>JARHVA010005190.1:1160000-1282500 GCA_037957365.1 Torreya grandis | reverse complement strand
CATGTTAAGTGAATTATTTTTTCATCAGCTTGTTGCATTTTAAGGTTTAAATTTGGACAAGAATTTTTTTTAAAATTTTATGTTAATGATTCAACCTACCTTGAATTGACCCTCTATCAATGGAAGCTATCTCATGTATGTTATGTGAGAGATGTGGTGATGTTATAAGTTTTAGTTTATGGATTAATAGACTAGTTTCAAATACATTTATCTTTAATTATTTTGATGGTATTCTAAGTATTCCTTGTTACATTTTTGTTTAATGTGGTAAAGACCTATCTTATGTTAGTTTTTTGTTATTTAGGTTTTGTTATTGATATGTTAAAGGTTTCTTGAGGGAAGGTCCTTTTTTTTCTTAGGGATATTGAGATGGGTTTGTTTTGTGTGCAATTTTTGTATGTTAGTATTTCAACTATACTTTCATTGATGTTTCCATTCATGGGTATGTATTCTATATTTAGTTGGGTATTATAAATGTTTAATATATCCAAATATTTTTAATAATTTATAGGACCTATAAACACCTTCAAAATAAGTTTATATATCTTGCTTAAAAATCATTTACCCTTAATAATAAAAAAATCACTTTTATGGAAATTTCCTCAAATTAGGACATGAATTATTTTATAACCATATATAATTTTTTAAAATTTAGAGGCTTATATAGTGGGTGAATCCCATAGATTCATCTCACAAAGAGACAAAATGACATATTCCTTGATAAACAACCTATTTTTACATGGTGACGATTTGGGGTAGGTGGTGGTGTAGAGTGGTTTGGTGGCATCAATAGATATTAAGTCACTTGCACTCCAAAAAAAACACCAACATAGTTCATATACATTATATATATGTCCTATCCAAACATGGAGATAAACACATATTCTTAGTCTATCGAAAGCACTGAGGGGATTTCTAAATCTATTGAAATCCTTGACTAAAATTCATATGGTTATACTTGAGTTGAAATAGCTAAGATAAAAGGAATGGTGGTGGTGTTACTCTTAGGTTGAGTTAAATGAAATAAAAGAACAAAAGTTTGATGCTAGATATCAGTAAGGAATTTAGATCTTCTTTACCTTGGACAAAACTTATGCCTAGTTGAGATGAGTAAATTGACATAGCATTTTGATTATTTATAGTTCAAACCATCGAAGCAATATTTTTTTTAGTTTTATGCAGTGATGTGAGTGGGTGGTGTGGGGAGGGTGATTTATTCGATAAATTGTGGCCTTTGATGGGAGGTAAAGAGGACAAGGAACCACCCTTGAAGTGCATAAAGGTATCAGAGGCAGAGGTAGATGTAAGGAATAGATAACAAGAAATATTAATGGCCAAATGATTACCCTTGAAATAGGTTGAGGAAAAGATAAATTCAAATACATTGGGTTTTAAAGAGATGATTAGATGGGTTGAATTTATAAGGATAATAACACAGGTTCTTTATTATTTGGGTTACCAGAAAATTGGTTCCATTTTAAAAGATGAGTTAGGTATACCTATTTAGTCTAAGATTTTTATCTTATGTAAATAAAATACTCAATGGAAAGTGGGATGAAATTGCTATTACTTTGCACCAAATCAGTCAATTGGAGGAAATCACGCTCAAGGCTGCATCTTTTCTCATTTTATAGCATAAGTTATTTAAATTGTTGGATCTTTAGGTTGAGGATAAGATTTTTAAAACTAAGAAACATAGGATCTACCACTCCCAAAAGGAACCCACATGAAGGGATGGATACTGGTAGAAAGGAAGTAGTGTCACTAAAAAGGTAGGACTAGTTAGAACATTCTAAGGGCCCATAAATAGTTACAACTACAGAGATGCGAACAAGACGTGATAAGCAACTACAAAATGTAATTTTTTTTGAAGATATAATGATATGTACTTGATTAAAATACATATTTAATATTAAAAATAACTTTTATAATTTATATTATAATACAAATAATTTATATTAACTATACTAATATATCTATCATATATATATATAATTTTTTGTTATTAATTATTATGGTTAATTAATATACATACATACATATATATATATATATAATTCAATAATAACAATTTATAATACATTAAATATTGTTAAAAAGTATTTAAAAAATATAATTTTATATTTTAAATAATATGAAGTTACAAAAAAATTCATGAAAAAAATAATATAATTTATTAAATACAAAAAATATCAATATCAATATTAATATATATATATATATATATATATATATATATATATATATATATATATATTGTTTAATATAATTTATATAAATGATATAATAGATAAAATATCACATATATATATATATATATATATATATATATTACAATTTTTATATTATTTAATTGTCAGCTAAACCTCCCTTAAAATCCATAGTTGTTAACTTACCACTACTTTTCACTATCATCATCCATCTCACATTGAAATATGTCACCACTTTTAAACTTTATAAGAATGAATTTGGATGTCAAAATAAGTCAATTTAAATTAATTTCAAGGCAAACTGATCGAGTATGGAATCATATGAAAATGCTTTAGTCTATTCCTCTCTTATGCAAGTTTCTACGTTGGAATGGTTTTCACCAATAACTGAGTGGAGTAATTGTTAAGGAAATTATTTTTAATCAAATATTTTGTTTTTTGTTTATTAAAGGTCCAATAGATTCATTTGTGAAGAAATCCAAAGATAAGTTGAAATGAGTCATGGAAGATTATACTTCATTTATATAACATTGGACCAATTTATAATAGTAACTTGACAAATTGTATTTCTCAGTTATTTGATATTATTACACTAATGACTACATTATTATTTCATTAAATTTCAATCATCATCACTTTTGTGAGCATATTTGTGATGGCCATTGGTGTAGACATTTTTGTACTTCCTTGCTCTTCAACATAATTACCCTCTAATGTTTTGTCTGCTTGAAGAGTAATTCTTCAAAGAGACTTGGTACTTGTTAATCAATATTTATCTATTGCTTCCATGAAAATAATTTCTTTGTCCTTTTATTGTAAGTTTAACTCTTTTAATTGTTGTAATATTATAGTGTTGGTAATAAATGTAAAGTGTTACAGGTATAAATTTTCATGTGTGTGATTTTCACATATTTGATCCATTAAGAATTTATTCATTTCTATTGTAGGGGTATTAGACAAGGAGTTTTGAACAAGCCAATATTCTTTTGTAGCATAATATTGGAATCAAAGTAATAATCACTTTTATTTTTATATTTACAGATTGTTCCTTATTAGTGAAAGCAAGGCACCATCATACTTCTAAAAATATTGTAATGGAAGTAGGAATTCATTCACTTCTATTGTTATCCATAAATATTGCCTAAACCTAATGTAATGGCTCCTTGAACTCTGAATCTATGTTTAATAACATGTGTTATCCAACCGACATAAAAGTTGAAGACATTACAATGGCAAAAAAAATACAAACAATGATATAAGATGAGAAAACAAGTGGTAACGATAAATTCATGGGCAATTTTATTGAGATTTACCTGTATATGAGAACATTTGATTTTACTTATAGAAATCAATTCATTCTATTTTAATTTAGATATGAATGAATGAGGGAGGTACTATTAATTATACCTCAAAAGCTCCCTAAATCTCTATCTATGGAAGTGTTTTAAAGCCTTTGATAGGGATATTATGATTTATAAATAATATATAATTAAATTCAAGATGAATTTTAATGAATTTATTATATGTAGATGTATGCAGATTCCTTATAGATTAACTTATGTTGTTAACTTATATAGTCTTAGATATTACAAGAAATTTTTTTATATTAATGGTATACACTATTGTTAACTTTTATAGGTATTGGGTATGGCCAAAAAATAGTTTATATCAATGGAATAGAGTGTAACTATCATATGTGAATAGATCAATAAATATCATTTATTTCTTCTTGTTCTTTATTGTTTAATTAAAATGCAATAAGCAATGTAATTCTAGGTATGATATCTAATGCTATAGTAAATAACATAGTTACACGATTGATTCTTTTATTTAATCATTTCATTTTAATTATACATATAAAGATAAATAATATAATATATTTGAAACATATAATATATCATATTAATACTTATCATATATAATAAAAATATATATACAATTCCTACAAATTTCTTTGTACCCTTGGACCAACTATTAGTTATATCTTATATCACACCCACTTATATTATAACATGATAATCTAGTGTGGAAAGCGTTAATATATAAAAAATTATAACATATACAAATACATATGATATTTATAATATGAATAAGATAAAGGGAAATAATTTATTGATTTATACATTTTAAGTAGGTTTGTTTATTTTTGAATTCTATATATATATATATATATATATATATATATATATATATATATATATAGGATGTTTTGATTAAATTAACATAAATTAGTGACCACACACAAGTTAATGATCACAAAATTTTGTGAGACACCGTAAAATGGATGTAATTCATAATAAATTACGAAAATAAGGTTTTATTTGGACAAGCAAATTCAATCATAGAAATTCAAACATAACCAAAGACTCACACTTAGTATTACATTTAACCCATGTAATAATTTTTGTGTAGATATCAATGTAATAAATATTATCTAAGTACTAGAAAGATATGTAATAAATGTGAATATATCACTATGATAAATGAATGGAAATTAAAAAACCAATCTAATAATATATTATATAGATATGATTCTAAGGTAAGGCATGCCAAAAATGAGAATTCATGTAGGAGTGTGGGAAAAAATAATAGTAATGTAATATCTATAAGTTAAATATCATGTAACTTATATATTTTTATAAAATATAATTAGATAAATAAAAGTATAAGAATTTATATAGGAGATGGATATGAAAACGTATAGTATAGGTAAGTATATAATCATTTATAAAGTAATGCCTTTTTTTTTTTCTTTCATTTTAAATGTTTCTTTCTATTTTTTAAAAATTATTTCCTTTTGGTTTGTCATGTATATATAAAATATGCTGATAATGATGTTAAAAGATGTATAATTTGAATGTTAAATAATCACATATCAATGTATAAACATAAGATGCATATTGTAGTGTGGATGCAACTTATAAGACATTGAAAAGGTTGCCTAGTCATAATCATAGAGGGTATGGTAAAAAAAGTATAATATATAGAAAAGTATCGATCTTAATATATGTAATATAAGATTTAAGAATCCAATTATATGCATGATATGTATCATGGTAATGTATTAGGATATATATATATATATATAATTGATGACATAAACTAAAGGTTTCAAGAACATGTGTCAACTAGTCAAGTAAAAACACATCAAGAATGAACAAGTACATGCAAAGTGAAAACAAAAAATTAAAATATCAAAAAACAAACCTCCCAAAATGAATAATGTAAAAGGAATTAGATAAAACTAAGTGCCAATAAATTATGAAATGTTCCAAATATGATAATAATGATAACTCAATAAAGGATAAAATAAATCAATCTAAGGTTTAGAAACCAATTCCACCACAATTTCCTTTGGTGCAATTGCAATATTTTTGAATCATAGTTATATAAGATTAATTTTTAAGATAAAACATTTAACCCTTATTATGATAAAATATGATTGCCCAAATATTTAATTTATGTTATTAGTATGGTTTTATGCATATTTTTATAGAATTGATACCTAATTTTTTATTAGCGTATTAACCTTATATATTAAATGTGATTTCCAACATAATTTTATTTCAATAATATTCATAGTTAGAGTTTACTAATTAGAGTGAATCATTCCTATCAACTTATTTATTTTTAATTGGATATTTATAATTGTCATTATCATATTTTGGAACCATTTTTTTTATAGTTTATTGGTTCTTCTTTGTCATCGTTATTATCACTATCACATGCATGGTCATATAGTTTTTGGGATGTAACTATAGCCTTTATGGGAAGGTAAAGGTATGATTCATTATCAGTTGTTTTATCTTAAGAAATGGTAATAGCTTTATCTTGTAAATGAAATTTAATTTGATCATGTGATGCATCAATTATTATTGTGATTTTTTTTGGTTCTCTTAATATGGTGTTTTAAATAATAAAGGGATGATTGAAATCAAATATAATAACTCTAGACTTGGGATTAATATAGACAAACTATTAAATAAATATCATTGTTTTTTTAATGGTAAATAATATAAGTTAAATTCTAAATTTCATATCTTAGAGAGTTAAAAAATAATAATAAATGTATTAATTTGAGTAATATTATCGACTATGTTATTGTTGCATTGCATATTGTCTATGATAAGACTAGTGATGAGAGGTTAAATGATAAAAACTAGATTTTTAGTTAGCATATTAGAAACTTAATTTGTTTTATTAGGATTCAAGTGTAGTTGATATCCTATTTATTAGGTTCATCTTTATAAGGTAAATCCTCTTTAGATAAATTTTATTTATTTAGATATTTTTTAATAAATGTTTAATATATTATGGTAGGATATTTTATTTTAGATGTATAAATTTTAATAAGATGTTTTTAAATTTGAATGTTATTAAGATGTTTTTAAATCTCAATGTCATTATCTTCAATATGATTAATGGTTTTATCATTTTAGTCCAAAAAAATATTTATTTAATGTTCATGAACTCTACAATAAGCACAATAGTATTTGGGTATCAATGAATTGTGTTAATAATATGTTGGATAAATAAGATGTATTTTTATTAAATGAAATTATAATGTTTTATAGGGTATAAGTTTTGAGAATAATAAATCTCAAGGTAATTTTATTTCTTATTTTAGTAAGAGTAAAGTGTATATGTCACTTGGTTATTAACCCATTTAGAATATGTATTATTTTGAGATAGATTTTTGATAAGAAATGTAGAAATATGAGTTTTAGTATAATGTTTATACATTTTATAATATTTTATATTATTGTGATGAAATAAAATTTCTTTGAAAAGAGAAAATGAAACCCAAAAAAAATTATTTTAATTTTAAATATTTTTAGTTATAAATCAATTGATTCATATATGAAGTAAAGCATAATATGTAATTGTTAACTTATTCAATTCTTCCTTAGTGAAGGTATGGTAATCATTTCAATTCAATCCTTGGTCCTTATTTTTAATGTATTTCCCTAATAAGGTTTATTCCAATTCAATATATTTAAGAAAATAACAATTAGGAAGATGAAGAAATAAATCTACAATTTAACATTCTATATTTTTATGGATTATTCTAATAAATTTTTTATAATCAATAGTATAATTCAAAATATAATACACAATTTTATTAATATGAAAATAATAATTAAATTTTTTATTAAAAATGTTAATTTATAAATTATGAAATGATGAGGTAATGGTGAGTTATTGATATTTTACACATGGGATTTTTATATAATGCTATAAGAGTAATATGCATTTCTTTATAAACATTTATGTTTAAATTTTGTTTAAGGAACATGTTTCATGAATTAGGGTTAACATCTATTAGGAAGGGGTTCATTTAATGATTGAAATTGGTTGTTGATGGTAGCCATAGGTACATTATTCTTCATAATGTTAGAATATGAAGCTTTACAATCACAAATCATAAGGGAATAGATTTTAAAATTATTTACATAATTTTAAAAATTATATTTTTAATTTTATAATGTACCAAATATAAATCATTTATATTTATTTTTCTTATTCGAGTTATGATTACAGTCAAGAAAAGTCACACTAAATGAAATTCTTATTTTGGAGGAGATGAAATGAAATCCAAATTTAAGTTTAAAATATGATATTTAAATTTGAATTAGTAAGGTTAAATACTAAGTTGATGATGGTTTATAAATATCTACTTTTAATGTATGCTAAATTTAGGTTTCACCATTATGTATAAATAAAAATAAAAAAAATTATTATAATAATGAGGTAAAACCATTGCAATGAACATACATAATAAAACACAATATAAGTTTATAATCTAAAATACATTCTATTGGCTTTCAATAAAAATAATAAAGTTAAATAAAGGAATTATGGTATGAATTTAAAATAAAAAATCAAGGAGTAACTACATCATGTTAGGTTTTTACAAATATAGATATAAAAGTATGAAGAGTAGATTGTGTATATTGTGTATTTATATTTTTATCTTTCTTCTAAGACTAATAATTGTGAACAATGAATTCAAAATTTTACTTATGAAGATTCTATAATTTAAACACATATTAAATTTTATTATAGTTGATGAGTATGACTTCTACAAGGTTTTAATCTTTGATTTATCTATAAATTCATCTCTACACTTGTTTTTCAAATTCTTATATTTTATATTTATAAATTTTTTGGTTTAATGTCTCATTTTATTTTTCTTAATACTTTACTTATATTATCACATGAAGTGTTATGAAAAGGAGATAAGGGATAAAAAAATTTATTAAGAAGGGAGAAAAGTTAGGTTGTAGACTAAATATCTTCCATGTAAGAATCAAATCAATATAAATTTATGCAATTTAGAAATTAAAGTTTTTATGTACGAATTAAACCTCCTATCCCTAGGTGGAGGTGCAAGAAGATGTCATTCACCTTACACTTTTTTTTCGTATTTGATGGAATATAATGTGAAAGCGGTCTTTATGATTGGTGCGTGCGTGCGTGCGTGCGTGCGTGCGTGCGTGCGTGTGTGTGTGTGTGTGTGTGTGTGTGTGTGTGTGTGTGTGTGTGTGTGTGTGTGTGTGTGTGTGTGTGTGTGTGTGTGTGTGTGTGTGTGTGTGTGTGTGTGTGTGTGTGTGTGTGTGTGTGTGTGTTAGATTATTTTAAATGATAGTGAATTTTATGTTTATTATTTTTAAAAATATTTTAGGATCCTTGTATATATATATACATCCCTTCATTTAAATAATAAATTATTGGTATACTTGCCAACACAAAATATAGACAAGGATCTTAAAAAATATGTTATAAATTTAAGATAAGAAAAGATGGGGTAAGGAACCAAAAAATGCATAGGGTAAACTTGGAAATCATATGAGTCTAACCAAAATATAATATGAATTCATAATATCTTGATAGAGAAGACTCATATGGACTATGACTTTGACCAAAGACTAAATACGAGTATTAGAGGATAGTAAAAAATAAATTAATAAGATTATAAGAATAGGATAGGATCCTAAATATCATAAAATAAAATAAAATTGAAAAAATGATAATGAATATATAATGTAACTACATAGATATGAAGGTAGGTGTGTGTATGTGTGTGTATTTGATGGGCTTCTACATATTAAATTTAGTAGCACAAATAATGTGGTTGTGATGCACTCATTGGAAGTTATGTGCAATTCAATTTCGAAACTCTCTTGTGTATTACTTAACAACCTGCCTCTATTGGGTATTAATATGGATATTGTGTGTTATATTTTTTTGGAAACTTTAAGGAATTTAGGTGAAGTACGTTTAGGTTTCTTTCATATATATATGAATATAAGGGTTTGGTTTTTAGAACCTGAAAGTGTTTTATTGTATGAAAAAAAATATTTTTATATCAATTCTAAATAATCAAGTATTTTTGAATGTCTGTTGGAATTATTGAATGATGTTTGGAATATTGTATGGCTAAGTCAAATAAATGGGTTGACTAGTTATCATGCTTGTTTGATTTAATTATTGTATTGTGGTTTGATTGTGTATAACTGTTGAGTTATATGTTGTGTTTTATACTCTTTTATATGATTGTTTGAAGGGCCTCCTCATTGGATCACCATTCCAAAACCATACGTCAATAACTAAGAATTAATGGGTATGATTGTATACCTATTTGTTAATTTTTAGTTAGGACAACTTAGGCTAGCCGTATACTTGGAGGGGATCCAGGTTGGTTTTTTTAGAATCTATAAAAATGGATTTATTTTTTAATCTATCACTATATCCTTCGAGCAGCTTGTAATTAATTATCCCCACTTCTGATTTATAATGATGATGGGTTGGTTATTTCTGTCTCACCTCATAATGGTGTTTTTTTATCATTCATTTGTGTTATTTTGTTGTGTGGAAATTATCAATGGTCTAGAATCCAACTTGATCAGAACTCCCTTCTCATCCCTGTTTGTTGAAACAACCATCTAACCAATGGTTAGGGTAATAAGGGCTACTGATGGTTGGGATCATAAGGTTGGTTGGGAGGGTTTATCAGATTTGATTAATTACTACTCCATTTTTAGATAATCTTGTAAACAATGTGAAGTCAGTGGTAATGATTTATTTTATGTTATTTATATATGTTTAATTAGTTGTTAATGTTTAATATTATTTGATTCATGAGCATAGTTAGTATTTTATCTTGATTCAATATTGGTTAATTATGTTAGTGATGTATGATATGCTAACCTATGTTGTTAATGGAATGCAAAAAAAATAATGTAAGGCTTAAGTGTTGCTTATGATAAGATGTAGAAGTTGCTTATATTTTTTAAGGCAATTTATTTATATATATGATATGTCATTGAATGTTTAGATATAATTTATTCCTATTTCTAACTTAGAGTAATATTTTGATATTATGAATGTAGTATTGATATTTTGATTTAGTGATATGATCATGTTATTAGATAAGAGTAATTGATGGTTAATATGAGTAAGGATTTACTTAGGCATATTCATAGTGTTTACTTGATGTGAAATCATATATATTTTATTTGATAAGTAAATTAGAATTTCAATTTTATAAATGGTTATCATTGATTCACTTAAATAGACACTTGTGAATTGTTTATATATGATGTTGTAACCATTAGAGGATGTATATAACATGAAGGTTTCTTAGATGTTTTAGATATGCATGGATTATGTGATTAGTCCAATTACACTTGATATTAGGGTATACAAAAAACAAAAACAAAAAACTTTCTTTAATACATACTTTAGACATACCTAATTACATATAAAGGTATGTATATTATGTATATTAAATCTAGAAGTGTTGTTTTCATTATCTAATTTAATATTAGACATTTTATAGAAATGAGTAAATTTTATAAGTTAATTATACCTAAAATGAAATTAAATAGAAATTCTTAATTGAATTAATAAATAGTTGATGGAGGAACCTATATTAGATTACTATAATGAATGAATGAAATGTATGAATATTGTATTCTAATTCATTGATGTTGTATAAAAAAATGATGGTAGTATGCATAATTTATAATTTTTATCCCTATGAATTGCATGAGCTTTCATCCTTTTCTGTTGGCTGAACTTGATTTCACTACTAGGCCATGGCATGCCCAACATTATTTTTATAAAATTTCCTTAAGTGAAATATTTTATTTGGGTTCCACTCAACTTGAAACCTGATTGGAATTCCTATATGTATGAGTTTTATGCATTTAATTATGTGGAAATATTATGTTGTTCATGTATTTATAAATTATTTGGTTCACTTAAAACCTATTGAATGCATACATAGATTATACTTATACAAATTTGGAACATGATATTTTATTATACTTGCTCATGTTAAAATGCAATACCTTTGATGTTTGATCATATTATAAAGTGTTGTAAAGGGGATTTTTCCTTTAATGAATTCCTTCCTATATGAATGGTTAAGGTGACAGTTGTTCATTATTTTAAATAAATTTTTGGAATAAAGTATGTGAAGTTATATGAGTTGAATATGTTCTTTCCCTTTAACCTTATAAATAATTATATGATCAATGATTGTCTAAGTGTAAATACTCTTGGTTGTAATATGTTTCAATTTCATTAAATTCTCTCTTATTTTATTATATTTCATTAGCTATGCCAATATAATATCATAAAATGGATTCAATTATAGGTTGACATGAAGGTTATTTGATGAATATGATGTTGATCATAACTATATCATTGTTCATTTAATAAAATAATGACATTCATGCTTAGTAACTAATTGTTGTGTGAGCTAAAAAGGAACACATTGGAAATGGTACAGTGACCTTGACACTATGAGGTGATTAATAAACTTAGTTGATAGCACTTAATAGTTTCCTACGAATCCTTGAGCTTAATTTTATTCTTGTTTTTAATCTCTTTTATGATGTGATATTTTTTGTTGTATACTTATGGAAATTTAACATAAATATGCATGTTTTGAATTGATTTTTGGTTATTATTTATGATTTATTTTTATAAAAACATACTTGATTATGAGATTATATAAATAAAGTAACTTAAAATCTTAATAAAGACCTTTTTAACCTAAATGATAATATAAGTTATTAGAGTTATCCCTTTTAGTTAGATTGATCATAAAATCTTAACCATCCTTAAGTGGAACTGAAACCCACTAAGGAGAGTAAGGTATTCACCTAGGTTTAAGAAACTATAAATGGTCCTATGTGGAAGAATGAGCACCATATATGGCACCTGGATCCTATCCATGCATGCATACATCAATACACCCCAAACCCCATAAAAATCCTTAAATGAAGCTTGCATAATTATACCACCCATTATGAGTAGTTACCTCTAGCTAATTACCTCAGTCCACCTCCTTTGGTTCCATTTGTACGTGTGTGAGTGCACTAAATGATTATCTCTTGCATAAAAAAGAGAGGTATTATGTCTAACATGCATCCAAAAATGTACTTTGATATATAATTCTAAATTTTTTTTGAGGTTGTTTCATCTAGTGTCAGATCAATTTTATGCTCTAGGGAACTTTGGGAATGAATATTTTCTTTTTAAATTTGTAATTTATTGAGTTATCACTTTGTAATTCTCAAGATGATTAGAATGTGATCAAGTGGTGGCAACATCCATAATAACCTATACAATGTTAACTCAACTAGAGGTAGAGGTAGAGGATGAGGTAGGGGTTGTCATGGCCACATCCCCATTTGTAACCAAGAAAATCTTCCCATAAATAATGTTGATGTAGTTAGTGGGAATCCAATAGATAAGTATGAGGAAATCCTCAGTGCAATTTTGATAGCCTTAAACATTTTGTAAGGAAAGATTTATAACCAAACAAAGGCTAAAAAAACTTGAAGGGGTATCCCAAGAGGAAGTACCCAGATTGTAAATGGAATAAGTAGGACTTATTAAATAATAAATACCTTTGACCATAGTTGACCCAATCATCAAAGAGATGAAGAAGCTTTAACCACCTACCTTTTTAGGTGAGGAATTAGGTGATGTATCTAATTCATGACTAGTACACTTTCATAAATATTTTAACCTACATAACATGCCATCAAATGTGAAATAAAGGGTGTAAACTTATCAGCTAGTTGGTCCATCAATATTGTGGTGGAATCACCTTTACGCCACTGAAGGATATCAACTCATGAAACTAAATTGGTTTTTTTTTGAGACAAAGTTTCATAAAATATACCTAAATACCAATTATAAAGAGAAAAAAATCACTAATTTTTAGCTTCTAAAGTGAGAGAACATGTATGTCACTTAGTATGAGAATAATTTTCTAAATATTCTATCTCATGTAAACTATATGCATGACAAAGAAACCAAGATCACTAAGTTGAAAATTGGGCTCAAGGAAATATTGATGCATGACATCAATATGATGAACTCAAGGACTTTGGAAGCAATAATTGAATCAACATATAGGGATGAGGAAAAATATAAGTCTTGCCAAAAGGTAAGACAAGAGTTTAAATCAAACAAGCAACAGTCTAAAGGTAAAAGTCTTTCTCCCATGAGCAATAATTTCTAAAAATTAGATTTGAATCATAAATTTTAGGTAAAAATAAGAACTTTTAATAATTTTTTAATTTATAACATAAATTTCAAGTCCTAAGGATCATCTAAATCTGGTTCTTTTAAGAAGGAATAATATCAAAATAACTAACATGAACCTACCATAAGTGTTAATAATATTTTGGTAGCATCATATAGACTTGTTTATTGGGAATGTGGTGATAAACACTATAAAAATGACTATCCCAAATTGAAACTGGGCCAATCAACCAATCATAGGGTATATGTTACTATTGAAAATAAAAATGTTGACTTACAGATCACTCCAATTGAATCCAAATTTACTATTAGTGGGTTTCCCTTAACTATTTTAATTAATTAAGGTGAAATTGATTGTTTTATATCTCCTTTTGTTGCTAAATAATGTAAAATCAAACCTAGTTTGATAAGCTAAGATTGGGAGGTTGAGTTCAATATTGGAAAAAAGGTGCCTATTATTGAATGCTTGGAACAAGTTGAAAAATATCTTGGTGGATTTAAGGACAAGGTAAATCTATTCTTCACACCTTTAGGATATTATGATCTACTTCTTGGAATGCATTGATTGTACGAACATTAAGTCATGCTTGATTGCATTGTCAAAAGAGTGCAATGAATTAATGACCTTGGGCAACTTGTAGAATTATAACATATTCAAGGAAAAAAAAGGCATAAAATACTTTTAGCCTTGCAACTGAAAAGGGCTATTAGGAAGGGATTCAATCTTGACATAGTCATCTACAAGAATTAGCCAAGGAAAAATAACTGGTTCACAAAAATTTTCTTATTTTGAATGAATTCATGGATGTCTTTCCAAAGAAGCTACTTGGTTTACCACCTAAGCATGAATTTGATTTTTATAATTCCTAGATTTACCCCTCCATCTAAAGCTCCATATTGTATAAATTTGTATAACCTATAGACATTAAAGGTATAGTTGCAAGAACTTTTAGATAGTGAAAGCATCTAACCAAGTGTGTTTCCTTGGGGTGCTCTAGTGGTATTTGTCAAAAATAAAGATGGTACATTAAGACTTTACATTGATTACCACTAACTTAATACGGTAACCATTAAAAATTGATGTCATTTGCTAAGGATAGATGATTTTTTGACCAAATGAAAGGTGTTACATTATTCTCAAAGATTGGTTTGAGATCAAGCTATCATCAACTGAGAATCAAATAAGAGGACATTCATAAAACAACTTTTAAATTTTGATATGGACATTCTGAATTCATGATTATCCCATTTGGATTAACTAATTTCCATATAGCCTTCATGAATCTTATGAACAACATGTTTAGAGACTTTTTGGATAAGTTTGTACTAGTATTTCTTGATGATAATCTAATTTACTCCAAGAATGAGTCTGAACATGATCAAAACCTTCCTTTAGTCTTGAAAAGACTAAGATAGCATAAGTTAAATGGTAAAATATATAAATGTACATTTTATGATTCTAAAATTCATTATTTGGGCCACATTATTTCTAAGGCTAGCATTGTTGTAGATATATTGAAAATAAAATCCATACAAGATTGGCCTACCCCTATAAATGTGCATAAAGTGTGTAGCTTCATGGGCTTGGCTAGTTATTATTAGCAATTTGTTGAAATTTTTTCTAGCATAGCCCATTTTATTACTTTTGTATAGTACAAAGGCAAGAAATTTGTATGGATACCTCAATGTGAGGAGGCTTTTACAAAGCTAAAATTACTTCTAACAATAGCACCTATCTTATCGTTCCATACCCAAATGGTAATTTTAAAGTATAGGATGCTGATTCTAAGGAAGGATATGGAGGCATATTGACTCAAGATGGTAAGGTTGTGGCTTATGAATTGTAAAAACTCAAAGAACATGAAAATAATTATCCCACACATGACATGGAGCTTATTGTCATTGTCCATGCACTTAAACAATGGAAATATTTTCTACCAAGAAAACCTTTTAAGGTGAAGTTTGATCACTACAGCCTTGAGTACTTGTCTTCTCAAGATGATTTAAATGCATGCCAATGTAGATGGCTAAAATTTTTAAGGAATTTTGACCTAGATATATCATATGTCAAAGGTAAGGAAAATAGTGTGGCTAATGCACTTAGTAGACACACATATCTTGTTACCTTGTCAGTTCTACAAGGAAATTTTAGAAGTGTTAGTTTAGAATAGTAGCTTGCTGATGAATTTTCCCATGATGTAAGAGTAGGTTTGGATGATGAGCCTGTAGAAAAGAAATTTGTTGATTCTTTTATTGAAATAGATGGGCTTATAAGGCATAAAAATAGAATTTATGTACCTTAGTTAGGTGACTTAAGAAACTCTATGTTAAAATAAGTGAATACAATACCTTATTAAGTTTAATTAGGTGTCATGAAGATGATACATGAGTTGAAAAGGCTCTACTTTTATCTTGGAATGAAGCATGATGTCACAGATTTTATAGTGAAATGCTTGGAATGTCAGTAGATTAAAGCTAAGAATTTACATATAGGAAGGCTATTATACCCTCATGATATTTTAAGAGAAAAGTGGGATGTAATCTCATTTAAATTTAGTATGGGACTACCTAAATCATGTGACAAACATGATACAATACTTGTGGTAATTGATAAGGCCACTAAATTTGGACACATCACTACTAGAAATTTAATAGATGATGCTTTCATGTTTGTAAAATGTTTCATGTAATAAGTGGTTAGAATTCATGGCATACCTAAAGTGATTATTTTATACCATGACAAAAATTTTACCTCAATATTTTGGCATACTTTGACTATGGCCTTTGAAAAGTGATTGAATTTCATTTTTTCATATCATTTGAAAATGGATGGTCAAAATGAAAATCTCAACCAAGTGGTTAAGGATATGCTTCACTTGTATTTAATGGACTAAAAAACTAAATGAGAAGATTACCTCCATTTGGTTTAGTTTTCATCTAGAAATTCTTACCAATTTTTGATAAAGATGGAACCTTTTGAAGCTTTATATGGGTGTAAGTACAAAAATCCTTTTAGCTAGGAAATGTTAGAAAATAGAATTCTTTTTGGCCCTGATTTGCTACTAGAATATGATAAACAAATTAAATTAATAAGGTAGAATATAAAAGTGGCATTAGATCTACAAAAGAGTTATGCAAATCAAAATAGGACCCCATGTGAGTTTAGTGTTGGTGAATTTTTTTTCTACGTGTTAGACCACATAAAATATCAATAATTTTTTTAAGCTTCCAATCTAGCTCCATGTTTTATCAGGCCCTTTGACATTATGGATAAGATTAGTCCTATTACTTATCAGTTGGATGTTCCTCCTCTATCAAGGATCCATGATGTATTTCATGTTGATTTTCTAGGTAAAATCATACTTGATCCATCTAATGTTTTAGATTGGACTTATTTAAAGGTCATGAAAGAGGAAAAGATATAGTTAGAACTAGTGAGAATCTTGGACCATCAAAACATTAAGCTACATAATAGAGGCATGTAGCAGGTTTTAGTTCAATGGGACCCATTGAGTGAAATAATTTCCACTTGGGAAGATGAACATATTTTTAGGCAACATTATGCATGGATATTTGACTAGTCCCCAGGATGGTTCCCTTTCAAGGGGGGAGGATTTTACAATCTTGCCTTTTTGTGATTTAATATACTATTTCAACTTTATTATTGTTGATGTATAACTAATTATTGTTTTATTTACTTAAGTAAGACTATGTGGTTGGATTTGATGTAGTGATATTTAGACTATGGGTTGATAACTTGGCATATTTTGATTCAGCACATGATGATTTTATATATTACTACTACAGTTAATTTTTTAATACAATTTTATAATTGTTTATCAATTATTCATTCAAGTATTAATAATGTACTTATATGGTTTTAGGTACCATCATATGAGCTAGGTTGATGTTGGAATAAGTATATTATGGTACCAGAGTGACTTCTAGGTAGTTGAATAAGTTCTAGTAGGTATTCATGTTTTTCAATTATATTCCACACAATTAAAAGATCTTGATTTATCTGTTTGTTATGTCACTATCTTGACATTTGTACCTTATCACATTTAAGTTTTACTTACTATTTTGTACTATTTCATATGTTGTCACATGAAATTCATAGAATCATTTAGATTCTATTATTAATATTTTAGTGATCCATAACAAAATCTTCCTTCCACCTCCACAAATTTTTCATCATTCCTTTCCATGGAAACTCTACCTACTTAGACATGGAGTCCCTAAAACTTACTTAAACCTACCCATGACACACTCCCCCCATATAATATCACCTAGACTACTTGGTAAATGGTAGTGGCATGGTTATGTGGGTTCGATGGCATTAATATTTAAATTTTGTTTAAGTTGTTAATTATTTTTATTATGTTAATGGTTAATTATTTTATTGGTTATTTTTTAATGGTTTGACTATTTTAGATGATCATTTATGACCATTGCATTAATAGAGTTTTGGCAGGGGTTACTTTGGGAAGTATTTGATGATAATGTAGGAGGATTTATCTCTCCTAACATTGAATGGAAGAATTGAATAGGGTATGGGGAGTTGGATGGAAGGAATGTGGAGTTAGTTTGTGGGTGGAAAGATTGGATGGGAATAATAAGATAGATAAAAATGGAATGAAACACATGATGTGCTCGACTAGTTTTTAAAAGAAGCTTACATGGTGTTTTTGGATATACAGTAGAAAACAAAGGTTTATTTGATTTGTTTTCTATCTCTACTAGATTTTTTTTCTATTTTCTCCTCTGCATTTTTTAGGTAAGCTTCTATACTATTGTTTAGTTATTATTTTATGAAGAAAAGAAAAATTACAAAAGGAATGGAGGACTTCCAGATGCATATCCAACGCTTGATATGGTCGATATTCACATTTTGCATGTAAATTTTCAAAATGGATTATATATATATATATATATATATATAATCTAGTTTTTATATAGTTGTATGTTCATATGAATGTTGGCCTATAAGTGTTTTATGGTTTTGTGGTCACATATTTTCATTTTCCATTTATATTGGTTGACTATGTGTAATTTGAATTTTAGTGGGTTTTAAAATATGATTCAACCATTTGGGTTGTCGATTTTATTATATGGAAGGATGGGTCAAGGGATTTATTGTTTTTACCTATGTGTATCATGTATTCTCATTTTGAGTGATTACCCTACATTTTATTTCATTATCCTATCTCTAAAAGTTTCATATCTCTATTTATATACATTTTGAATATGTAACAATGGGTGTTTTTAATCTAAACCTACAATTTTAAGTGTATATATAAATACATACATACATAAATACATACATACATACATACATACATACATACATATACATACATATATATATATATATATATATATATATATATATATATATATATATATATATATATATATATATATATATATATATATATATATATATATATATATATATATATATATATTTGTGTGTGTGTGTGTCTGTGTATCCATGTGTGTATTGTTGTGTTCTTTTGGGCTATTTGAACTAGTATAATATTTGGGTCTCAACACCCTGTCTAATAGATTGTGTTTTTCACTTTCATTTAGTTCTATTTTGGAAAGTCATTAGTGTCTTTTACATTAAAAAGATTGAGTATTATCGATAGTCGGCTAGAATGTATTCATAACTAGCTTATTTGATTAAATGGGTCATGATTTTTTATTTTATGACTATATGCAAATGTATTGGTAAAATCCTGGGAATTCCTTGGGGGTTCTTTATTTTTTTCATTGACTATGTTTTTAATACATGTGAGTTATGGGTTATTTGGAATAATATTTTGAATAGGGTTTTATATCAACTATTTTTTGATTATACCTTCCAACGTTTAATGATTATATTGTGTGTGTGTGTGTGTGTGTGTGTGTGTGTGTTCATTTGATGGTGTTCTAGATATTATATTGAGTAACATGAATTTTGTGTCTATGATGCATCCATTGGAAGTTCTATACAATTCATTTTGGAAACCCTCCTGGATATTACTTAATGGCTTGCCTTTGTTGGGTTTTAACATGGATATTGTGTGTTATATTATATTAGAAACTTCATGAAATTTAGGTGAAGTATATTGAGGTCTTATATATATACATGTGTGTGTGTGTGTGTGTTTGTGTGAATATAAGTGTTTAGTTTTTAGAAACTACAAGTATTTTGTTGTATGACAAAAATGACTTTTATATCTATTCTAGTTAAATAATCGAGTATTATTAAATGTCTTTTGGAATTATTTAATGATTTTTGGAATGTTGTATGGCTGATTAAAATAAATGGGTTGATTGGTTATCATGTTTATTTGATTTAATTATTGGATTCTAGTTTGGTTGTGTATAACTGTTGAGTTATATGTTGTGCTTTATATTATATTATATGATTACTTGAAGTGCATCCTTGTTGGGTCACCATTCTCATACCAAACCTAAATAACTAAACATTATTTAGTATGCTTATATACCTAGGTTACAAATTTTCAATCGTGACAACTTAGGCTAGCCACATACTTGGAGGGGATCCAAGTTGGTTTTTGTAGAAGATATAGAAATGGATTTAGTTGTTTAATCCATTACTATATCCTTTGAGCAACATGAAATTAGTTATCCCCACTTTTGATTTATAGTATTTTTTTGTCATTCATTTGTGTTATGTTATTTTGTGGAAATGTCTAATGGTTCAGAATATGACTTGCTTATAACTCCCTTCTCATCCCTAGTTGTTAAAACCATTATCAAGATGATGGTTGGGTGGTAAGGGCCATCGATGGTTGGGATCATAGGGCTAGTTGAAGGGTTTGTCAGATTTAGTTACTTACTACTCCATTCTTGGATGATTTTGCAAAAAATGTAAAGTAAGTGGCAATGAGTTATTTTATGTTATTTATACATTATTTACTTAGTTATTAATTTTTAATGTTCTTTGATTCATGAACATAGCTAGTATATTATCTTGATTTGATATTGGTTAACTATGTTAGTGATGTATGATATGCTAACTTGTGTTGTTAATGGAATGTGATAAAAAGAATGTAAGTCTTAAGTGTTGATTATGGTAATATGTAGAAGTTGCTTATTGTTGAAGGTAATTAATTTATATATATGATAATTAATTGAATGTTTAGATAGACTTCATTCTTATTAGTAACTTAGAGTAATCTTTTGATATTATCAATGTAGCATTGATATTTTTATGTAGTTATATTATCCTATTATTAGATAAGAGTACTTGATGGTTAATATTAGTAAGGGTTTACTCAGGCATATTCATAGTGTTTACTTGATGTAAAAGCATACATACTTTATTTGATAAGTAAATTAGAGTTTCAATCTTATAAATGGTTGTCATTGATTCATTTAAATAAACAATTTTGAGTTATTTATATATGATGTTGTAACCATTAGAGGATGTATAGAACATTGTGTTTTCTTAGATGTTTCTACTATGCAAAAGGATCCTCTTATGGACCATTTAATCTTCCATAGAATGACATACATTCATCAAACAATCTAAATATTTTTGAAAAATTAGATGTATTTTGGGACTTCTACTTATGAGATTGTATCACATGTCACCTATATATAATCTTGGGCTTGGTCTATGTAAAGCCATATTATAAAACCTCCTGACTTAATGTCGACTACTTGATCTTCATATTAATGGATTAAAATTGATCTTTAGCAAAGTAATATTGAAGACCAAGATATATTTGAGGCCTAAAGTCTCAAAATCATTCCATGTTCCATCATTTTAGATTTTCAAGACTCATAAGAGGGCCTAAACATAGAGATATCTAAGATGACTCATGATCATGCCACATGGCATAATTGTATTTCATACCATTGAACTTGATAAGCTAGGATGATGCCATGTGGCATCATCCCTTGAACCAAAGGCAATAGAATGATGATTGAAGGTTGTCCATATGGACCCGATGGAATTATTAAAATTTCCTAGCATAAATTTGATAAGATTCTACCTATCAATAGATCATCAACACCTGGGTCTCTTAACCAATGAGATTTTTCCATGTGGCAATTGTCTTTAACTTAAATTTATTAGTCGTATTGAACATCAAGGTTGTCAAATTCAAGAAAGGGTCATTTGAAAGGAGAGGTCTATATAACAGGTATTTTTTTCTAATTTTTACTTCTAGATAAAATGCATGATCTTTGTCTTAATCATTTAAGTGTAAAAAATATAATATCTTAATTAATCAAAAGTTTCTATTTATGTTAATGATTCAAGCTATAATTTTGAAAATATTTATTTTATTCTCAGTTTTTCCTTCATTTCATTTTTCCAAAATGGTTTTTAACTTAATCATTTTTTATTACAAACATACAAGTTTATGTGATTTAACATAGATCCTCCACATGTTATCCATCTAGGGATGTTGCATCTAAATCAAATATCTGTTTAAAATGAAACTATGTGTTTGGGTGGCTTGGGATCTATGATTGTTCCATGTGGCATGATCATAATAATTATGTCCCCCTAAGAAGCTAAAATCCATGAAAATATCTAAAGGCCAATTGAATGTTTAATAACTTATATAGATATTTTATAAGAACCAATAGATCATGAAAGCAACACACAACCCTTGAGGCCCAAATGCTTTTGATTCCACCATTTGGTAATATCATGGGAGCCTAGGGCTTAGAATATGTAGCTAGGGACAAAAATAAGCCTAAGGGTCACTGATCATTGATCTACCAGAGTAAATGGCTCATGGAGGCCAATCATTATCCAACCCAATAGTATAAACCTAAGCCAAAAAGACTTGTGATGCCACCACATGGTAAAATCTTAGGTTTTCAAGACTCAATGGCGATCAAATACATAGAGATGATTAGGAAGATCTATGATTATTCCACATGACACAATTTCATTTGATTAAATCTCAGAGATAAAAAATGAGGTTGAGGGAAATTCATAGAAGTTGAAGGCCTAAATTGATAGGATGAAACCATGTGGCATCATCTTGTGAGCCTGATGAATATAAACCAAAGGAAAGAATCCTTAGTTGAAAAAAAAAAATAGTAAATAGAGCTCAAAAAGTGAATAAATAACCAAAATTCAGGGGAATACCATGGGTATCTAATGATTTCAAAAAAGTAAGGCAAGGAATATTGATGGCCCATCTAGCTATCAAGACCATCAAAATTATGAGTGGGTTATGCATTCAATTATAAAGTTAAACATGAGACTTTAAAGTTGGAAAATTGAAAGAATAATTGATTTTAGTCTATTTAATTCATTGTATAATGGATCTAAGATAAATTAGAGTATGAATAGTACCTTTAGTCATGGAATAAGGACATGAAAGATAATGGATGCCTTTTTGGAAGTAACACAAATTCTATAAAAAAGGATAAAATACAATAATTATTACAAGGAGTGTGGTTCTTATTGTATATTATGGCTCAAAGAAAATCTATCATATATCTCAACTATATTCCCAATCACCAATTAATGCTTGTAACTACCTTAATAATGGGAGCAATTTGAAATTTAGCTCAACTCAAAAGGGGATTTATTTAAGTAAATTAGAAACCCTTTCATATATATGGTTATTTATGAATTTGAATAGACACATATTGAATCAACCCCTTTGTATACATTTGAATATTTTATAGAATAATCCCTCCCTCTCCTAGTTTGGTTTTGCTATCATGTAAGTGAATTATGTAACTGAATTATGTAAGTGAATTAGTGTATATATACCTTGGGGAGGGTGTTTTTTATTGTATAAACCTTATTTTTAGGAGAGATAGGTCTTACAAAACCCTACATAAGTTATTGTAACAACCCCACTAGATTTTACTATAATATAGTAATATTTTTTTATAAATAAGTACTCATATTCAACATATAGATTTCACCACTAAATTTATTAATTTAATTAACCAAAAAGGTTTATATATAATATACTTAGGTAAGGATCACCATGAACAAATATAAAAATAATGAACAATACTAAAACAATAATAAATACTACATCTCATCATAAATTAAATAATATAAATTTAATGATGACTATTATAGCATTACAACAACTAATATATAAGTATAATTTATAAATTATATAATTTACAACAATGCATAAAAATATCTCAAATGATAAAAAATGATACAAATCTCCTCTAAGCACAGTCTCTATAAATCAAGAGTCTCCAAAACTCAAGTATCAATATGTAATATCAAGTGTAGTCTCATGTATAGTACTCTAGATGATAGAGAGAAAATCATTTGAATGATTTTACACACCAACCATAGACCATATATCCCCCAAACTATCTGTCAAAAATGGGATTGCCCTCCCTTCACGAATGGATAGATAATGACAATGTGGGAATCTAGAGTAACGAATCAGAACCCATGTGTTGAATATATCTAATAAATAATGTGTACCATAAAATAATAAATTCTAATATGATATCAAACAAATATGAAAACTATATCAACATATGAAATGACATTGTTTAATCAAAACATTACTTTGGTCAAATTTCTCAATAATAAATGATCTTTATGATTAGCTAATTTCATACACTCCTCTCAGTTGGATTACACCTCATCTTGTATTTATGGTCCTAATTAAGCTAGTGGAATCTATCCACTACTTAATTAGGGTCATGAATGTGAGGTTCAATAAAAATAAATAATAATATTAAATATAATAGATTCATTCAAATTTTTTCCCTTTAACTAATAAAAATTATGCCAAGTTTAGAATTATCACATACATTCATTTAGTCCATCAAATGAAAGGCAAAGAATCCATAACATCTAGTTTATTAAAAATAAGAAACATAATCCAAAAATAGTCCTCAATATGACATACCATTCAGGTAATGGTTATCTAGACTACCAGTTACTTTAACCACAAAGTATCTTATAGTTTTAATTCTCTACAAATCAACATTATATCACAGTCTTAATAAATTGTTGATATTCCACATACAACAAAATCTAGTCCAAAACATAACAATATGCTCTATATTTAAACTCTTAAATACTATATTTAATGATTTTATACAAACATTGAAATATAAATAATTTTCATTTACATATTGTTATGATAATAACACTTATATACATAACATAGTTGTATGCACACACACACACACACACACACACACACACACACACACACACACACACACACACACACACACACACACACACACACACACACACACACACACACACACACACACACATTCTAAATTCACACATACAAATACATTATGAATACTTAGATTTATACAGTATACTCATAAGATGACATCCACTATCATTCATCTTAGATTATATTGTATACACTAAGTATATAGTTAGCTCAAAAATAAAGGTCCCATAACCTTATTTAAATTGAGAATAATCTATTTTCCTTAATAAATAAACACATAGAATACTGTCATCATACACAACTACTCATCTATCTATCAAACTATTAATTCAAATATACCAAATCCATCAATTAAGTTTTCTATTAAAATTGACTACAAATGCAAAATTATAAACACACAATTGACTATACCCAATCAGGTTTACCCTTATAAATTAACCACATAACACTGAACACACCCAACTTGGGTTTCTAATAAAAAACACAAACTTGGCTAAATAAACTATGAAAAACATACAATTTAAAACCTGTATGCATAGTCCTTATTGTTTTCCTATTCAAGAGTCTTTCTCAATTCAAACAAATCCAAACTATATAAAATCACATAGTCTCATTTCAATAAAAATGCAATTCATAATTATATTGAACATAGTTATAACTAAGCTCTTCCATGTATACTGTATCATTTTCTAGTATATTTCCATACATATAATAAAATGCATAACTTACAGTCATACATCTACCCATACCTAGATTATATAATAAGACTTAAACTAAAATTTCCCAAATTCATTCATATAAACAAGTATGCACAATATAGGATTACATAACATAACTGCGAGTATAAAGTTATACTATTACCTTGTATGTACAAAATCATTAAATATAAATCCAATTAAATCCAATTGAAACACTAACCTCAATTTTTCCTATATGAATATATTCATCCATTAAATGTATTACAAATAGTTCCCCACTAAATCCTTATAGTTCATGATGTAGGTATATATATATATATATATATATATATATATATATATATATATATATTCACCTTTTAAATCATAAAAATTCAACATACAAGTATATATGTAAATATATATCTATATACAAATATATATGTGAGTATATGTATATAATTGAATTTAACCAAGTATATATTTATGTATATATTCATAATTATTGAAACTCACATTTTTAACCTAAAATTCCAAATTAGTTTAAGAAGTAAAATGATCATATAGACAAAAAATTTACATGTCTATATTTCAATATACCCAAATTAATATAAAACAATCTAGTTCAAAACAACTAGCTTGAGTTATATTATATATACACCCATCAGAATAATCTTATAAAATTGAACAGTGATTTTTGAATTGCAAGAGAATTATAGGATAGAGATTTTAAAAGACTAAAACAACCATGGCCAACTCTACAAATTTATCCCAACCTCCTCAAGTTACCTTGGTTTGAATCTGGGGTTCTATAGAGGTTGAGCCTTCCATAGGGATCCACATACAACCCTTTAATTCTAAGATTCAAACAAAGAAACCTAGTAACCAAACAAATTCAAAAACCCATTCATATTTCACACACAAGAATTTAATTACAAAACCTTTCTATGAGTTTATGAATGCTAAGAAAGTCAAACAAATTCCTTGTTCCTACACTTGTTCACACCTTCTTCTCCTTCTATCTCTTCCTCTCTATATGATGTGACCCATCACATTGACAACCCCCTCTCCTCTTTTAATTCATTTCCATTAACCTACTTGCAACATCCTTTTCCTTCATTAATGATAGCTTAAATAGACCAAATAAATGCATGAAAAAAATAGGTCAATAGAACTCATTATTTGTTTCCATCCACCATCATGCAAATACATAGTAAACTCCATCATTTTCCAAAAATGATGTTTATCCTAAGTGAAAAAGTAGTTAGTAACCCTAATCATCAAAAAAATTCTTTTAAAATCATTAAAATAGTCATATAATAATCATTTTATATTTTTCATAAAATATATAAACATTAACTTATATTATTCCCTCATCGACTTCCCAAACCAATAAAAAAATAAGTAAATAATAGTTATAATCTTCATGTTATACCATGTGATGTCTATTAACGTAGTCAGTTACATTTTCCATGCAAAATTGACTACTCATCTAACATATAACATGGAAATGTATTCAAAAGACTATACTTTAATGTAACAATGCCATTAGAAACAAATACTTTGTAAACATAATGATTCCCCAAATATTTTAACAATTATAACCAATGTCTAGTGTACTTTGAATATAAGACGTTTGGTCATAATTTAATCAAATACAATGACTTTTAAAATAATATTATTGATATATTTTGACATTAGAATAAACATATATATGTATTTAGATATATATCATAATAATAATATTTAATTATTATTACCTGTATCTTATAGATCTAATAATAAATATGAAATTTTTTTAATACTTTTTAATGCCTACATAATATAAAAACATTATATTATACATCCATAATTAATAAGGTAGTAAGGTAAGTAAAAACATATATGAATTCATTCATTTAACCAAGCAGCAACATCAAACAAGATATGTTATGTATGATCACTAAATTTATGAAATCACTCAATTCATCAACATGATCATTAGTAACAAATAGATTAGTGAAAACATAAAATACTAAAATAGTCATTTAAATGTAAAATACAACATACTATAACTATCTACCAAACAACACAATCATGAAATACAAATGTTGTGCATGCAAGGGTTTCTTAATTTGTTCTCTATCATCCTCAAACATATTTATATAAACCACCCTCTTCAATGATTCTCTCCCTCTATCACATTATGAAGGAATAATATGTCCTACATTCACCTCACAACACTGAAGGTAGTTATCATGAAACATCATTATATACATAAAATAATGTGATATAAAATTCAAACATATCACAATGTACAAAATGTAAAAGTACTTCTAACTCATAGAAAACTAATCATGTAAATTAAGAAACACAAATTATCACATAATCAACATATGCTATTAAGATTAATAAAATATTAGTTAACAAATTAATCAACCATAATAATCCATGGATCAAACAAGTTATTTAGCTTAGAGAAAAATTAAGATGTGATAATTATTATGTCAAAACACCAATCAACATATTTAGCACTTGAAGGAAGGATGTGAACACAAGCTATGATTTTCAACAAAGGCTTCGACTAAAAATCTTTAGAAGCATTTGTCTACATTAATTTATACTATAACTAAATCTAGAAGATAAGAGGATAAATCCTAGATCCAATTCTATTAGAGTTTAATTTGATCTCTTAAAACTTAGTGAACATATAAAATTGAGGACCAATAAAATAAAATATAAAATAATAATGTATTCAATTAGTTATTAATTCACTTAAATATGTACTCACTCCCTTTTTTAATCTAATTTTTATCTTTTAGAATCAACAAATGGCCAATATAATGACCCGTCTTGATCAATGAGGTTGCTTTACGAATGTCTTAGGGATTTCTCATGATCTACCAAATAACCAAGACAAGTTGTCTAAAGTACATTACTGATGGAATTCATACTATTGAAGAACACATCCATGCATCAAAATATGCCCTTATCTAAACCTAGGTTTAATGTGATGATGTAGCATGCCATTTATTTCCCTAATATTTGGGTGAAATTACCTCTACCTTGTATCTAAGATTACCAGTTAGCTCTATCACCTATTTAGATGACCTTGAGGTAGTGTTTTTGAATCACTTCAGTCTCCCTATTGATGTAGATATTATGTATCACCACTTTTTTACTTCCAAAAGAGAACCAAATGATCTCATGAGCATGTATAATTCTCTATTTCATAAGTTATACCAAAGTCTAAAAGACCAATACCTATTAGCATAAGGTGTATCTACTTATACCTACTTGAAATGCCTTAAACCATTAACACCATGTTATATAATATAACTCCTAATACATTCACATACTTGTCCTTGGCTTATAATGAAGTAGTAAATATTAAACATCAAATGGATTTGTAAGGGTATGGAATAGGACCACTATCATCATTAGGTAAATAGGGTTATTACAATACACTACCCATGCTCAATTAAGATCTCATATAAAACATGACATTAATGAACCAAATCCTAAGTTCTATGTATTTAAGTCTAAATATATTATATAATCCACTGCCATTGAACTTCATGCCTAGTTTTCAACCATATACACCTCCAAATCACATAATGCCACAAATGAGTAATCAAAATTTAGTTTCCATAACATCTAACAATGCTGACAATATGCCAAAAACTAGTAGTTATGCTACTTCAAGTGGATGTCAACAATCTATACCTTTATTAATACATAATCAAATGACTCAACATAGTGTTCATAACCAAACACACTTAGCTACCCCAGTGTTTCTAAATGTTGTTACACTTATGACTAACCCATAACCATAATTGGAAAACTAAAAGACCACTAATGCATACCCTCAAGTGACCAATTTATATAAAATGGACAAAATATTTTCAAATGACATGGATAATTTGTAGATGTAACTACCTAATAACACAAAACCAACCAAAATAATCCACCTTAAAACAGGAGTTTTTAACTTTCAAATGACCAATAAGTAGTGGAATACCAAGCCTAACAATGGAAATGTTGCTAGTCCCCTAGACAATATAAATCAAAATACTAGTAATAGGGATTCAAACTCAGTGAACATGTTTAAGCTAGCCTTATCAACATGGTGTAGAGTACACAACACAACCAATCATGCCAAAATAGATTGTGGCAAATTTATAGTTATCTTTAATATCTTCCAAAACTATATGGACAATCTAGAAATAGTTCCAGCATCCAATGATAATTTAGACCAATATTGAGGAAATGAAAATACAACCCTAGTCTTGGTGACTATGAATTCCCATTTGAATATGATAATGAGCCTGGAGAAAACTCAGATGAGGTCAATGCCTTTAAACAATTCAATTGGGGAAACAATTATCAGTCGAGGAGTAAATTTTAGAGAACTTTAACCACATATACTCCTCTGAATAACAATGATGTTCCACTTAATCTAGATTAAAATAATAATCCACTTCACCTAATCAACCTAAAATATATTATCATTATAGGAAAAAAATAACCTGTCCATAGGTTGATAAACTAAAAAAACAAAATAAACATGTGTATACCATTATAGAGGATCTAAAGAGAACAAAATAAAATATAAATATGTAAGAATTGAATTAGATTTATCAAAAAAAATAATTATTATTAAAAGAGATATACCCTCCTATATGAAAATAGCATGATAGGACTATTGATTCTCATGTCACCATTTACAAAGAAAACATTGAAACTGTAGCTTTTCAATTAAGGGATTAAACAAGCCCTCAAAGAATTCATCAAAGTAGGTTCCACCTTCCAAATAGCTATGAATATTGAATTCAAATAACTAATCAAAATAAGGAAAGATAAGGGATTAAACAATCCCTTAAAGACTTCATGGGTTTCATTGCATGGATATATGAATACTTGAAAGTATTTGACACTTCCATTCTCATGCATACTATCCCTCTCAATATTAGGGTCATGCCATTCCAACAAATACAAAGGCATCTAAATATATTGATAGTGATATTAATCATCAAATAAGTAAAAAATATGCTATTAGAAAGGATTATCTTTATTGTAAGACATTCCACATGGGTGTGAAATTTGGTCTCAATTAGAAATAAAAATGGAAAGATACACATTTGTGTTGAATTTTGTAACCTCAATAATGTCTCATAAAAGGAAAAACACCCATTACCTTTACTAGATGAATTTATATAGATAGTGAATGGTTTGGAAATTATGTTATTCCTTGATGGGTATTTAGGTTCTAACTAGGTAGTGGTCAACTATGAGGATCAGATCAAGACAACATTAAAAAAAAGGGGGGGAACATTGACATAAAAATGGATTATATTTAGCCTAATCAAATTAGGTTCCACCTTCTAAAGAGATATGAATATTGAATTCAAATAACTAATAAAAAAATTCATAGTCATATACATGGATTATATATCCATCTTTTCAAATGATAGAGGAGACTGCATCAAATTTTTGAGTTTGGTGTTGCAGGGGTGTAAAGACCATGGTATTTCCTTGAATCATAAAAAATGTATCTTTAGGTGACTAAGGGAAAGCTATTGGTCTATATCATATATGAAAAAGGCATATCCATTGATCCAAATAGAGTATAGGTGATTTATAATATGCCATTGGCTACCAACAGGAAGGAGCTGAAATAGTTCTTTAAAAAAAAAACTTTATGAGGAAGTTTATTTTAGACTTTGTAGAGATAGTCATTCCACTTAATAACATGTTTTATAAGGATTCAAATATAAATTGGGTAGCTAAAAAACAAGCATATTTTGATCAAAACAATGCTATAATTATAAACATGTCAGTACTCATCATTTCAAATTACACATAACCCTTATATATCTACCCCTTTACTTGACAACATTAAAGTGAAAGTATTTTAACATAGAAGAAAGAAGAAGGAGATGAAAGGCCTATGTATTTTATGAGTTCCCATCTAATAAATTTTGAGATTAGGTATTTAATTATTAATAAATGATCCTTTGGTTTTATTAAGGAAGTTAAAAATTTTAGATACTGAATTTTGCATATCAAGGTGTATGTTGTAGTGTATGATCCAAAAGTGAAGGATATCCAAATGCAGAATAAATTAGGTGAAATACACAAAAAGTGGATGACCATTTTGTAAGAGTTTAGCCTAGAGATCCAACCTATGTAAATAATTAGAGGTAAAGGACTCAATATATATATGGATAAATTTAACCCCTAGATCATTTACCAATAGTACTCGACGTAGAATATTTCAATAGATGATTGGTACCAAGATAATTTATTTTACTTGTTGAATAATGAGTGGCCACACCATTATAATTATATCAAAATAAGATCACTATACCTAATTATCAATATATTCATGATTAAATTAGACATGCTATAAATAAATAACCATGAAGGCATATACCTAATATGCCTTAATGTAAAGGAAGTGGTTGAATTATTTGGAAATTTCCATGGGAAGTATGGAATAGGACACAATTTATGAAGTACTATAGCCAACCAAATACTAAGGTTAGGCTATTATTTACCTAATGTATTCAAAGACTTCAATTCTCATGTCATTAATTGCCATAATTTCTAAGTTACAAAACATAGATAATGCACTCATGGCATGCCCTTATAGCCTATTATCAATGTTAGAACATTAAACAAATGGGGATTAAACTTTGTGGGAGCTAATAATGCAAATTATTCCACTAGACACAAATTCATCCTCATAATGACTAATTACTGTATGTGTTGGGCTGAAGGTGAGACTTTCCAAAACTACACAACCAACATAGTGATCAGCTTCGTCAAAGAGCACATTTTCACTAGGTTTAACATGCCATTTATTTTGGTATGTGACAATGGCCTTGATATCTCTTCATTGTAATTCATTGAATGGACCTACAAAAATAAGATAATACTCAAATACTCTTCTAATTATTATCCACAAGGTAATGGGGTTGATGAATCCATGAATATAAATTTAATTAATGTCATTAAGATAATTTTGGTAAAAAACTCTAGTGATTAGCACATGTTAAAATTTTCATTATTGTCTAATAAGACTAAGATAAAATATACTTTGGGTACTTCATCATACCATCTGGTATATGTATGAGCTCTAATATTTCCTATGCAATTAAAAATCCCTACCTTATAGTTTATGAATTAATACTTATAAATCTATGATAAAGTCAAATCTCACTTCTTAAATCTTATACAACTTAAAGAAAATTTTAAGTTATTTTGTTGCACTTTAGCAAGCATCAAGAGGTTATCAAACACTAGTCTAACAAGCAAGATAAGAAGAAATCCTTCTAGATCTCTAATATGGTCTTCTTTTAGGATAATGAAAATAAGGGACAACATGGAAAAATTGATGTCTTATGGATAGGTCCCTATCAAACCTCTAAAATCGTAGGCAAGAATGCCTTCTAGATAAAGTGTCTAACTAGTGAGGATGTTGTATTTCCTCTCAATGGAAAATTCCTAAAGCAACTATTTCCAAGTTAGAATTAGTTTGGTTGTTTATGTAAATAAATTATTTTAACCTTTTCTCATCTTTTTAATTCTTTTCCTTCCTTTCCTTTATTTTTTTCTTTGGTTTTCTTGGTTTAAATTCTATTTGTTTTCTCCTTGATTTTCATATTTGGTTCAACCTCATTGGTGTCCCTTTTTGATCTAAACCTTCAATTTTTATCCTATGATTCCTATACCTATTTAATGATTGTGATTTAACCTTTTAGTGTTTTTACTATGTAAGACATATGTTTAGATTAAAGGGTTGAGATTTTTGTTGACCAATTTTTCCTAACAGGGAAAATTTTGGCCCCCTTCTTCCCTTGGTATTCATGCCAGTCATCTTCAGGTTGCACAAGTTCATGTCTTGGTTCTTTGACACTTGGTTCATCCATCTTCTAGTTTAGATAGGTCACTAGTTCATCACTTGGTTCATCGGCCTAGTTTATTGGTGTGCATGGTTGTAGAGGGCAGGCACTTAAAACAAAAGGAAAAAATGGGTAAGTCCAAATTTGTCTAAGCTCAAATTTGTATAAGTCTGAATTCCTTCAAACTTTTTGCCCGAAGGAATTCTTTTTGACAAAAAGTCTGAAGGAATTCAGGAATAGTTCTAAACAAAGCACAGACTCGGGGAGAATTTCCATGGACTTTTTGTCTGCGGGAAAATGTCTACAGACAAAAGCTTGCAAAAAATACATGAAGCAAACAAAACCTGTGAAAATGTCTGTGGGAGCTCAGGGGGCAATCCAGAGGACTAAACGACCCATTGAAGGACCCTAAAGGGTAGATACCCTTGCGGGGGGCTCTTGTCCAAGTGTAAAGGGTTCCTTCCCTTCGAAAAGGTGATAGAGACAAAGGAAAGAATGCCTGTAGAGAATTGAGAAGGACAAAGCCAGTGAATGGACCGATGACGCTTTGACAGGGACAAAGGCATTTTGAAAGCCATCAAGTTCAATAGAGTAGATTAGCCATTGGTTTTCAAACCAATGACGGCCGTATGAACATCAAAGTTAGTGAAACAAAATGGCCATTTGTTTTCAAACTGAGAGAGCACTAACCAAGGGCCCAGAATGTAGCGACCCGCCTGAATGTTCACCCCTAAGGGCTAAAGGAGCTAAAAGAGACAAAATTGAGAAAAGACAAAGTGATAAGCATGGAATGAGCAAGCAGCTAGTCTAAGTGGTGAAAGTAATCACCAATTTGAGAAGTGACTCTAGTAGGTGAAATAGTGCCAACAAATTGACCATTGGGGGATGCAAATAGCTAGCAGTGCAACTGGTTTCTCCATTTCACATTAATGAGTAGACAAACCATGTATTGACCTTGAAAAAGTAGATTTCAAATAGACAAAGGGAAGTTCATTAATGTTTTGAGTGACTTGCTCTTCCCAATGAAGGGACGGGATAGGCCACTTGTAAAAAAGGAGTGCCAAATGGGCCTCCTTTCTTCTCCTATATATGGAAGACTTGTCATTTGTAAAAGATATCTTTCACTTTTGTAAGGTGTAGCCCTAGCAAATCCACCTGAATCAATAAACATAGTTTTACCTCCATCTTGGATAGATTTTTTTGTGTATGTCTTGGGTGTTTATTTGTGTCCAGTCATTATTTCTTGATGCTTTCACAGGCCCAACACCAGCATAACTATTGTCTACAAGGCACCATTTTTGCAGCTAACAGGAGGAGAACAGTATTTGAGAAGTTATAATAGAGGAGATTACTTACAGTGTGCATTCCACAACACCTTGGTGAAATCTCTATTTTTTTGTGTTTTCATGAAAGCCTCCCTACCAGTTTCTTATAGCCTGGTCCTTTTGCCAAGTCTAAAGTGTATGTATGCATTTGTCTAATTTCAAGTGTGGATGTAAGAAGGTCAAATTATTTTAGTGCATCACCTCTTTAGAGTAGTTTTTTTTCTTGCATCTCTCTCTCTCTCTTTTCATCCCCCCTTTATATGTGTGTGTGTGTGTGTGTTTGCACTTGCTAAAATGAACATGATGCATTAAAGGGAGCAATACCTTATCTAGAGACTCTCCCCTCTAGCTTTGCTAGTTCCACAGGCGAGAGGGGAGTTTCCATAGTTGCGAGGAGAAGGCAGGAGCTCGGCCTCCTGCCAAGGGTGTAATTTTCTACGTCAATAGTTTTGGCACACCCAATGGGACATAATTTGACAACTCAATAAGGTTTCAAGATTGATGCTGGTCCTGTCACAACAAATCAAGTTTTCTAGCATCTGGTGACTATACTGGTAAGAGCTTCTATTTTCAAATCAAGACTAGTTTCTTAACTTTTTATGCCTAAAGTCACCACAAGGTCTGCTTCTAAAGGGGTTCCCTTCAATTTCATTGAGTTGCCTTTAAACTTAGCAAAAAGACTAAGGTTTGAGAGGACCCATCCTTATTTAACAAGCCACCCTCCTAGACCTATTGTAAGGGATGCATACACGGCATAGCTATAGTTACAGCCTGTCCTAGCTATGGCTTTGCCTTTTGCAGCTTTTCATGGTCAGAGCCCCTTGAATCTCCCACGCTATGATCCAATTCTAGGAACAACCCTCAAAAATGTGCCTTCTTTCAATGGAGAGGGGCCCATTATAGTCATCGAGCATATTAGGAATATTGCTAACCTCTATAATATTCACAATGTAATAGAGGAAAATATTGCCATCAGATTGATAACATTGTCCCTCAAAGGCAAGGCTCTCGACTGGTATGGGACCTTGCCTATGAATTCAATACATTCTTGGAATGAATTAGGCACTTAGTTAATAGACCATTTTAGGGAAAAAAGTGATAGCCTCTCACTTGTTGAACAATTGATGACCATAAAAAGAGCTCCACATGAGTATATGTAGGATTTCAACACAGTTTTAGAAGACTTGGGATAGAATTCCCATCCTGGTAAGGCTGACTCCTAGCTATTCTTTCTTTTATTATTTAAAAGAATTAAATAGTGATATTTCTATGATGATACAATCCATGGGAGGGCATATACTGCCAGCTGCTTATGACATAGCCATAGCAGCTGAAAATTGCTTAGTACAGGCTAGGAAAATAGCCCCTAGACCTCACATGCCACTGTTCCAAAAAATCCTACCTCTAATTCAGGCTATTGCTCCCACATTGGCTCCTCTACCTACCCTAGAGAAACTAGCTATTGTTCTATCTAATGAGCTTCATGAGGTTAACAGACTATTACAGAGCATGTCAAATGAGCTTGTAGCTCTCAAAAGACAACAAGCTCAAAGTAATTGACTGAATCAGGGATACCATCATTATGGTCAAACCCCTAGACCCCCTTTTCAAAACTATAATCAAGGACAGGGTTAGCTTACTCAAACCAGGCCATTTCAAAACTACAACTCAGGCCCCCCTTCATCATCTAAAGTCATGGTGCCTGGTCAGAACAATCTAGTATGGGAACAATCAAGTTATTCGATCATGGGATATGGTCAAGAACAGGCTGTTTACACAAATGAGATGATGAGTTATTTTTAGAATGTAGACAATTAGGAAGCCACTCAATCTCAGGTCTTTGAGCCTTCAATGCAACCCAACACGAGCAGTAATTAGGCCCAGCCTAATTTTACCCTCATGAATCATTTGGAAGGGGAATTTTATTCAGTGAATTATGTAGGCACTATAGACAATCAGGTCGACTGTGTTGCAACAAACACAAGGTTTAAGAGATGAGCAATGGGAGAGGCCTAGGCTACCATATAAGTGGTAGTAGCACCCTCTCCATCACAATCAAATCAGAAAGCCCAAAATTTCAAACCACCATCTACACCTTCAGCTCCTCAGCCTGTAGCTCAGGTTGAAATCAGCCCCAAAGAAAGCTTGAAGGGAGGTGGTCCCCAGGTAAATATAGTGGACTAGATGAAGAAGCTGCATATGAACATCTCTTTATGGGATTCATTATCTCTTCCAAGATAGAAGGATGTATTAAAGAAGGAATTGCATGAGATAGATCGATAAGCTATCCCAACGAGCACTGATAATGTCTTGATGATGAATGGACAGCCTTCCACTTCAGGTTAGGTAAAGAAAGAAGAGAAAATTCCCCCTTTCTATGTATCCTTAGTCATAAGGGATTTCTTGGTACACAACTGCATCATTGATAGTGGGGCTAGTACCTTAGTGATGCCCAAGTGCATAGCTGACAAGATGGGACTAAAATATGAAGAAATGAATAAGGGAGTCCTACAGCTTGATGGGACACTTGCAAAAATAGTTGGGATTTTGAAGGGATTAGGCTTGACATTGCATGCTTTCCCAACTTTCTCAATTCCCCATGATATAGTGGTAGTGTATGTTCCTCCTTATTTCACACTTTGCTTGTCCAGGGACTTCACATCAAAGATAGGTGGCTATCTAGCAGTGAATTGGTCTTATCTAGTTTCTAGAACCAAGTATGGGACCAAGGTAAAAATCAAATTTGAGCCACTCTACAAGGACCATCTAGAACCATATTCACCCAAGATACCAAACATCAGTTACACCATTATTGATCCAGAAGAGTCCCAAATAGACCAATCTCTATCCTCTGCTCTTGAAGGAGTTATGGACTTACTCTTGGGTGAGTGGGGAAATGATAACTTTGAACATGATCCTTGCAATTTTATAGAGGAGACAGGCCTTGGAGTCTACTACATGCATGAAGAGGGCACCTTCATACCAAATATAATGAAGGCAAGCCAAAAGGACCTTGGCCTATGGCAGCTATATTTTGACGGTTCTAGAAGTAAGTTGGGTGCTGGTGTGGGGTGATGTTAGTCTCCCCTTTAAAGGATAGGTACTTTTCAGCTTTCCATTTCCATTTCTCTTGCACAAGCAATGGTGTAGAATATGAGTCCCTTATCCATGGTTTGGAATGGGCAAGAAAAAGAGGGATCAAGGAGTTGCAAGTTTTGGGAGACAATGAGCTGATTGTAAATCAGGTGACAGGCCTAAATCTAACCAAGAATTCCTTGCTGAAATCCTAAAAACATAGGGTCTGGGACTTGGTGGAATATTTTCTCACTTTCAATATTACTTCCATTCCTAAAGAGTAGAACAAACAAGTGGATAGGCTAGCAGCAATTGGTACTCAGTTTGATGTTTCAAGGGAAATAAGTTGAGGTTGTGGTTCACACCACTTGAAGGTGGTAGTTTGACCCTTTGTCCCCGATAACATTGAAAATAGGTAGGTTTTCAAAAATGACTATCAAATAGCTTTCTTCTTGAAGGAGGAAGCTAAGTTTACAACATAGAACCAGGTGAAGTTGCAGTAGTAATATGGCAACCAGATTGTTCAATTGAAGAACAATAAGCTCCCTAAAGGTTTGGTCACACTTGAGAGCATCTTCAATGGAGATGACCAATTTAAAAATGACAAGGCATGCATCATAACTAAAGAGGATAATTACGAAAGGGTTGAGATCTTCAAGGACAAGCTGCTTGCACTTAGAAAAGTCCACTATTCAAGAACGATAGGCTTTCATTTTGTTGTGTTAGGAGTTCTTTGATTTCTTTGCTTGGAATTATAGTGATTTGAAGGGCTTTGACCCAAGACTCACCTAGCACACCATCAAATTAGAAGAAGGTGCCAGGCTAGTCACACAGAAGTAGAGATATCTCAACCCAATGATTTAGCCCCTCATGTAGAGGGAACTGGGAAAATTGATTAAGTCTAGAATTATATTTCCAATCAAACATTCCTCTTGGCTAGCCAACCTTGTTCCTGTTAGAAATAAGAATGGGGAGATCAAGATGTGTCAAATTTAGAGACCTTAATAAAGTCTCTTTAAAAGACCATTATCCCCTCCCAAGCATGGAGCAGATCCTTTAGAAGGTAACAGGCAGTGAGCATTTCTCCCTCCTAGATGGTTATCTAGGGTATAATCAGATTCTAGTGCAGGGTTGTGACCAACACAAAATGGCCTTCACCATTAAATGGGGAAGATTTGCCTACAAGAAGATGCAATTCGGGATATCTAATGCTAGTGATACCTTTCAATGGGCCATGGACATGGCTTTTGGAGGCTTGATAAACAATAATGTGCTGGTATACCTCGATGATGTGATGGTATTCTCCAAAGAAGCAAGCCAACACATAGAACACCTCAGGAAGATTTTTGAAAGGTGTAGGGAGTTTGGCATCTCTCTTAATCCAAAGAAGTGTGTGTTTGTTATTCATGAGGGGAAACTCCTTGGCCACATCGTGTCTAAGGAAGGCTTATCCATTGACCCTGAGACAATTCATTCTATCCTAGAGATGTGCCTACCAAAGCACAAGAAAGGCCTGCAGAGTTTCTTTGGTAGGATAAATTTCATTCAGAGATTCATTCTGAACTTCATAGAAATAGTCAAGCCCCTAACCTCTATGCTAAGGAAGGTGAGGAGTTCAAGTAGAAAACACAAAGGAAGGATAGATTTGAAGCCATCAAGTAGGCCATAACTCAGGCTCCTACTTTGATCAGCCCCAACTTCAACAAAGACTTCAACCTCTACACTTTTAGAAATGAAAAGGTGATATTTGCCATGCTTACCCAAGCAAATGGTGATGGCCTTGAGCAACCACTTACTTTTTTAGCCAAGGGTTAAAGGATTTCAATGTCAGATACACATATGTAGAGAAGCAAGTCCTGGCAGTAGTGTGAAGCCTGAAGAAACTTAGGCATTTATTGTCTAATAGCAGGATTCACCTCATGGTCCCACATCTTGGTGTCAAGGATTTATTGACCAATCGAGACCTAAATGAGAAGAGAGAAGGGTGGATCACCAAAGTGATGGAGTATGATGTAGACATCAAGATCACCAAGGTGGTGAGGGGAAGAGGCCTGTGTGAATAGCTTGTTATAGACTTCAATCATAAAAGGGAAGACAGCTTACTAATTCATGATGTAGCCACAACAGAGGAACCAACTGTCATAAAATATTGGACATCAGACCTAAGGCATTTCCTTATCACTGGTGAGTGCCCACAGGGTCTTGATAAGACTAGAAGAAGGTAGTTCAAGCTGCATTCTCTCCCTTATGTCTTGGTTGATGAAGTATTATTTAGGAAGGATCTCTCTGGGGTTCTTCTAAGATGCATTGATCCAAACTAGGCTGATAAAGTGATGTCTGAATTCCATGATGGGCTAGCAGGTGGTCATTTCACTCCTAGAGCTACTGTAGTAAGGATAATGAGAGCTGGCTATTTCTAACCTACTCTTTTCAAGGACACCCATACCTAGGTAAGAAAGTGCCAAAAGTGTGCACTTTTTGATGGGAAACAATGGTTAGCTCCCATGCCTCTACAGCCTATTCAGGTGGAACAACCATTTATGCAATGGGGCCTAGACTTCATAGGGATGATCAATCCTCCCTCCAGTGCTGGACATAAGTGGGTCTTGACTACTATGGATTATTTCACAAGGTGGGTGGAGGCTATTTCTCTAAAAGAGGCAAATGAAAGTGTGGTCCTAGAGTTTTATGAGGACCTGGTAACAAGATTTGGGGTCCCAGCCACCATAATCTCAGATAACACCTTGGCTTTTTTGGGAACCAAAACAAGTGAATGGGTGCTAAGGTATGGTATATATCTTAGCACTTCATCCAATTATTACCCACAAGGGAATGGGCTAGCTAAGTCCACCAATAAAAATTTGATCAGAATCATAAAGAGGACCATGGAAGAAAATCAGAGGACTTGGCATGCCAAGTTGAAGATAGCTCTGTGGGGCGATCGAATCACTCCAAAGAGAGCAATCAAAAATTTTCCATATACACTCATATATGGAAGGGAAGTTAGGCTTCCCATCTCACTTGAATTACTAGCATTGGACCTCACTCTCTAGCTGTAATCAGATGAAGGAAGTATCATAGAAGTTAGGCTGTGCAAGCTGATGGAGCTCCAAGAGACAAGGGATTGGGCTATGGCTTCTATGACCAGTCACCAACAACAAGTGAAGAGATGCTTTGACAAGAAATCTTCATCAAAAGATTTCTTTGAAGGAGACATTGTCTTGAAGTGGGATGAAGACTGAGCTAAGCCTAGAAAGCATGCAAAATTTGAATCCCTATGGAGCAACCCGTACATAATCACTTAGTGCAAGCAGCATATTGCTTTCCAACTCTCTAGGTTAGATGGTGAATAATTGTGTATCCTAGTTAATGGGATACATTTAAAGCATTTCCACTGAGTCTCTCTTAATCTATATATAATTTCCTTGTTTTCTTTCTCTATTTTCCCTAAGTGTTGTTGCACAAGTAGTAGTTTCTTAGTCATGTGTGTGTCTTCATTTCCTTAGAGGTAGATCTGCATGATTGGTTCTGAATTAATTGGGGCTGTTGCTAATTTTAAAGTTAAAATCTCACTCCATGCCTAATGGAATTTCAAGGCAACTAGCTTTTAAGCATAGCAGGCATGCTTCCCCTATGAGTCACCATTTTGTTGACCAATTTTGCCTAACATGCAAAATTTTGGTTCCCTTTTTCCCTTGCTATTCATGCCAGTCATCTTCAGGTTGCACAAGTTCATGTCTTGGTTCTTTAGCACTTGGTTCATCCATCTTCTAGTTTAGACAGGTCACTAGTTCATCACTTGGTTTATTGGCCTAGTTCATTGGTGTGCATGGTTGCAGAGGGTAGGCACTTCAAACAAAAGGAAAAAATGGGTAAGTCCAAATTTGTCTAAGCTCAAAGTTGTATAAGTTTGAATTCCTTCTGAATTTTTTCATGATGGAATTCCTTTAGACAAAAAGTCTGAAGGAATTCGGGCGTAGTTCTAAACAAAGCACAGACTCAGGGAGATTTTTGCAGACTTTTTGTCTGCAGGAAAATGTCTGCAAACAAAATCCTGTAGAAAATACATGAAGCAAATAAAACCTGAGAAAATGTCTACGGGAGCCTAAGGGGCAATCCGAAGGACCAAATGACCCACTGAAAGACCCCAAAAGGTAGATGCCCTTATGGGGGACTCTCAGCCAAGTGTAAAGGGTCACCTTCCCTTCAAGAAGGTGATAGAGACAAAGGAAAGAATGCCCACAGAGAATTGAGAAGGACAAAGCCGGTGAATGGACCCAATGATGCTTTAATAGGGACAAAGGCATTCTAAAAGCCATCAAGTTCAACAAAGTAGATTAGCCATTGGTTTTCAAAGTAGTGATGGCCGTATGAATATCAAAGTTAGTGAAACAAAATGGCTATTTGTTTTCAAACTAAGAGAGTGCTAACCAAGGGCCCAGAATGCAGTGACTTGCCTAAATGTTTGCCCTCGAGGGCTAAAGGAGCTAGAAGAGACAAAATTGAGAAAATACAAAGTGACAAGCATGAAATGAGCAAGTAGTTAGTCCAAGTGGTGAAAGTAAGCGTTGATTTCAGAAGTGACTCTAGCAGGTGAAATAGTGCCAGTGAATTGACCATTGGGGGACTCAAACAGCTAGTAGTGCAACTGGTTTCTCCATTTCACATTAATGAGTAGAAAAACCATGTATTGACCTTGAAAGATTAGATTTCAAATAGACAAAGGGTAGTTCATTAATGTTTTGAGTGACTTGCTCTTCCGAATGAAGGGATGTGATAGGCCACTTGTAAAAAAGGAGTGCCAAATGGGCCTCCTTTCTTCTCCTATATATGGAAGACTTGTCATTTGTAAAAGATATCTTTCACTTTTGTAAGGCGTAGCGCTGGAAAAAATTCCACCTGAATCAATAAACATAGTTTTACCTCCATCTTGGATAGATTTTTTTGTGTATGTCTTGGGTGTTTGTCTGTGTTCAATCATTGTTTCTTGATGCTTTCATAGGCCCAACACTAACATACCTATTGTCTACAAGGTGCCATTTTTATAGCTGACAGGAGGAGAGTAGTATTTGAGAAGTTTAGAATAGGGGAGATTACTTATAGTGTGCATTCCATAAGACCTTGGTGAAATCTCTATTTTTTTGTGTTTACATGAAAGCCTCCCTACCAGTTTCTTATAGCCTGGTCCTTCTGCCAAGTCTAAAGTGTATGTATGAATTTGTCTAATTTCAAGTGTGGATGTGAGAAGGTTGACTTATTTTGGTGCATCACCTCTTTAGAGTAGTTTGTTTTCCTACATCTCTCTCTCTTTTCATCCCCCCCTTTTTATATCTATATGTGTGTGTGTGTGTGTGTGTGTGTGTGTGTGTGTTTGCACTTGTTGGAATGAACATGATGCATCAAAGGGAGCTGGCCCTTATCTAGAGACTCTCCCCTCCAGCTTCGCCAGTCCCATAGGCAAGAGGGGAGTTTCCAAGTTGTGAGGAGAAGGCAAGAGGTTGGCCTCCTGCCAAGGGTGTAATTTCCTACGTCAACAATTTCTAAATCAGTTAAATAAATATGCAATAATTAAGTAATAATTTTTATAGTATTTGACCTTCTTTGACTTTATAAAAATAATAATATAAATAGGCATAAATATAGACTTATGTACAAATTGATTGTCACGGATGATTTGTGTTCTGAAAGTTGAGATCTGAATAGTTATGAGTGTCATCAATAGGATTATGGTGCTCATTTACTCACTAGATATTAGCATCCAACATGGATAATTACACCATGTTTGTGTAATGTCTTTTAGGTGGTGGTAGTGTCTCCCTTATAGGATTGTTCCTAATTTTTTAAGAGCACTTATACCTATATTTTTAGGTCTTATTCCTATAGGAATGAAACTTGGAGATCTGTGTTGTGCCTGAAAAACTTGATTTAATGTGAAAACTCTAATTTTAATTGTAATATGGTATGAGCAATATTTATATGTTAATTTTGAAGATGGACTGGGCATCCTCAACACTTCACTATGAAGATAGTTACCTACATACCAATACTCAGAAGAAGGATCAAGCCTGATGTATTTTTCCCACCTAGTGTTTGATGCAAATTTATGTGAATGCTATAATTAGAGTGGGCTTGGATGCCTTGAATGTGATTGAGCTTTGAAATGTTTGAAAACTAGGCTTAGGGATACTATAGATGGTATTATGTATAAGTAGGGTAGAATAGGGATCAAATACCTTGATTTTGCTCAACTTTATCTTCGGTTTGAATAGATTTTACATCTATTTTCCATCTAGTAAATAAAGGTCAATTAGATTTGTATTTATAAAGTTTTGTTTCTTGTGCAGATAAGAAAACATACTTAGGTTGATCTTAAGATGGGAACATGTTTACAAAAGTATCCATTGGGAATAGTTAGGGATAAGGATAGTAACGCCTAGTTGGGGACAATAGCACCATGTGGTTGTAGTGTCCCAAATGTGGTGCTAATGTCCACTTGGTAGACTAATGAGAAAGTTGAGTTGGGATTTGCAAAGATAGTTCTAAGATTGTGTTTTGGCTAACTATAAATGATTTTGGTATGTACATTGACTGAAAAAGTGTGTCTAAGGATCTAGGATAGGTCTATGGCTAATCTTCAAAGAGGGTAAATCAAGTGACACTCTTAGCATCCAATTACCACTTTTAGATATTAAATTTACCCCTCTTATGCTAGTAATGAAACAAAGTGAAATGACTAGTATAAAGGAAAAAAAACATACTTGGACTTACCTTGGAAGTGAATCCTATGTATCTAAGTCTGAGTATGTGAATCTAGGTCTGAATATGTGAAACATAATCAAAAGCATTGTCTTATATTGAAACATGAAAAAAAAATCCTTAATTAAGAAATGATCAAAATCAAAATATTATGATGAAATAAAGTAAGTAAATCTCAATCAATAGAGAGGAAAGGAATGAATACACCTCATTGGGTACACAAACTAATTCATGAACATAGTGAAAAATTGTGTGTGTGAGTTTGCATAGTGATCATATCATTGAATATATTGGACTAAGCTCATGGATTTATAAATCCTCATATGGGTGGATTAAGAACTCAATCTAGTTTTGACTCCATCATTCCCCACCCTTGATTGATGGATCTTAATATTTGAATAACTTGGATAGATTATAAGTGTGTCTAACCCTCTCATGTAGCTGGCTCAATAACTCAAGTAGTCCATGGATACATCATTTAAAACATATGTGAAGTAGATGCATCTATAACTATACTTCACAAAGTGTTAAAAGTATCTATGTAAATCTAATTGTGTATGTTAGTTTTGTTACCACTAGGGTATATTTGGTAGCTCTAGGCCACTTGAGAATGCCAACCACTATAAATGGAGTAAGACATGAATTTGGTGACAATATATAATGTGATAAAAAGTGTATAAAATGTAGAGAATGAAATGGATTTTCCCATTCCATTTGATCAACCTGTCGAAAGTTATGTATATGAAAACTATGTGTCATGTAAATGCCCCTAATTTGGTATCTGAGTATATTGAATCTAAACTATGTAATAGTCAAATATGTGTAACTGAACTAAATATGGGAGTGATAATGACTCACACGATACCCCAAAAATGATAAAGTGGTATGAATATGAGCTGAAATGAATGAATATAAGAAAAATCTAAACATAATTGTCAAACATGTGATTATATCTATGCAAATTTATACTATACCTGGTGTACTAATCATTTTGATTTGGAATATCATGAAGTTAGGGATATTATATAGTATCACCCTATAGTGGAAAATATCACCTACAGTTTTAGTGTCCTAATTTGGGTGATAATGTTTGACTAGTCTGATTTCTAAGTGATCTAGATTGAATTCTGAATCTCTATCTTATTATGTGTTTTCCCTGAGTTTGATGTCTAAAATTGAGCCTATGTCTGAAATGTATCTATGAATAGAAAATTAATAACTTGATCTCTATGACAAACCCCTATAAATTCCCCTACTTTTGAGGGCATTTCTAAAACCTATGTAATAAATGCCCTCTAAATAAGTAATTATGTAAAATGTGTCAGCTAAAGCATATCCATGATATTCTGATATAATATACAAACATAACATTTAAATATAAGGTATCTGAGCATAAGTAGGTAATGTAAGATGTATGTTGTATAATCTATAATTACATAAGGATATCAAGATATATGTAATCAATTTATAATAATAAATATAAATAACTACCTAGGGGGATGGCGAATGATGTCCATCATGGCACCCAAGTAGGAGAGGTAGATGCATGAGGTTCCTCATGGCATCAAAAAATGGTGTGTGCATAACAATAAAATATAAGTATCATGGTGTATAAGAATACAAGGAAGCAAACATAAAAACACATGAGACACATAAAAGGTAGGCCAAGGGGCCATAATACAAGGGACATGGACACATGTCACTAAATTTGAGAATGAATACATACAAGGACATGTTCAAATGTCCACATACACATGTAATAAGCAATTTGGTGTAGAGCCACATAAAATGACATGTTCAAATGTATGCATATATAAGAAATAAATCACACACAACAAACATGGTCACATTTCCAAGGCATACAAATAAAGAAATGGTGTAGAGCCAAAGAATAATGGAATATTCAAATGCCCTTGAATATTGAAGAAGCATAGGAACACAATCAAGTCTAGTCTAGGAACTAGAAAGGAATGCATGTATAATTATGTAATAAAAATCTATATATATGTTAGGATGCATATATATTGAGTATAACTAGTGATATTTGGTAAAAAACTTGAGAAATTAGTAGAAATGATCAATATCAAGATAAATAAATGTATAAACTTGAATGTATAGTATGTAAAGGAAAAAACTGATTATAGAAACTATGTAGGATATGCCCTCAATGGGTAGATATATGAAATGTATAAACTTGGATTAGTGTAAATTCCCTTGATGGTAGATGATAGCTAGTCTAGATCAATTTAATAGACCGAATATCCTATTTAGAATATGCAAGAACTCAACAATAACAAGTGAAACATATGTTTATGGTAAAACTGACTATATTAGGATAGATAACAGTATGTAATATTTGTCAAGCAATACAAATGTAAACATACCAATGCATACAATCTGTAAAAAATTTATATTTTGGAAATATTTGAATGTTTTTGTATTTTGACATGTTATATAATTTTTTTATTTTCTGATAATAACCTATGTACAAGAAAATGAACCTAAACTATGTATAAGGAGAAAGAGAGAGAAGTAATTATGTTCAAGATTATGAATCATACTAACTAGTGAGTCTCATGAGAGACTCATTATCACTATGGCCTATGTAAAAAATAAGAAGGATAATCTCTCATGTAGTGTGATTTCAATATTGTTTTATTATGAATCTAATTATTGTTCATCATCAGAAACATAATATTATTCAACATCAGAATCATGATAACTTGGAATGCTAAAGGGAATTGCATCATATTGTGGAGTTGGCCATTTTGAATTATGATTTGGTATATTGATTATGATTTTTCCCTTTGAAAATATTATTATTGTAGACATATGGTGCCATGGAGGACCTGTTAATATAAATCTTTATTTGAGAATGCTTATTGGTTGAGCATGATTTTTACTATACAACTTAATATCTTGCTATTTATATAACATGCCATGTGTATGTGGATGTTTTTACTAAATAAACTATATTTGTGACTGATGTGCCTTAGGATGTTCAATGAATCCCAAATTTTATTGACCAATATTATCAATTTCTAGAATAGAAGTGATGCCTTCAACCTATTTTCCCAAATGACCATGATAGTCAAAATATTGTAGATATTTGTAACCAAAATTATACTATATTGAATGTTTAGCCTCATTTTGGAGAGGTAGATTGACTTGATTTTTTTGTGCTTATTTTATTATTTATTATTGTGATTGTGCTTTTAGAACCTTTTGTTTTTTTGAGTTATGCTTTGGTAACCATTTTTGTATTGTTTTTGAATTTGACCCTTTTTGAATTGGTTGATTTGCCATTATATGTTGTGTGGATTAAGTGTCATTGTGTCAGTCATATATATACATTATCTATTGTATTTTTATTTTTATTTTTAATTCTAAACAAGAATTTGTGTGGTGCCCATGCATTCTATGATATGCACAAAAATATTTGAATATCCTCATTGAGTATAAAGGAGGTAGGTCGATCAACTTAGCTTTAATAATTTCCCTTAGTACCACACTTAAATTATTATTTGACCTTTGAATGATTTTTGAATAACTAGTTTTAGATGTACTTTATTATGATTTCATGTTTTGATATATTACACTGTTTGCCATAAATTGAATAGGTGAAAATGCATATACATGATTTACACTATTGTGACCTAGAGGCCTTTATCTTGTAAATTATTTTTACAATGTAATTTTTTATGTAGTAGCTGATATTGTATTTTTAAACCTATAATTATCTTTCTCATACTTATAATTTGATCACATAGAGTCTCATAAGTGCAAACCCTAGTTGTTTCTGATAGAATATGTAGGCACACACCCTATAGGGAAGATGTGTGAATAGGATAAGTATGGAGATTAGTGGAATTTTTATAGGATGATTCATCTCATGGAGGAATGATATCATGGATATGGTTAGAGGGAAAGTAGATATCACCCTCATGGAGATGAGGAGGACAAGTAGAATATTTTTTATGCATAAGATATGACATTGAAACCTGAAATATAGTTGTTATCTTGTGTTAAATGCTCTGTGTGTGTGTATGGATTTGCTTGTTAATATAATTCCATATAGGATAAATATTACATGTTATGAGATATGACATATATTTCAATTAATATAAAACATCATCTATACATGTGTTTATGTCTTTTTTGAGTTCATTCCAAATTAAAGGAAATAAACATGTAAATGAAAGTATTAGACTTTGCAACAAAACATAATTGATTTATTCTATCATTATGATCATGATTATATGAATTTGAAAATATATGAATCTAAAATATAATATTTTTAAATAAAATATGAGTATAAATAGAAAAATGATGTAAAACCTATGTGTGTCTAGGGTTAGGGTTTTTTGAATCTAGGGTTTATTTATAACAATTTAAATTTTAGGTAAATAAATTGAAACCCTAATATGAAAATTGATTTAATATAGCTAGGTTGTCTACAAAAATCATAAAAATTAGAAGTATGCATCCCTAAATTATTTCATAAAAAAATTGGATTAATGTAAGCTACGTTTTGAAGTAATATTCAAAGTATGTCAAGATCACCAAATGATTTAACCTTTTAGGGTTTCTACTATGTAAAATATATGTTTAGACTAAATTGATGAGATGTCTAAATTAGCTAAGTAAATATAAAATAATTAAGTACTAATTTTATATAGAATTTGACTTTCTTTGACTTTCTAAAAATAGTAATAAATAGGCATAATATAGACTTATCTAAAAACTAACTATCATAGATGATCTAGGTTGTAAAAGTTGAGGTCTGAGTAGTTATGAGTGTCATCCATAGGATTATGGTGGTTTTTTACTCACTAGATAGTAGTGGCCAACATGGATAGTATAACCATGTTTATGTTGTGTCCTTCAACTAATGGTAGTGTGCCATTTATATGATTGTTCCTTTTTTGATAGTACATATGCCTATTTTTTTGGGTCTTATTCCTACATGAATGAAACTTGAAACTTTGTTTTGTGCTTGGAAAACCTGATTTAGTGTGCAAAACCTAATCCTCCTTTTAAGTATGGCATGAGAAATATTTTTGTGTTTGTTAGTAGGATGGAGTGGACATCCTCAACACCCTATTATGAAGAGAGTTTCCTACATACCAATACTCTGAAGAGGGACGAAACCCAATGTAATTCTCCCACCTAATGCTTAATTTAAGTGCAAGTTAATGTTATAATTAGAGTGAGCTTGGATGCCTTGAATGTTCTTGAGATTTGAAATGTTTGAAAATTGAGCTTAGGGATTATTTAGATGGTGGTATGTATAAGTAGGGTAGAATAGGGATCAAATACATTGATTTTGCTCAGTTATGTCTTTGGTTTGAATAGCTTTTGCATCTATTTTCCATCCAGTGAATAGAGGTTAATTAGACTTATATTTATAGAGTTATATTACTTATGTAGATAATAAGGTATGATTAGGTTGACCTTAGGATGGGAACACATTTGAAAAACATCCATTGGGAAGAGTTAGGCCTAAGGACAATATCACCTAATTGGGGACCCTAGTGCTATGTGACTACAGTGTCCCAAATGTGGCACTAATGTCCACTTGGTATACTATTGAGAAAGGTGGGTTGGGATCTAGGAACATAATTTTGGGACTATGCTTTAGGTTATTTTAGGTGATTATGGTCTACACAATGACTTAAAAAGTGTGTCTAAGGCTCTAGGCTAGGCCTAGGGCTAAGTTAGGAATAGGGTAACACAAACAACACTCTTATCATATAATTAACACTTTTAGGTGATTACAGATTGATGAATGAAGGATTTTAATGTGAATGAAATCAATGGAATTTTATAACATAAAATATCAAATTATATTTCCTAAATTCTTGCATAAATTTTTATAATTCTTATACAGTTTTGTAACTATGGAGGCCTATGATTCCAAATTAAACCTATGAATTCATAAATGTTTCCTTTCATTTTTAAAGCCATAAAATTCAATTAATGGAATACCTCAAACTGATGAAGCACTAATTTATTTTAGATTGATGTTAAGTTGTCATGAAATTTATGATTTAATTTTACCCATGGCTTGGTTCCCAACCCTCACTGGAATGAAAATAAAATTATTTTTTGAAAGGAAAGCAATATTTTAAAAAAGGAAGTTGAATCTAAATGAAAATTTTCAAGTTTTCCTAGAAATTTTGATTCATCCAACTCCACTGTAATATTTTTGGCCTGGTTCACATTGGATAAAGGCCTTGAGTGGGAATAGAGGTATATCATCTCAATCAAGGATAGAGGCATCTATCTGGTAGTAGATAAATTTGTATGCCATTCCCACCCTAAGATAAATTACATTATCTTTCTCCCTAAAAATTTCAAATTTATTGAGAAAATATGAATGGTTGCGTGTGAATGCATAACTATAACTTAATCAATCACTTTAACACACAACAATGGTCTTTAAGTAGTAATGAAACTTAGTATGTCACATGTTGAAGTAGAATTTTATGCCTCCATGTTTTGATTTTGTATTTGTAAACTTTTTTTAGCTAATTCTTGTTATTTAGGATTAAAAATTAAGATTTGAGATTATTATAATACCCAGGAGTATTTATTAACAAATCCACCATTTATTGTTGCTTACACAACATGCCATAATTTCATTATTGAAATCATGGAACCTATTTTTGATCTAGAGTTTGATTTATTTCCTGTGTGGAGTTTTAGTTTTTTATTAGTTTGGACCTCCCATTTTTGTTTTAAATTTGATTGGTAATGATGTAATTTTATCTTCCTTTGAGAAAACCTTTGTTTTAAATTAGCTATGAACCCTGGAAACTTTGAATTGTATATGAGTGTCTCCCATTCTTTTCCTTCTTAGGATTTAATAATTCAACTTTAGGTCTTTTTTACCTTGTTATGGAAATTATATGATTTAATCAAAAACATTCATGCTACTTCCATTTGAGATGGTCATGTTTAATTACTTGAGTTTCCATAGTCTTTCGAGTAAGTATGTGGAATCTGAGCTCTTTCAATTATATAAGTCTTTTAAAATGTTGTTCATACTTTAAAATTGAGTCAAAATATAATTTTTTAAGTCTCTCATCCCATTATAAATGCCTTAATTTATGTAATTGGAACATTCATATCAATGTTATCAAGTCTTTTCAAATTTAGAGGTCTAGATCTTTTGTTTGATTGAATTAGGTTTTAAATATGCATGTTTCTCTTGTGAAAAAGATTTTCATTTCAAGCATCCTAACTTAGTATTTTTGTGGGATATTTTGGGCTAAAAAAACATCTACCCCTCAAGATGGTGACTCATGTCACTATTTAATTTATCTAAAGCTTGGGGACTCATCCAAAGGTTTTTAAATATAAAGGGATCCTCCCATGGACCATCTTATTTCCCATCAAATTGATCACATTCATTGAGAGATATAAACAATTTTTAAATATTGGATAAGTATTTTGGGTGTTTAAATTCATATTATTGTGACAATTTTAACTAATATGGAATCTTTAGATTGATCTATGAAAATACAAAGTCTAAAACCTCCTGACTCACTGTTTACCATTTGATCTTCAAATCAATGACTAAGATTGATCCTCGATGAAGTAATATTAAAGATGAAGGCCACTCAAAATCTTAAATCCCTTAGATCATTCCACAAAGAATCATGTCAATATAATAATACCCCAAGGAGGGCATAACTACAGCATTATCTAAGAGGCCCCATGATCATTCCACATGACATGATCATGTTTCATCTTGTTAAACTTGAAAATATACAATGATGCCATATGAAATCATCCCATGAACTAGAGAATATATAATAATGAATGAGGGTCATCCATATGGACCTAATGACAACATAAAAACCTCATATCATAAAATTAATGGGTGTCTACAAGTAAATAGACCATCAAGGCTTGGGTCTATGAATCAAAGAGAGTTTTTTTGGTGGTATTTATTAGTATATTAAATTTTAAAGTTGTATTTAAATTCAAGGCTATGAAATTCATAAAAATTTTATTTGATAAGAAGGTTTTGGATAATGGTTCATTTTTTTTTATGTTTGTTTCTACATAAAATGCATGATATTTACCTTTATCTATTAAGTGGAATGAAATGTAGAGTATATTTGTCAATCAAATTTATCTATTTATGTGAATGATTCAAGCTAAAATGTATAAAATCTTTGTTTTATTCAAGTATGTGTTCTCATTTTCCCTTCATTTGGTTTATCCCAAAGGGTTTTTTGACTTAATCATTTTTTATTGTAAATGCATAGGTTTGAGTGATTCAACACAAATTCTCCATGTGTTAACCATTTGGGTATGCTACAACCAAATAAAATATATTTCAAAAAAGTGAATAAGTGTTTCGATTCCCTATGATTTGTGATAGTGTCACATGTCATGATCATGAGAATTTTGACCCCCCAACAAAATTGAAAATCCATGGAGAGATCAAAAGGTCCACCAACCATTTGATCTCTTAGATGAATGATTCATAGGAGTCAATAGATCATGGAAGCCACATAGATTCCCCATCCATAAATTCCCAATATGACACCATGTGGTACCATTATGGGAGCCTAATATTCAAAAGATGTAATAAGGTAAAGTAATAAGCCTAAGTCCCACTGATCATCAATCTACCAGATCAACAAATCATGGAGTCAAATCATTGCATGGCATAACAATATTAACCCCAAGCCTTGAAATCTCATGATGGAACCATATGTGACATCTTAGGATCTTAAGACTCAATGGTGAATAAATACATAGAGATGACTAGGAAGCTTTGTGATCATGCCATGTGGCATAATTGCATTTGATCAAATATGAGATATAAGAAATATGGATAATAGAAAAATAAATAAGCCTAAGTCTTGGATGACTTGAGTGCCACCATATGGCATCATGTTATGAGAATGGGGGGCATAAACCAAAGGAAATAAGCATTGGTCAAAATAATAGATAGAAAATGGAGATAAAAAAGTGTAAAAATAACCAAAAGTTAAGGGACTACCATGTGGACCGAATGATGTAGAAAATCAAGGAAAATAGGATTGATGGTCCATCTAGCCATCATGAACATAAAAATTATGAGTGGGCTATGCATTTGGTAAATTGAGCATAAAATTGACTATAGTTTACGTAATTAATTATAGAATGGATACTAACATCAATAATGATTATGGATAGCATGTTTAGTAATGGCATAAGGACATGAAAGATAATGGATTCCTTTATGGTCATAGCTCAAATCTTGTAAAAAGGGATAAAATATAATAATTTCATCTAAGAGTGTGGTTCTTACTATATAGTGTGGCTCAAAGACAATCTATTGTAAATCTCAACCAAATTCCTTGATCACGAGTTAATTTTTTTTAACTACCCCAATAGTGGGAAGAATTTTAAATTTAACTTAATGTTAAAGGAGGTCTGTATAAGTGAATTTGAAATCATTTTAGATGGTTATTTCTTCATAAAATTTAATAGATACATATTGAACCACAACTTGTTTTATGGATTTAACTATTTTATAGAATAATCTCTCCCTCTCTCTTAGTTTGTTCTTATTGTCATGTAAATTAATTTTGTAGTTGAATGATTATTTTAAATCCTAACATTTATTAATCAAAAGGTAATATTTTGATACTTTTATTGTTGTGGAAATTGGTGTTCATTTTATGCACATGCATATGATGGCTATGGTCTTAATTTCTCTCAGTTACTTCACCCCAAACTCTTGCACCATCCTATAGTTGAAGTTATGCTAGGTATGACTCAGTTAAGGATTGGTTTTTGTGAATTTTCTCAATCAAACACTTCATATTCATATTCATGGCAACATGGCCTTTTCTCTTTTTCATTCATTCTTTTTTGTATTTTATTTTATGGGTATGCTAGTTTAGAGCTTGGGTATGAATTAATGCAATATGAATTTACATGAATATAATAATTAATAATTTGTTTATCACCCTCAAAACATTATTAAATGTATGCACATGATAAAATATTTGTATAAATCAACTATAGTATTATATGCACATCCTAGAATTCCAAATTTATTTAAAGGCATGCTAATGTAATCATTATCCTTGAAACTTTTAGCCTCTTCATATATGTTAAAGTTACTTGAAACTTTGAATATAAGTTTTTAGAATTGAACCATTATATGGAATATTTGCACATCAACCAGCTTAGTGAAGGTTAGTTATGGAGACTTGGTAGATATAGACCATGGAGAGGGGATTTTTCTTGTATAAACATTCCTTTTAGGAGAGATAAGGCTTAACAACCCCTACCTATGTTGATGTGTTAAAATACCAATCAACACATTTATCATAACATCACTAGCCATGATAGAGTTCATTATGGGGCCTTATAATGATAACATAAAAATTACAACCTTGATGATTGTATATAAATTGTACACAAGAAAAGAAAAATACGTATGATTTATTATATTTTTAATTGTAAGGATATAGTGAGGCATGTTATAAAACATCATAGACATGTATATTTAAGTATTACTACATATATTTATGGAGCTTATTGTCCATACCTTAATATTAATACAAAAATGAGAAAATATTTTATATTTTTGCATGTTTGTGATACTCGGTCTATGATATACAGGAGTGATAAAATTTCCCACTTTTCCAAAAATCCATTAGATATATTATGATACCAATCATGTAGACCAAAACTGGTTAATACACTAATATGGGTAATGAACCGAAGACAAAATTTAACATTCTAGTTTGGTCAATATTTATTAGTAGATATGAAAGTGATTTTCAATAAAACACATATACACCTTCTATAACTATTTAAAAATAAATAATTTATCATTATAGATGATGGATTTAAGGATAAACCCATGAAAATAAATACCAACAATGAATTAAAATAGAACTTTAAAACATTAGAAATAAGCAAACATAAGAGGTTTTGGTAATTAGAGGAACCACCATTGGATGTCTTAGTTCCTAATCTAGAATATTTTAAAATATAATCATAATTCATATTCCAAAAATATAAAATAATATAATATTCAATAAATTACAAAAACATTCAAATAAAATAAAAAATACAAAAAATTTCACCATTCTTATGTTTAGTAGCTTCTTGGAATCTATTTTGTTTACTTTATGTTAGTAGATAGCATATAATTTTTATACACATATTTAATTAATGTATACTTGATTGTGATATAGGCATACCCTAGACCCATGATACTCACACATATAAATGTTTGACATTCCCTCTTACCATGCAATATACTACGTTGGGGGCATCTATTTCTATGATCAATATTACTACAAGTTCCATTAATTTATGATAGTTTCTACATTATCATGTTTAACTTATATACTAATTCTTACACTTGACTATAAACATGATTACACATTTCATGTCATACTTGATATGATATGTTATATGGCCTTTTTTATAACACATATATATAGGGACTACTATGATATGCTTGGGTTGATTTCTTATAATTCATTTATTCACACTATCACTTCATTGAGAGTCCTTTTCTTATTTTATATTTTAGTGTTTTTTAAACATTTGAATATGTTCCTTATTGGCCCTTGAGACACTATATGTTGTTTTCTATTAGGACAATTGAATATATCATTCCTATGAGTCTATGGAATTTGAATACACCCATTATGTGTAGTCTCCTTAGTGTAGATAATAATTATTAATTATATATCACCTTAGTCTTATAAACCTAGAAAACTTAGACCTTGGTTGTTCCTCTAAGTTATATACCTTTTCATGCTTCCACAAGTCTCACATCTACTCTCTCTAGTGCCTCTTGGCCTATCTCTTAGTCAAATTAGTCTTATATTGATTACCTAGTCCTTCTATCTTGCCCATAATGATTAAAACTTACTTATTTTATACCTCTACAAGTTCTAAGTTGATACCTATTTTCCTATTGTATAAATACTTGCATCTAGGACAAACACCTACATAAATATAGGTTTCTTTCTTTGAAGCAAGTGTATAATTCCCTAAAGTCATATAATTTTGAAATGAAACATATCCTAATGGTCAACCTAAGTGTTTTAATTCCATTTATTTCTATAAAAGGATCGGTATATATACAAGATCAATCCTCATTCATTCCTAACCTAAACCTATCGTAAACCAAGGTAACTTATCAAAAGCATTAATTCAAGCACTCATTATATCAAATATTTCCTATTTTTTCTTATTCTCATATCAATAATAGGATCTACACATACACATTTATGAATTACTGAAGTTTCAACCCAAGAGGCCAATTGTCCAAGGTACAAGATAGGTCATTATTTTACTTGATTTCCACATATTTCATTATTCACACATAATCCAAAACATAGGAAAAAACTACATAATCCTAAAGACCTATTTAGAGTACTAGATATGTAAGAAACACTCATTGATATAGGGTTATTTGGCATAAATTGACACTATGTGCCTAATAACCCATTTTTCCCATATCCAATATGTGGAGGAAAAACTAGGATTTTACTATTTGATAAGGAGAAACAATCCATGACATAGATCTAAATGTAATAGAGTGAAGGTGATGAAAAACCCATAAGCATCTAGGTAGTTACATCCTATTCCAAAATTTATTCCATATAAAATTTCTAAATTTTAACATAAACACTATCATCAATGAAACCCTCTAAGGCTGACATAAGTATATGAGGCTATAATGGAGCTAAATCTAGAATTTGATGACTATTTTTGAATATTATCCTATTCTACTTCATATTTGTTCTAGATCCAGATCTATATTAGCATTAGAATCATCGAAGTACCTTGTTTTCATTAGCATTACAATATATATCATATATATAATTTCCATTTTTATCATATATCAACATAATAAATTTAGTATATGTTTTATCTGAGTTTTAAAATTAATTCGCTTGCTATAAATATATCTGTCACCCTTACGATTATTCATTTTTATATTCTTAACCCTAGATCCCCCACATCTATATTTTTATGGTTAGACATTTGGTGAACCCAATCCCTGAATTTAGTTATTGCATGAACTTTCCCTTTCATATTTTTATCACTTACCTTGTATTAATTATTGTGTTTTTTTATCTCTCTCAACATGGATGATATCAATTGGTTTGATGACTTGATTATGAATCTCTCCAACTCTCCCTTAAATAATGAATCAAAATCTATTACTCTTTCATTCCTCCAAGTTCAAACTCATATAATATAATTTTTTTGAATAATGTTAGTTATTATCCCTCTAATCAGGTCCATGCTCTAACCATCTCAAAAATCAAGTTGATCCACCTTAAAGATGATCAAAATCCTTTGTCTTTACCTTCTATACAAAAAATGGTTTCACATGAGAAAAGTGTTCTTTTATTTAATCTTGACAATTTTTTCCAACTACATAAGGATATTAAGAAGGATTTTAAAATTAATTATAAAGGGTATGTTCATTTTGGATTATTTATAAAAACCCCTCCTATTATAACATTTTCAAACAATATCCCCCTTGTTAAAAGTGATGACTTCTTCCTACCTTTATTTGATATTTATTTTTTTCAAAAAGTTAAATATGAGGTCATGGAATCTTTACCAATTCACACTAAACCATCAAGAAGAAAAATCATTATTAAACTTAAGTGCCAAGGTCTCCTTATGTTACAAATATGGTACTATTATGAATATCAACCAAGGCATTTAAATTAAATGATCTTTACCTTCTAAAGAATGCATTTACACCAAAAGTTACTACTATACCAAAAAGGTGCCTTTACCAAATGTTTCTCAATCTCTAATTGTTGTATAATTACCAAAATTGAACAAAAAAATTCATTCCAATGATATATTCAAATGATATACTAAACATACCTAAATTCAAATATCTAATACCATTACCAAAATATCCTAAATTTAGTGATCATGAACTTGCACTTGTTATCCATGAGGATGATGATATTTACTTAGATTTGAAAAAGGTCGTGGGTTAGAACCAATAATAGAAACCTATGATCAACCCATCTATTCCAATTGAATACATTATTTATATTATGGCCACTATTGGGGATCCTTAATAATAGGTTTATGTACTTCAAATGCAAATCTCTTTTCATAATACTAATGCAATGTGACTTCACTCAACAATCAACCTCTTACACAATGTATAATTTAATATCCTTATAAAAAATATTTTGAACTACAATATTTACATATCTTTCTGATTCATAAAGATGCATTCAACCACATGATTAATTATGTATGATATTTTGGTCAATGGAAAAAATATGACAAATTATTGTTAAAAGTATTCCACATGATCATTTCTAATGAGGCTAAAAATTGGTTTAATAGCCCACCCAAATGTTCCTTAACCACTTTTTCAACAATTGGAAGATGCTTTATTTATGGATTTCAATATACACAAGGTGCCAAATCTAACATTACAATATTTTCAAAATTTCAAGCAATGTAATGATGAATCCCTTCAATATTATACTATTCAATTCAAAAGTACATCATATGATTTGGTATTTAGACCCTCAGATTTGGAATTGTAATTTATTTTTAGTAGATGGATTATTTATCCATTAAATGAAATGTAATTTCATAAAAATATGATTCATTTACCAATTTATATAATGATGCACATAAATATGATTTATTCATAATTAATCATCTAAAGTAACTTAAAATACCTCTATCAAAATATAAAAATCTTTATCCCTCACACAAAAGGAGATAAATTACCCAAGGAGAATTATAAACAAAAAATTTGTGTTCTTAATCTTTATATGACCAGTTTAAAAATGATACTTAACATGGGGACAATCCAAGGTTGACTTCCTATGCAAGAATCCCAAGGGGAACAACACAAAAAGTGGTCACGTCACCAGGATTTAATAATTAATTTATTCACGAGTGGTGTTATTTTTGGCATAATCAAATTGATAATATGAAATTAGAAAACTATTTTAGTGAAATGTGTTTTCCACAACTTGGGTACCATGCCAAAGATCTACATGATAAGGGGAAACAAAGACATTTATTGTATTTATTTATTATTCCTATGCTTATGGGCCCTATGTTATCCTTACAAAAGTATGTGTCTCACCCCATACTTTGTTACACTCATTTACATTGGGAATATTTTGGTTATATAAAATGGAAGCTAAAAATGATCCAAATTATCAAGGTATTTCTTTTTCTCATGAAGGTAAATTAATACACATTACAAATTATAGCAATGGTTATTATAATACAAATGTATAACATAAGGAGTAACATGTTATGTGCCATTTGAATTTATCTAACCATGATGAAAAAAATGTTGAAGACCCAAATTAAGGTTGTAAATATTCACATATTCCAAAAATTACCAGAAAAAAAAAATCTAATAATCTAAAAATATTTTTAGCATCTACATATTCTATTAAATCCTTGAAATCCATGTTTTAGTTCCATGTTGATGGATATCATATCATTTATGCCTACATAAAATATTAATTCATGCTTCTATTTCAATGTGATACATGCATACACATATACATGATCTATACACTTATGGATGTTGGGATTTCCCTCTACTCACATCACCAATATGTTGGGGACATCCATCTTTGTGATCATGATACTTATAAGTTATGTTATTCTATGGTCACTATGCATTATATTATTTTAAGCTCATATATGTACTTACACATGCCTTTGTCCATGCTTATATATTTTACAATGTATTTGATATACTATGTAATGGATGTTTTTGATAACATATTGGATCCATGGGATACTATGATATGCTTATGATAGTTTCTTGCAATTTTATTTATACATTCCCTAGAGTGTCTTGCATTTCTATTGCCTTATTTGTTGAGCATTTAAATATGCTCCATTGATTATGGCCACCATGTCTTTATTTTATTCTTTGACATTTGGATATGTCATTGATTGTTATATGGACATTTGAATATGTCATTCTTACTTTTGTGGACATTTGACTAAATCATGTTCATTTGATTGTATAGAGTTTAAACATGCCCCTTTTTGTAGTGTCCTTAAACCATTGCATTTTGTCTTGATTTTGAGTGATCTTGTGTGTGCTTGTTTTTCTTGTTCATATATTATACTATTAATATCTATATGTTACCATGATCCTTATGGTGCATATTTGATTTTAATGTGATCACACTCATGCATTTTAGTCCTTAATGTGATCACACTTTATGTGCTTCAATGATACATTTACCTAGACATGTTCTCATATATGTTACATGGTTCACTCAAAATTATATGGTTATATTATACCTTTGAGGTGAGGTAACCACCATTTTATATTATTCCCTTACCTCAAATGGGGGACATATCAATTAGGGCATGTCATAGAGGCATGGATTTTACACATTCATAATTTTAGATATACATTGGGGGAATGTTTTGGAAGAATGTTATCCACACATTAATTATTAAACATAACTAGATTACACTGGGGGCATGTTTTCGAAACATGTTCTCCATGTTTGCACTTATATCATTTTTCATATTTCTCCACACTTAATTTTTTTTTGAATTGGCTAAATCACATAGCTACAATATTCAAATTCAAATTTGTATCTAAATTATATATATTAGTTTGTTATACATTATTTCACCATAAGAAATATCTAAGGTGTATATTCTATGAAATGTGCACCTAATATTGTAAAATCCAAATTAGTTTCATATTCTAAACACTTGTAGGGATTGTAACCACCTATTAGGTTGGACTTTTATGAACTATATTGAGCCAATATACTTTATTAGTTGGTTAGATTTTTACTATGGTTGAGATGATTAAATCACTCAATATTTATAAGTTTTAGTTTTGAATTGATTATATCTTCCAACATCACTAGTATGATAGTGTGAGATAAATTGGTTTACTCACACTAACTAGGTTATAGTATGATTGGGCTACATAGTTGATCTAGTCTTAATTGCTAGGTGGCAATTCAAAAAATTTCCAAGGTTGGAGGTATGTGCCTCATATCTATTCATATATATGCATTTCCAATATTTACATATTTTTCCTAATATTAGTCTCAGTGGATTATAATGATACATCTTTCAAACAAAGTTGTAATAGGCAAATCAGTTGCATCAATATATAGGTATACTCCTAAAACTTGATCTTTCAATCTATACCATTTAAAATGCTTTCAATTTAAAATTATATGCACTAATGACATACTAACATGTTCTTGGTTATATGTTAGTCACTAAAAAATTACTCAAATTCCACTCAAGAAAAGATAAGGTTTGTTATATACCTAAGTACACAATCCTTTCCTATAAACTAGATATTTTATTACTAGATTAAATATGGGAAAATGTAGAAATTATTTTTCAATTATATATTACCTTAGCCTTTTAAACTTAGAAAACTCAAACCTTAGTTGTTACTCTCAATTGTAGACCTTTTACCTTTTTTTCAAGTCTTGCATCTTCTCTCTAGTGCCTCTCAGCCTATCTCTTAGTCCAAATATTATTATATTGATGACCCAAGCCTTCTATCATGGCCAATTTTTTAAAAACCTACTTATCTTATGCCTCTATAAGTTTTGAGCTTGTACATATTTTCCTAGTCCTTGGACATTCATGTCTAGGATAGACACCTATGTTGATGGATGTGTCCTATTATAATGCATGTGTCTAGTTCCATAAAGTGATATAATTTTCAAATTAAATTTATCCTAATGGTTGGCATAATATATTTAATGAAAGTTATTTCTCCAAAGGTATTGGTATACATAAAAAATAATCCTCATTCATTCTTAACATAAACTTAACACAAACTAAGTCAACTTATCAAAAACTTTCAATCAAGCACTTGATAAATCAAATATTTCCTATTTTATCTTATTATAATATCAATCATAGGAATGGTACCTACATATGTCTGAAGTACTAATGAAGTATCCTAAGATATTGATTTGATAAGTTACAATCTAGGTAATTGTTATACTTGCTTTCCATATATTTCATCATTCACACACAAACCAACATATAAGGGAGAACTACATAATTATAAGGCCCTCTTCATAGTATTGGCTATGTAGTTAATTTTCATTAATAGAGGGGTAGTTTTGGTAACTTCACATTGTGTTCCCGCTAACCCATTTTTCCTATAGCCACTATGAGGAGGAAGAACTAAGGTTTTTCTATTTGACAAGGAGTGATAGTCAATGACCACATATGAATGCACCATAGTGAAGTAAACTAAAAACCTATAATCATATAAGTGGCTACATCCTATTATAATATGAATTATGTATAGGACACATGTGTTCCACCTAGATACTAGTTTTAATGCAACCATCTAAGATTGAAGCAAGTGTCTGAGGCTACAAAGGCATTAAATCCAGTATTGGTGACTATTCTAAAATATTCTCCTAGTTTGGTTCTTACTTGTTCCATATATAGATCTATATTAGCATCATAATTAGATAATTACCTTTTTATTATTATCATTGTAATATCTAACATAGTTGTACTTTCCATTTATATCATAGATCAACATAATAAATTTAGTATATGTTTTATCTATATTTTGAAATTAATTCGTGTGATATATATATATATATATATATATATATATATATATATATATATATATATATATATATATATATATATATATTTCACACATAAGAGCACTCAATGTCACACAAAAAAGATTCATAGTGTTTAACACTAAAACTATAGATGTGGGGTATTTAGGGTTTAAAATATATAAATGAATAATTAAAAGGGTGATATATATATATATATATATATATATATATCACCCTTTTAATTTTTCATTTATATATTTTTAACCCTAAATACACCACATCTATAGTTTTAGTGTTAAACACTATGAACCTTTTTTGTGTGACATTGAGTGCTCCTATGTGTGCACTTGATTACTTTTTGAGCTTATAGTGTTACTTTCTAAAAGTTTCCATGATTTCTGTCATACATCCCAGGGATTTTTGTGATCACATAATGTGAAGTTCATTAATATATATACTTAGACATGCTACTCCTATATTCTACATGATTCATACAAATATTATATAGTAATATCATCCTTTTGAGTTAAGGTAACTAACAAATTCCATTTACATCACCTTGAATGGGGGGAATATCAATGGTAGCATGTCAAAGATAAATTACCTCCACACATAATAACTATATTAATTTAAACAATACCATTACAATTTACATGATTTAGATATACACTTGGGTCATAATCCTATACATTGCACTAATTTTAAACAATTTGGGACATAGTTTCTTAGATTTATGACAAATATTATATAAATTTATAAATAAGCTACATATTGATAGATATTTCACATTGAGACACATTATAGGTTCATATTCCATGAAAGTACACAAAATTTTTAAAATACATATCAAAACTTATTCAAACTTGTTTACCAAGAAAAACCAATAGTCTATAAATAAGCATTGATTTCACTAAGAAGCACCATTCTAGGCCTTTCTTACTTAAAATATTTGGTTCCCTTTAATACTATTTTTGATATTAAATTACCTAAATTTTCTTACACTACTTACATTTTTAGGTTGATTTTATAATATAACTTAACTTAGATTTTATTAAACTATTACTTGAGTTGTGTGATTGAGATGTAATATGGTCATGTCAAACTCACCCTTAAACCATATTGGGATGATAATTACCTTTAATTATCCCACTTAAAATATCCAGTCTTTAGTTTTTAACCTCTCTCAACTCTAATGCTTCATAGAGAAGCATCTTTACCAAGTCAAAATACAAAGGGCAAACATGGTTTCATCTACACACATGTGTGCTCCTTCCTTGCTCTCTTTCTTTTCAATAATTTCAATTATGTCAAATTTTAGATTATATTCAAATGTTTATATTTTAACATGTTCTTGGTTATAGTTCATAAACTAAAAAGACTAAAATTAGTCTCAATCAAAGGTAAGGTGTGTTAAACACACCTAGGTACACATTTATTTTATTTAACTTGGTAATTTCATCTTTATGCATTAATATATTAAATGTGGGGGAAATATAGATATTAAAATATGATTTATATATAATATCATTATTTTATACTTTAAAAATGCCTATAATGGCTTTACCCTTCAGTTATATACCTTCTTACTATTGAAAGGCTCAAATTCACCATATTAATGTGCCTAACTTCTTATCTTATGACATGACCCAATAATTTATGATTACATAGATCTAATAAACTATACATAAATCTTAAGACCTTATGCTTATCCTTCACTATTAGTTTTAGACCCTCAATAGCTTCTTATCATGCTTGACACTTTCATCCCATATAGGGACACTTGCATTGATGCAAGTGTTTATATTCTTATCAAGTGTCCATTCCACAAAATACATCTAATTTTCAAATATTTCAAATCCTATGGTTTGGACCATTCATATTATTTATCCCTACTATGATATATTTCTAAAATGTGTGGTATAAATACAAATCTATGTTTTATCATTATTCATCTATAAAATACCAAACAAGCACCTATTTAAGTTTAATCAATTAATCACACAACTAGGTTATATTACCCAATTCTTCCCTATTTTCATATTAGTCATAGGATAAATCATATCATAGGTCTAAATAAATAAAATAAAGACCAATGATAATTATTTTTTAAGTTACAACATAGATCATTGGATCCCTTTAAATATAGCATATTTCACCAATTTTCCCACACAAGCCAATATCTACGGTAGAAATACATAAGTATGAGGCCTTGGAGTGTTGGTTATGTAGGAAAAACTCATTAACATATGGTTCATTTAGGTCATATCAAAATCATGAAATTGCTAACCCATTTTTGGAAAGGTAAAAAGACCTAAGGTTAAGAGATAGGGTTTTAACCATGTACAGTCATCAAAAACCTATTTGTGTGAACACAAAATATCAATATAAAGGTGATAAAAAAACCTAGAAGGATATAGGTGGTAAACTCACAATATAGTGAATATTACATATAGGATAATTATGTTGAGATTAGGTAATGGAAGTGTTTAGGCCTCTATAAATAATATTTATAGAATATAATAACTAGATCTTGATATTTCACTTCTTATTTCCACTTTTTTACTTCTTGGATCTATCAGAGTTGTTGCCAGAATCTAGATAGTGCGAGTGCAATAGAGATGTGATCACATGATTTAAAGCAAGTGCACACCACATAGATGCTAAATCAATTTGAATATAACACAATAAGATAAATTGCACAAGACAAACTGGAGAAAACCAAAATCTTATGAACATGAGATGGCCAAAGTGAGGAATACATATAGGAGAGTACATAAGTAACTCCTCCACAAAAGGTGGACAAGGCACCCCAAGAATAAACAGTAACTCCTCCATGAAAGGTGGTGACAAGGTGCTAAGAATAGAGAAGTAACTCCCATCAAGGGAGTTACTTATGACATTCTTATGACACTTATGACACATCTATGACAAACATCTCCCCATAAGCTAGCCTATCCCACAAATGTAGGAAAACTCCATGTATGCACAAGAAATACAATTTTCCTAATTAATAAATATGGAAAAATAAAAACCTACACTAATAACCCCCCATAAGTGCAGCTTAGGTGGGCAGTGTGGAAATATAAAAATGGGTCCTGACAACTAGGCCTAATGAGGTACTCATGTACAAATGCAATCTCTCATAAGATAGAGAAAAGGAGAAAACCCATAGGAAAAAACTCTCCTCCAAAAGAGAGACATAGAAGAAAAGAAGAGGCTAGAAGGCCCCCCCTCAAGATGATGCTGCTATAAATGTGGACCGCACCCCAAGAAGAGTTCGTAGATGAATTAACTTGCTCTCAGTGAAAGGTTTGGTGAAGATGTCTGCAACCTACTCTAAAGATTGGAAAAATATCAAGTCAATGACCTAACTATGAATAAGCTCCCAAATGAAATGCATGTGAATCTCTATATGCTTGGTCCGCTAGTGCTGAATTGGATTCCTACAAATTTGAATGGTACTCTAGTTGTCACAATAAATGATGGTGGGCTGCCTAATAGGAATGCCAAACTTAGAAAATATCCCCTAAAGCCAAATAGCCTCAGTAGCTGCATTAACAGCTCCCTTATACTCTGCCTCTATGGATGATATAGCAATAGCATTCTGTTTCTTGCTAGACCAACTGATAAGACTAGAACCTAGAGAGAAACTATAATCAGAAGTGGACTTGCGAGTCTATGAATTGCCAGCCCAATCTGAATCTATATATCCAACCAAGTCAACCTCTATGCCAAATCTATAATGAATCTCGTATCTATGTGAACCCTATATTTAATGCAAAATCCTCTTAGCTACTTTCCAATACAACTCATGAGGTTCCTACATGAATCTAGAGACAAGTCCCACTATATATGATATGTCAGGCCTAGTGTGCATCAAGTAGATGAGACTACCAATAATTTATCGATACCGAGTGGCATCAACCAATGGTGAAGAACAATCAGCCTCAAGCTTGACTCTTGATAGAAAGGGAGTCAGAGATGGATTGAATCAGCCATGTGAAATTGAGCCAATAAGTCAAGAGCATACTTAGGCTATGCAAGAGAAATCCTTGAATCTAACTATGAGATCTTGATGCCAAGGAAGTAGTGCAATAAACCCAAGTATATCATGTCAAATCTATCCTCAAGAGATGCCTTCACCACTGTAATAGCTGATGAATAACTCCTGGTGATCAAAAGGTCATCAACATATAGAACCAAAATCAAGAGTGAATCATCCTGTCATAAGAAGTAGACATTGGGATCAGAATGGCACCTAGTGAAACCCACTATGAGAAGGAAGGAATCCATCTTGGCATACCAAGCCCGAGGGGCCTATTTGAGGCCATAGATATATTTCCTAATTCTACATACTAAGGAAGAATTTTGAACAAATCCTGGCGGCTGCTCCATGTAGATCTCCTCCTCTAGGTCTCTATGAAGAAATGCACTCTTCACATCCATTTGATGCACATCCCAACCATGTGTTGTGATAAAAGCCAAGGTGAGTTAGATAGAAGTAATCTTTGCAATGGGTGCAAAGGTCTCTAAGTAGTCAATGCCTGCCACCTGTGAGAAACCCTTGGCGACCAATCGTGCCTTGTACTTATCAACTGACCCATCTACTAAAAACTTAGTTTGATATATCCACCTACATCAAACCATCTTTCTTCCCTTAGGAAGTGAAGTCAAATCCCAAGTGTGATTTTTGATTAAGGAAAAATATTCTTCCTCCATAGCATTATCCCACTCAGGTACCCCCAATGCCTCTCAAAAAGTCTGTGGATTTGAAACTAAAGTAAAGAAGGCATGTGGATCTCTCCAAAAATCCCCCTAGTAAGTCTATCATCTATGGGATCTCCTACCCAAGTGCCACCGCTCTCAAGTGTCTGTCTAGCCCAAAGTGGCCCAAAAGTGGGTGAGTCAGGTGCTAACTCCTCATCCTCTAACTGACTAGAGGTGGATGACTCTGCATCAATGTCCTTGCTATCTACACTCAAAGAAGATGTCTCTGGCTCAAGAACCTATTGTGGCTGATCTAAATCTAATGAGGAATCATCATGAAGAAGTAGATCTAATGAGGGAGAAGAAGTGTCAAGTGTTGAGTCTCTAGGACTCTCCTGAAAATGGACACTTCTCTTGATGAACAACTCGTGAGTGACTAGATCTAGAAGGTGATATCCCTTAATACCATCTGGATATCCTATAAAGATGTAATGCTTGGACTGATGTTCAATAGCTTTATGTTTCTTCTTTGGAATGTAGGCCATGGCTGGGGATCTGAAAACTCTAAGGTGCTCAAAATAAGGTTTCCTTTTATGCCAAGTTTCAAAGGGTGTTATCCCTTTCAAAGCTTTGTGAGGAACCCTGTTTTGAATATAGCAAGCACAATTGATGGATTCAGCCTAGTACTATAGTGATAAGGATTTGAAGTGAATCATATAGCTACCCATCTCTTTCAAAAACCTATTCTTTCATTCTGCAACCCTATTCTATGAAGGATTGTAAGTGATTGTACACTGTAAATCAATCCCCTTTGTGGTGCAAAACTGCTCAAACTTGATGCTGATATACTCCCCTCCATTATCAGTTTGAAGAACCTTGATGGATTTTTCACTCTATTTCTCAACAAGATCCTTAAAGTCTAGAAAATTTTCAAACACTTTAGACTTTTGTTTGAGAAAATATATCTAAGTGTACCTAGAGAAATCATCAATGAAAGTGAGGATGTACTTGGCCCTTATGAAAGATGGTTTGGGAAAGGGTCTCAATACATCACTATGGACTAACTCCAAAGGTTGTGAAGCCCTCCAAGCTTTGCCTTTGTCAAATTTTTATTTGGGATGCTTCCCAAGGGAGCACCCCTTGCAAAGTCCTTTTCAGAATTAGACACGAGGCAAGCCAATGACCATGTCATGTTTGTAAAGTTGCTCAAGGTAGCGGTAGTTAAGGTGGACAAACCACTCATGCCACAATTTGCTAACTCCATCCAAATGAGTTAGCAATGATGTTGGAGAAGATTTTGATGCAAAATGTGAGAAGGTGTATAACCTGGCTTGGTGATCTGCCCTACCCACTGCCACTGTAGTATCACTATGCAATTCCCTAATAGCCACTGAATCTAGTGAAAACTCAACTCTCTTGCCCTGACCAATGTGAGTGATTTGGTACACTGATAGGAAATATGTTGAAAGAGAAGGAACACTTTGAACATTATTGAATGTTCCTCCTTCCATTTCAACTGAGCCTCTCCCTCCAATAAAAACTGATGTGTCATCACCCAAACTAATTGAAGTCATGCTACAAGGCTCTAAAGATGAAAACTCAACTAGTGAAGAGCCCATGTGGTGAGAAGCACCCAAATCAATGACCCATGAAGATGTAGAAGCTGTTGTAGCTACAAGGGCCTTATCCTTTTCTTTCTCCTTACCCTTGCCTTTTGCCTTGGTAGAATCTTGGGTAGATGAATTCTGTTTGATGGACTCTAGAACACCTATGTTGTTCTTCTCTAGAAGATGAGTTAGGTGATCTATTTGTTTCTTCATGAACTTGTGTTCATCATGCCCTATATTTTTATAATAGGCACACTTAACCTTCTCCTTTTTAGGTTAGCATTGGAAGAGGAAGTCTTAGTGTTGTTTTTGGTAGGATTGGTGTTTTCTTTCTTCTTCTCCTAGTCCTTGTTCTTTTTCTTCTTCTCCTTTGTTGAAGTGTAATCCTTACCATTTTCAGCTATCAAAGCTTGGGGTTGATTAGACTTCATTGTGCCCATTTTAATTAGCTTATCTTGCTCCCTAGTCAAGTTGGCAATGAATGAATCCAAAGAAGGCATTTTCCATGTAGTGCCAAGGGCACTTTTTGTGGCATGAAAAGTGGAGACAAAGACTGAATAACTTGGACCTAACTTTGAAAGAATAGAAAGTATGAGTTGATTATCTTTCTTCTTTATCCCACATTCTTCCAATTGTAATCTAAGGGCCTTAAAATTAGTGAAGAAGTCCTACAGGGTGTTAAAGTTGCTAGGACTTAGACTTATGAGTTCATTTTTGAGCTCATGACCTCTCATCTCATCAAGCTTTCCAAATAAATTTTCTAAGGTGTCCCATATGACATTGAGAGTCTGGGAGGATTCTATATGGAAGAGAAGTTCTAGAGACATAGACAAGCTCAGTAATCCATAGGCGTCATCACTATGGTTGTACCAATTGACCTTTTCAGCATCAGTGTTGGGTTTTACTTCAGTACCCATGGTGATCCTATACAACCCTTTGATTCTAAGAATGATTGACATTATAACCTTCCATTCATGATAGTTGAAGGGTGTTAGGGGTTTAAGTTGAAAATAAACCATTTTAAGCTAAATTTAGGTGAATTTGTGTTGATTGCAAGTTGTGAATTTATGCAGAAAGGAGAATGAAAGCAAATATATGCAAGTTGTGAAAAGCAATCACACACCCACAAAATATTGAGCCCCCCTCAAATATTCAATTTTACACTCAAAAGACATCAGACTCAGTTGAGAATGCATCTTATAGCAATTAGTGTAAGACTAAAGCAAATAGGAAGTCAGACTCAGCCGAAAATGCTTTCCGAGAGACCCAAATTTTTGGCACTTTACAAACTAGTGCATTTTTGAAAAATAACAAGCCTACGCTATGGAGAATTGAATTACAAACACTTTTTCAAAAAATTGCACCCAAATCTGAGCTACCATTTGCAAGATATTAAAGGTTCAATTTTCTTATAAACTAGTGTTTTTGCAAAAAAAACACTAAAACATTAAAAAATGCCTGTTATGAGAGAGAAAGTAGCCTTCCAACCACTCATTAGATTTGGCACAGAATGAAGAATCCAAAGGAGGTTTGTGTGAGGGGGAATTGGCCTCTCACCAACCTGGGCCTCACCCTTCGTCTTCGATAGGGGAAGATACAAATTTAAAATGAAAAACCCCCAAATTACAAAACTGTCTAAAAAATTAAATATTCAGTCAAATTAACTAATTTTTGTTTTATCAAGTCAATTTTAACTAAAAATATTAAAGCATAGACAGAATTGAACTACTGGCCAAGCATCTAAGTGTCCACATGGGATGCCAAGTAAGAAGGGGCGCTCAAAAGGGTACAGTCTAGAATTTATCAGTAGAAAAGACAAAAACCAAATGTGTAGACCTATTGGACATGCCATACGGCCTGCTTGGTGGTAGAACTAAAGGTGTATTGCTAGAAATTGGTGTGTTAGAAGGATAGAGGTTGAAGTTGGCGTAGAAGCTGGAAGGATAATAGTAGACTTACAGACTACTGACCAGAAGTGCACACCGTATGGCCTACCATACAAAGGATGGCATGGTAGAAGTGAAGAACAAAGGCTAGGCACTACTAAAGGCATGGAAAATAGAAAACTAGTCAAAAAAGAGGATGTCATATGGCCTGCTGAATACGCCTTGTAGCTACTTGGCATTTAAAGTTGACTACTAACCTAGAACTAGGCATAGAATGTAAAGGCTTGGCATGGACTATAGCATAAAGTATGCTCTACCAGATGAGTGCTGCTCCTCCCTCTGCTACTCCACACAACAATGGTGCTCAAGAATAAAACTAGCACCTAAAGTGAAGACAACTAAGACACCCAAAGGCCAAGGATCCCAAGGAAACTAACCAGAAATGATATATATTTTTTTAATTTTAGATCAAATCTAGAAAATAAAAAAAATAAAGAGAAATCCACTTCTCTTGATTTCAAAATAAACTAAAAGCATAACTAGACACATGATTACCGTTCTTGCTCTGATACCATATTAGAGTTGTTTCCATAATCTGGATAATGCGAGTGCAATGGAGACATGATCACACAAGTTGAAGCAAGTGCACACCACATAGATGCTAAAGCAATTTGAAAATAACACAATAAGATAAATTGCACAAGACAAAATGGAGAAAACTAAAATTTGATTAACATGACATGGCCAAAGTGAGGAATACATATTGGAGAGTATGTAAGTAACTCCTCCACAAAAGGTGGACAAGGCATCCCAACAATAGACATCAACTCCTCCATAAAAGGTGGTGACAAGGTGTTAAGAATATAGAAGTAACTCCAATCAAGGGAGTTACTTATGACATTCTTATGACACCTATGACACATCTATGAAACACACCTCCACATAAGCTAGCCTATCCCACAAATGTAGGAAAAATCCATGTATGCACAAGAAATACAATTTACCTAATTAATAAATAGGGAAAAATAAAAAACTACACTAATATGATCTATCTGTGTATTCTAATATAATATATGTATTATCTCTTATATGTGTTTATGCAATCAAAATAAATTTTGAATCTCTTTTCTATATTTAACATAACTCAACACTTTTATCTAGAATATTAAGCTATCTGAGGTTTTAATTAATTGGACTACTCTAGAGTAGTTTAATGTATCCTTATGTTTAGGATATTTTACCCCTTTAACCCTTAACACAACATATCCAAAAATAGGGTTAAAATTTTATATATGTGAATAATAATTTATGAGAAATGGAAGTCCTAAAAATGAAAATAAACTATTTTTTATATGTTTTGAATGGAAAAACAAAATAAAAATTAAAACTACCTAAATTCAAATGTATTTTTTATTTTCAAAAATATTAAATGAAAATTAAACATTAAATTATTACTATAAATACATATAAAATAAATTATTTTGATTATTTTAAGATGGAAAATGTAGATCTAAAAGTGATTGAATAAATTCTTTAATTCTATTTATAAATGAGAAGCATATGAAAATGACTAGTTGATTAAATGACTATAAATAGAAGATGCAATTTAATTTATTTTCTCTTTATACTTACTAATTTTAAAATTAATAATAATGAAATAACACATGTTTTTAATAATATACAAAGATAATGGAAATAATTTAATGAAAACCTAGAGGAATCATATATTACTTTTAAGAAAACTTTCTAAAGATAACTTCAAAACCAAAAACCATGAAATATAATTTTTATAAAAGAGATTTTGATGGACGAAAGAAGAGAAGAAAGAAAAAAGTAAGTGATTAATTTTTTGAGTAAGGTATAAATAATTGAATAAATACTAATCAATTTAAAGAAGTTTATAAAGAAGATACTAAAATTATGTGTGAAAAAAGTAATGAAATCTTTTGAGTGAGTGCAAGCAAAATACACCCTAAGAAGAATGAGTCAAATCATTGAAGAGGAGGAAATTTTTAAATAGACTCATGGGTAGGAAAATGAAACTCAGGAACTAGTGGAGGAATCATCTAAATATCCATAGACATGCTCAATAGGGATCGAGGAAGGACCAAGAGTGCAACACCCACATATAGGTGAGGTTGAGCAATAGTCAAGGCACCTAGAGGAAGGATCCACATCGATAAAGGGACAAGATGCTAGAAAAAAGGTAAAAAGGTAATATATTGGGTAGACAAAGCACTCAAAAAATTCAAGATTAGTCACACGGATGAATATTTGACCCTATACCCAACTCTAGATAATGAAGAGGTATGCCTTGGTGTCCCTATTACTATTGTTGAAAAGGTGAATTCCAAACTTGAAAATGATTTAATAACTAAATTAAATGGAATCAGACTAAAAATTGATATGTTTAGGAAGTGGGCCAACCAAAATTAGAGGCCAACTAGACATAATATCCATGGAAAAAACTTCTTTGTTAAATTTTAGAAGTTACAAGACTGCTTCATAATCTTCACAAGAGGCTCTTGGTTTATGGGGAAATATAATATTTTCCTCAAAAATTAGAAATAATGAACTAATAAAATCAAAATAATATTGGATGATGTTCCCATGTGGGTTAACCTCCTAGTGCTTCCTTTGGAATTCTAGGACTAGAGATTATCATGTACATCATATAATCCTTTGGTCAACTTATAACCATTGACCCAGTTACAAGATATATAAGGAGATTAATAGTGTAAATATTTAACATATTTATCATATTAGATAATCCCATTATTCATTGTATTAATATTAGATCTAATTATGGTGACTTGACTCAAAAAATTGTTTATGAGAGGGATGTAAAAATATGTAAATCTTATAATTTCCTTAGTCACTCTACCAAAGAATGTCTAGTTAAAAAAATATCTCCCCAACCTCCCACACCCCACTAGGTTAAAAATGACCCTAACACATCTAAGGTTAAGGATCCATGCCAAATATAGTAATTTAAATAAACCCTCATCCAATCCTTATTTCTCTAGTGACTAACCTAGGTAAATAGGTAGTTAAGAAAGACCATAATCCAACCCTTAATTTAAATTCATCACCTAAATGATATACTTAACCTAAAAATAGAAGGAAATTTTATTTAAGGACTCTACAACTTTAGTGAAGGGAGATCCCCCTGGACCCCTTTGCTCCATAAAGCCTAGCAGAAAGATTGGCATATGTTATGGTTACAAAGGAGAGATCCCCTCTCTCAATGAAGTCTTGTAGGTAAATTTTATCCTAGTAATTAGACTCAAGGGAAAAACTTACCTCACTAGACCAAGGCCAATGTCTTTTTACCAATAAGCTAAACTACAACAAGGGGAACAAAGAAGAACAATAGACCCATATAACCACACAAAGAAAGTAAGAATAAATCAAAGGTAAGGGAACAACTAAGAATTCCTAGTAGATAGTCTAACTCAAAAACCAATAAAAAATAAAAAGATGTGATGAAGGGTACCTAAATGACCCTCAAGCTCTTCTCATATGCCAAAAGATTAAGATCATATCATAGAATATTAAGGAGTTTAATAACCCTGGGAAATAAAGGTTGGTAAGGAATCTAATCTTAAAACATAAACCTTATGTTTTTATTCTTGAAGAAACAACAATGGTGGAAGATAATTTTTTTTAAACATTGAATGTCTAAAATAATGCAAAAAACACTGGCATTAGCTCTAAATAATTTATGGGTGGGATAACAATTCTTTAGAACCCTCAAATTTTTGAGGGAATGGTCTTAAACAAAAATGACTACCACAGAGTTTTTCACTTGAAGGAGGCCAATAATAACATGGAATGGATACTCACCAACATCTATATTTCCAACCCTAGGTATGAAAGTAAAAAGCTATGGAGGGAATTAGAAAAGATCCAAAATAATTATCAAGTTTGGAAATGGATAGTTATGGGAGACTTTAATTTTCTCCTCTATCTTCCTTAGAAAATAAATGGGGACAAAAAATATTCAATGAAAACATGATGGACCTAAATGAATTATTATCATAACCTAGGCTAATGGATGTGGATATAAAAGGATATTCATACTCTTGGTCAAATAGAATACTAGGATAAAATTTGATCCAAGTAATATTGGTTAGATTTTTTGTCTCAATGAACTATGATATTCAATACAACAAAACTCTTAATTCCCTTCCCAAGATTGGGTCTGATCATAACCCATTACTTTTCCTAGGGGAAATAATGATGAAAATTAATAACATCCCCTTTTGGTTCAAAAAAATGTGGACCTTACGTCCCAACCTACTAAACTCAATCAAGGAGTAGTGGAAAGAACCTATTAAAAGTTTAGACATGTACACCTTGGCTATGAAAATAAATCACATTAAGAAAATATTAAGGTTGAGAATAAAAAGGTTTAGGAACATATTATTTTAAAAAATAAAATCAATAATTAAGAAATATACAGTAAGATATTAAGATTCCATGCTCAAATATTTATCTTCAAAATAAAGAAAAGGAAATACTCAATAGTTTTCACAATTTGGAAGCTAAAGAGGAAACTTATTGGTGAGAAAATCAGGATGTCTTTGGCTAAAGGAGGGAGATAAGAATACCAAATATTTTCACTAGTAGGCCACTAGGAATCGTAACTGTAATAAATTTTATGAAATATTAAGGGAGGATGGTTAATTCTATAGAGAGGAAAAATAAATTGAAATTAAGATTATTAAATATTTTAGGGATATTTTATCCTACTTTCCCCCTAGGATCTAAATCTATAAGATAAGGTTTTGCACCTCCTCCCAAGTGTCATCAATTAGGCTACAACACCAGCATTCTCTAACCTCCTTCCCTTGATGATGTCCAAATGGTTATCTTTATCATGGAGGGGGACACAACCCTAAAAATTGATGGATTTCTTCTCTTATTTTTTCAATAATATTTGGACACTATCAAACTACAAGTGCATGTATCTATCTCTAAATTCTTCCAATCTAATACCATTCTAAAGGAATTCAATAAAACCTTTCTATTTTTTATCCCCAAGAAAATGATTGCAAACTAATTAAAGGATTTATGACAAATTGATATTTTTTCCACATTCTACAAGATATGCACAAAATCATTTGCCTTCAAACTACAAATTCTCTTGGATAAGATAATAGATGATCAATAAGGAGATTTTATGTATGGAATATAAATCACTAATGGTATCATAATTTCCCATGATGTCATCCACTTAGTGACTAATTCAACCAGATAAGGAATGTTCCTCAAAATTGACATGAATAAAGATTACAATAGGGTATCCTAGGACTTCCCTTACAAGTTAATTTAGAATTCCAACTTCATTTAGGTGGTTATAGGTCTAAAATAAACATACATTTCAACACCTATGTTCTCTTTCATCACCAATGATGCTATAAAAGGTTTATTTCCCATAAGAAGAGGTTTACGCCAAGGAAACCCCTTGTATCAATATATTTTTGTAATAATGGAATAAACTTTGAGTATATTCATAGAGAAATAAAGGTCCATATGTATGATAAAATGAATATAAGTTTCCCCTAACACCATCCCTATTATGCATCAATAAGTTTTTGATGATACCCTAATGATGGTCAGACAATGTGTAAACTTTTAGAAGAGTTCCCTATTCTTTATCAACACCCCTATAAGTATTAAAAATAAAGTATCTAATATTTTTGGTTATTTAATAATGAAACTTATATCTTCATACTTGGGGATGGCTCTATTTAGAAACAAAAAGAAAATTGTTTACTAGAATTTACTTATTGATAGAATACAAAAAAATCAGTTGGATGGAAAGGCACATTTTTTCTCAAATAGGAAAGCTTTAACTTCTCAAAATTTTTCTTTAGGGCATCCCACTTTACTTCACATCACTCTTCTCTATCCTAGGAAAAAATGTTAACCATTTGGAATAAATAAAAATAAAAATTATATGGAAGGGTGTTAAAGGAAAATTCAAATTTCCACTTATCTCATGGGACAAGGATTATCTCCCTAAAGGATGAATCTTACAACTAAGGAGGGTTAAATAGATGAAATAATCCATTTTAGATAAATAAGGTTGGAAATTTGTAAAATATGAAAACAAATTAACTAGGATCATAAAATCCAATTATCTAGAGTCTAAGGATGGAGTCAATTATATGTTTGAAGAAGGTGCTATTAATGGTTCATCCTTTAGGAAATATCTCCTCAACTGCAAAACACTTCTTAAAAAAGGTATCAAGTTGAATGTGCGGAATGGAAATATGTTTAACTTCTAGGATGACCTCTAGATATACCAATATACTCTATCCTTCATTTCCTATTAGGATGTTCTCAGTCATGACTTCAAGGAGGAGGTGGGGTCTAAGGTGAGTGAGCATTAGGAAGATTCTAGTGGTTTAAGAAAGTGAAGAATTATTCATAAGGAGGGAGTTAGTGCTTAGGTCTACCAAATTTTCATTTATCTCAACCTTCAACTTTATTATACTCATATTATCCTTTACACAATATGAACTCATTTAGTTAGTAGATCCAAGTGGAGTTTTATTATTCAAATTAAGTTATTTGGCTAACCCAGATCATGCAAAGTTTGTTTAAGATTTATATAATCTATGAATTAAGAATATCACCCCCAAAATTAACGTCTTCTTCTTGTTGGCAACCTAGAGTAAAATTATCATGGTGGATAACCTTGTTAAGAGGGACCTCCCTATCTATAATAGGTGTGTTATCTACAAGTGTAATGTAAAATTAGTTTCCCCCTTGTTCCTATCTTTCCTATTTTCTTATGCTATTTTTGAATTATTTCTAATGAATTTTAACCTTTCATAGGTTATCCCCAAATCTATCTATGATCTTATCTATTAATTTAAAACCCTCTAGTATTCCTCACCTTTGTCCTTTCTACGAGACCTTACCCTACCACATATCTTTTGGGGTATGTGGAATTATATAAAATCTTGAATATTTGACACCAATGTCACTTGTCTTAATTTTAACTGCTATTAAAGAGAATTGGGTCTTGTTTTATTATAACTTTAAGGACACCCCCTTTACCTTATGCCACCTTCTTGGCCTATTAGAACCATTTAGTTCTTAAGAAGGTTCAAAACTAGAGAATGGATAGATCTATGGTTAGATGGTTAAGTCCACCTAGCCCTTGGATTAATTTTAACTTTGTTGGTTTAGCAAAAGGTGACCTAAGCCTGGCCAGGGGGGAGAAGTGATGAGGGATGTGAAAGGAAATATTTTTAATGCCTATTTATATCCTTTAAGGGTCCAAAAAAACATGTGATTGAAGCATCAATGGCCCTTTAGGGCATAAATTTGGTAGTCACTTTAGGAATTGATTTTCTCCAAGTCAAAGGATAATCATTTAACATCATTAACTATATCAAAGGCTATTTTAATACTTTTTAGACCATGAAGAGTGAAATGAAAGATTCTAAAAGACTTATCCAACACTTTAAGGGTATCTAAATTTCCCATACCTATAAAGAAGTAAAGAAAGTAGTGGATAATATGGTGAACATTAGGGTGCACATTCCCTCCTTCTAACATTATTCAAAGGCTTATGAACTTCCTAAGTAGGTCATAATGATAATTGAAAAAGAGATGGTTCTATTATCATGTGCAAGACAATTATAATTGAATGCCACATGATTTACATCACCATCATCAAGTAGGATAAAAATCATTTCCAAATAAATTTAATCAACTCAAAATATGAGAGGAAGTATGTTAGACCCAACAATAAAGACTTTGATATAACTAAAATGGGCCACTCGCATTTGAGAAAAATCTACACCACACTCCTGATAAGTAAGAACAAGATGATCATGGTAGAAACTATGATAGGGTCAAGCTAATTTAATATGAAAGGATAAAGGAAGACCCATATGTTTGGAAAAAGCTATCAAAATGAGGAGTCATGAATTTCATGGAAAGGATCATGTGGTATGATTTTTCCATCTCCAAAGACTTTACTCAAGGATAGGAAGACATAATAGTTAGGATGAGAGGCCTTAGAGTCACGATTACCAAAGAGGTTATTGGGGAAATTACTGGAATGATTTGTAAAGGTTTTAAGGCATTCAATTACAAAAAAGGAAGGATGAGTTAGTGAAAATCTTTTAAAAGTCTAAAAAACCAATTTCCTCATATCAAAAAGGGTTTCCTAGAGTAAATTTATCATGTAAGTGGCCTTATATATGTATCAAAATCATGAGATATATTATCTTGGAAGGTAAAAACACCATCATCTTTTCACATCATTTATTATTCATGAACAGTTTTAAGGGGCATATAATTAGTCTACCATTTTTCTACTTAAATTTATAGAATTTTATGTTATAGATTTTAACGCAAAATCTTCTTTTGACCTTATACATCAAGGCTTCATTTTGATAATTGTGAAAAGAGGGTAACACCTATGGGGGAATATGTTATTGGATCCATTGATATATAAATTGATGGGGAAGAGAGAGAAGAATAAGGGGAAGAGGGGACCAATAGTGGGAAGGAGGACTCATATGACTCCAAGGGGAGGAAAATAAAAAAATTACCACTTTAGGTAGCTTAAAAGGAAATATTTAGGGGAAAAGGTAAATAAAAGTCTAACCCCCAAGATTAGCAATAATAAAAAAGTGGAACGTAACTTGGATAATATTAAAATAAATATATCCATGCAACAATCAATCTACACTAGAATGGCTAAGGAAATTAAAAATTTGAAGCTATTGATCAACTTATATGAATCTAAATAACATACAAACATTGAAAATGTAAAGATAAAGGCTATAGAGGAAGTGGGGGAAACTAGTGCAACTCTCCCCAATAGGAAAAGGAAGGTTGAGTAGAAAATGGATGAGAATAAGGAACATGTGAATAAAAATCAAGAAAATTTTAGGAAAGGACATCAGAGAGTCATAATAAAAACATGGTCAATGAATCTTCCTAAGGGCCAAGTAAGAGTATTAGAGGTTGCATCAAAAATTAAATAAAAGAGAAAGAAATAAAGTAGGAAATTGGTTATCTATTATGATTTTGAGGAGTTATACCACTAATTTTTTATGTTTCTCTATGTATTTATTTTTTACTAACACTTGGTATCTTTTTGTTTGGTTTTTTTGTACTTCTGGCTGACATCCATCTCATTATTACTATCCCCTAGGGCTTCTACTTTTATCTCTTTTAGTTAAAAATCTATTGGTTCTTATATGGGTACGGGAACCTAATGCCACTTTTTAACCATATTTAACAAAAAGTGCAAGAAAAAAATACATATTGTTTCTATACAATTTTTACTTTCACATTCAAAAAGGAAATGAGAAACTAGAGAAATGGTCTAGGGTTAGAAGATACCCAGATGAGGTCTGTGCACCGTTATCCAGACATTGTGAGAACTCCTCTTTGGTTGTGGAGGATGACACCTGTAGAAGAAAGAGACTAAAATAAAGAAGGTGTTAGATAGGTAGATGGTGGGTTGCCAAGCAAAGCTTGATCCCAGAAGTGCAGAGACTTTTATGAGGGATGACAACCCACTAGTAGATAAAAATGAATGTCTGATAAAGAATAGAATGATAAAAGACTAAAATGATTAAAGACTGAAATAGAAATAGAAGCAAATGCTTACCTGAATGCTGCTGTTGGTCTGGTCACAGTCACTGATGTCGGTTATCAAGTTTGCCGACGTCGATTAGTCTACCGATGTTGGTGGAGGCAGTGGTCTCTGCAGCCAACGTCGGTCGGGGCAGTAGTCTTTAGACAAGGTCTGAATGAGTTTATGGTCTATGGATAGGTCTGTGGTCTGTTTGGGGTCAGCAAAATGGCTTGAGGTGTCTGAGAGTTTGTATAGAGGTCTGTGCAGGCAGAAAGTATGGTCTAAAAGAGGGACCAAATAGAAGATAGAGGCAACAGGGAGACAGGGATTAGAGAAAGCCTTTCAGCCTCTCAGGGAAGAGCAGGTTGGGTTTGGGTAGTAGTCTGAAAATTAGTAACTAACAATCTAAATAATTGAAATGAAAACACAGAGGGAATACTTACCTGTTCCCTGCTAAAGAAGAAATGTTGCAGACTAGTTGTACCTGTTGCTGATGCTACTAGTGTAGAAGACCTCTAGCAAGGTGGAATGGCTGATGCTTGTCTCTGTTGTTGATGCTTACTGTGTGTACTTGAGAGAGAGAGAGTGAGAGGTCTGATGATTGGAAGGATTGATGGATTTAGGAGTGAAAGATCAGATGGTTGAAGGTTAAAAGGTTGGATGGAAATATTGGAAAAGTGAATTGAAAGATTGAAAGGTCAGATCCTGCATTCGGGTCAAGAATGCAGTTATGAAGGAAATTGACGCCGAAAATATCGCTGATGTTGGTTGACAGTTGATCGACGTCGGTGGGTAGAAGGCAAGAAAAAGGCTAAAAATAGCCTTTTGTCTGTTTTCCCAACTGCCGGGTCAGCGGGCCGGGGGAAGAAATGGTCGAAGGTGGCTTAATAGGCATGGGAAAGAGGGGAAGAGAATTTGGAATAGGTCATGAATGGGGTTTAGGCATTTAAGACTTGGCATGGGTTGAGGAATGGAATCCAAAGAGGGCATCCAAGGGTGGTGAGGTGTCATGGGTGAGATGGCAAGGGGAGAGAATTATTAATTTAAAATAAGATAATTATTTTAAATTAATAAGACATAGGTTAGGAGTGGTTAAGTGGACCAAGGAGGCTAAGGGGGGAGGATGACCAAGGAGTAGACACGATTTCGATGTCTACATTTGCCCCTTTTTATCTTGTTGGTTGTTCTTGATGAATTGAAAGACAAAAATAGGAGTTGATTGTCCTAGGTATGGGATGAGGTCTTTTCATCTTGTTGGTTGTTCTGATGAATTGCAAGACAAAAAAGAGAGAGTTGATTACCCCGATTATGGGATGAGGTATTCCCCCTCAAAGCAGGAGTCAAGGAAAGGGAACCTAGAATCGGGTGCTAATTTGATAGATAGAGGATGGATCTGGTGAAGATGGAGTGAAAACACTACAAAAGTTGAGATTGTGTGCATACCACTTTACAAGATGGTCAGGTCAAAATTGTCACAGGTTAAGGGTCGAGGAGTGACAAAATCAAAATAATCAGGCCCTAGCATTTGGTCATAGTTGATTGGGTTATTCGATCCAAGCTGTAGCTCCAATGGTCATCGTGCTCCAAGTATCCTGGGCTCAGGAAGTGCTCTTGGAAACACGAAAATGTCACAAGTAGTGGGGATCAACCGGCTTGTGATCCTATACTTGTGAGGGTCAAAATATGGGTTGTAGACAATTTTGCTAACCATTTGTGAGGTAGCATACATGCAAAAACAACCAAGGCAATGTTGTCTTGGAAGTGGTCGGGGTCAGAGGAGATAGTCGTGATCTCCAAGGTCATTGGTCGAGGATGGGTTGAGATAGATAGCTGGTCGAATGAATGGGTGGATGAAAGAATGTGGGTGAGCTAACCTCAAAAAATGTCATGTGATCTGAGTGCTGCCTACATAGCCCTTGTGTGAAGGGCCTCAGGCCGATGTAGTTCTCCCTAAAAGTGAGGAAGAGGGTCAATGTGGTCGATTATTGGTTGTGGTCATGGTCAAGGTCACAGTCAAAGGGAGGATAGTTTGTCCATTAGGTAGATGAACAAACAAGGGTGGTCGAGCTAACCCCAGAGGATGTCATGTCATCTAAGTGCTGCCTACATAGCCCTGATCTTAGGGCCTCAGACCAATGTAGTTCAAACGAATGGTCAAAATGATTGATGATTGGTCTTGGTCATGATGAAATGATGAGAGTAAGATGATGTTATAGCCTTTTCCATATTGTGTGATGGTGTATTTTGTAACATTGGTTGAGTGGTCTTTCATCCCTAGCAATTTCCATATTGGTAATGGTGTATGCTAAAAATGAATTGAGGTCATTTATGCTTCAGCAAGTAATGGTTTATGCTTAACATAAATTGTGTCTGGTCGATAGTTTCCATGTGTATTGGTGTCCATAGAAACTATGTGAAATAGACTAGGTCATGTCGGTGGTCTGAAAATGTTTGAGTTGGTTTGGGTTTGGTTGGATAGATAATTATTGGGTTGAATTGTTTATGACCAAAGGTATAAGAAGTGAAAGGCACGTTGCTCTTTCATTGATAAGGACCATAATGATGGCATAAATAGGGGGTTGTTTAGAAACAAAAGCCCCATTCATGCATTACGTCGTTGACCAGTGGTTGTGTTAGAGAGCTAATCGAATCACTTGATGTTAAGTGAGCTCGAAATCCCTTGAGTATGTTGGATAGGTTTGATATGTGAGATGGATGGAAGGGGGAACCCTTTCTGGCAGGAACAACTTGGCCCCTTTTATAGGTGACCCCGAGAATGACTATAGACAAGTCCATGACTTTATAGTTTGTCAATCCATTTTTTTTTTGGGGCAGACTGATCGATGCGAGAAGCCTATGATGTGATGTTGTTTTGGTTTGCGGTCATGTTGTGAAGCTAATCGATGTGGGAAGCTTCAAAGATAGTGCTGTGTGTAGTAAGAGTTTAGTCATAGCCATCCTTTGAGGGAGTGGTCTATATTTTTGCTTTTGTATGCTTTTGATATGACTTTGGCCTAGCTATCCTTCAAGGGAGTAGTTTAGTAAATACAACAATTATGTAGCTGTCCTTCGAGGGAGCAGTCTACATTTATAGGTTTATGACCTTAGAATATGCATCCCACTTATATATATATATATATATATATATATATATATATATATATATATATATATATATATATATTTGATTTTTCTTGACTGGACTTTGGTCATGGACTTTACTATAGAGGTTTAGAGGGTTTCCATTTTATTAGGACAAAGCATTCATGCTTGACAAAAGGGGTGACTAATGTTTGGAGGGCTGAGGGTTGAAAAGGAATAGGAATGACGATGATGGAAGGTTGCTCAAGGGATTGAGCTGAAGTTAAACGTCAAGTGAATAATTACTTTGACTAACAGTAGACTGGTTGAAGATGCAAGGCATAAAAGGGCTCAAGTTCTGATAAGTCCCTGACCCATGCTTGTGTTATGATGCAAGGTCTGAGTCAATTAGGAGCAAACTTGCCCCATTTGCTTCATTCCAAATTGGTCACATTAAAGATGATTGGTTGAGGTCGATGATTAAAAAGGTTGGTTAATGATGAAGAAGTTGGTTGATATTTGGTTGAGGTCAAATGTTTGGTCAAGGCTTGGTCGATGTTTGGTCAAGGCGTGGTCGAGACTTGGTCAAGGTTTGGTCGAAGCTTGGTTGAGGTTGTGGTTGGGGTCATGATTAAAAAGCTAGTTGATGTTTGGCATGGGATAAGGAGGCTGTCGAGACCTCGCTTGTAAAGAAGTCCCCCTAGCATGGTGTAGTGAGCAATGTTCTTGATAAAAGCTCGTTATCTAGTGCTAGAGATTTTGGGAGGGATGATAGAATATGTCAAGTAGTCACAAGCATCATATGGACTAGAGTGGTTAGGAGGAATTTCCCCCAGTGATGATGGTCGAGATGAGCCCAAAATAAAAATCTTGGGTTGTGTGGGTTGAGAGGTCTTGACGAATAATGGATATGTTAAAGGTGTAGAGGTCTGGTCTTTTCCCTTATCCTTCACAATTTGGGGCCTGGTGGCTACATCAATTGTGTTGATTTTGAATAAAGGTTGAGGAGGTGTTTGAGGGACCATAGTTTGCATTGAGATCCTAATTTAGGTGACGAAGTTTTAGAGGCATGTGATTGTGTCGGTGATTGGTCAAAAAGGTGGTTAAGGGGATCCTTAATGTGAGGGGTGTCCTTTACCAGATGTTGATGGATGATAGCCTTAAGATCACAACAACGCTCAGTGTCATGCCCTAGTATGTGATGATACCAGCATATTTGAGTGTCATCAAACCAACGTGGTTTTGGTCTGAGAGGTTGGTAAGGCTTGATAGGTGGGAGGACGATGCTAGATGACTGCAACAATTGACATAACATCAAAGCATAAGAACCCTTCTATGGGTCCGCATTCTTTGTCGCGGTAGAGGTTGACAATTTTTGTTTAGAAGTTGAAGGAGGCATTGGTCAGACCATCTATTTTGTTGGTAGTGTGGCCACACATGTAGATGGCATTTGTTTGATGAGAGGTGTTGGGTGTGGGAGCAATCCTGCTAAAGTGGAAGGATATGGACCAAAAATCCAAGGTAATGATGAAGGTGGGGGAGGAGTTCTTTGATGGGGCCTAGTAGACTTCTTTAGTTTAGTGTGAGGACTACTATTGTGCGAGGTGAGGGCCAAGTCTACCTTTACTTGCAGGTGAGTGAGGGTTGATGTAGGATGAACACCAAGAGGTTTGACCTATTTCAAAATAGTAGGCATCTATGAAGGTTTAGGTGATGTCATGTGAGGCTTCATAGTTTGTTGTTTAAAGGGTTTAGGTGAGGTGATAATTTCTTCTCCTGGTGGAGAAGGGATTAGAGAGGGTGGCTCTTCAGTTGGATAGAGCGTCGGGGTGGTCATGGTCTTGATGTGCGGTCTAGGCATGGGGAAGGTATGATCCCCCATTGATGACCAGAAGGATGAGGGTGAGGCAGTTAGTGTTGGTGCCATCAAAGTATCCTCCAGTATGAGAGAGGTCGAGGTAGATTCTCCCACATGTGAAAGAGGTGTGGATGAAGGATTATCCTCCATTAGTGGAGGCAAAATAGGAGAGGAAGGTTCCTCTACCTATGGTTGACAAGTAGGAGAAGAAGGTTCTTCTACCTATAGAGGAGGTTGGTCAGGGACAAGAGGCGAGACCGTGTTGACCATGTGTATATCATGCTCTTGGGAGCTATCGGCCATGGTCTGGACATTGTTTTGATTAGGAGGATGGTTAGAAAAAGGTTGTTTGAAGATGTCTAGGTTTTGGTTGGCCAGAGCATTTGGGTTATCCAGGATAAGATCCCCTTATCTAGCATGTCTTGGATGATGTTTTTGACGGTGTGATAGTTGTCCGTGTCATGGCCTTTGACACGGTGATAGTTGCAGAAGTCATTCTCCCTGTACCATGCAGGGATAGGTTTTGAAGGGTCAAATTGAAGTGGTCAAATTTGAGGGAGATTGAGGACCCCTTGCTTGACAAGTTTATCCAAGAGAGAGGCATATGACTCTCTAATTGGAGTGTATTGATGTTGTATGGATCATCGTTGGAAGTGTTTATTGATGTAGTCTAATGTTGAAAATTGAGGTCGATTAGTTGTTGTTGAAGATGATGGTCTAAAGATGATAGTGTTTGCCGACCCCTTAGACTAGGATTGGGTAGAAGAAGGTTTGGACGAAGAAGGGTCATTAGATTTTGTGTTGTTATTATGCAATTTGACCTTATTTTCATCGATGGCACGGAGTTCAAGCTTTCTTGCCATGGTGAAAGCTTCGTCAAAGGAGTGGAATGTCTGGACCTGCAAGGTAGAGGAGATATGTTGGGCACACACTTGAGAGAAGAGCTCAATGATCTCAGGCTGAGGCAAAGAAAAAGAGAGTTGGTTGATTAGGCCTCTCCAACGAGCAACGAAATTGGTTATTGATTCGTCATCAAATTGTTTGATAGAGTTTAGGTATGTGATGGAGACCTTTTTAGTGATATCGATTGAAAAATGGTCAAGGAAGAGTTGGGCTAGTTGAGTGAAAGAAAAGAGGGAATGACTGGGAAGAGAACTATACCAGTCAAGGGTGGCCCCCAAAAGTGACATGGGAAATGTGTGTAGTAACAACGCATCATCATGCGCTATGAGATAACAAGCATGTATGAATGCTCGTAGATGTTGTTGTGGGTCCTCCTTACTCTAAAAGTGAGTAAATTTAGGGAGTTCCCACTAGTTGGGATAAGGTCAGATGGGCATAGAAGGATGAATGGGTTTGTTGCAAACTTGCTCATATGAAAGAGCATTGCTTAAACCAGAGATGGATGTCTCAAGGCTAGACATCTTGTCCATCAGCATCTTGATGAGATCAACTGATGGATTGGTAGGTGGGGCACCCCCTAGGTTGTAGGGTACCTGGAAGGTGGTTGAAGAGGCATATGATGTACTCAGTTGCACTTGTGTAGGTGTAACATATGGGCAGTGTGTCATAGGGATAGATGTCATGGTAAAAGGGGCTTGTGCCATGAAATTGGAGGACACAAGTTGACTAGATACTGCTAGAGGTGGTTGAGTGGTGGCACTGGTAAAAGGATAGGTTGTCACTCCCACATGTATAGGTACAAGAGTGGGTGAGGTCGAGACAATCAAGTTTTGGTATGGTGTAGAACTTGGTTGAATTGCATGTGGTTGAGGGGGTAATGACACCTCGATGGAGGTAGGTCCAAAAATAGATGGGGAGGCCAAACTTTACGTATTGGCCATGGCCGAGTGACTAGTCGAGATAATAGGCTGAGTCATGATGGGTTGGGTAACGGATGACATCGATGTCATCACCGCTTCACCCAAAAGGTCTCGCATTTGGTTTCTTGTGAGATAGTGTTGGAGAACCTTGACGTTGTGGTCAAGGAGTCTCTCAAAGTTTGGGTCCCCTTCGGGAACAATTGAAGGTCGATTGGGAGTAGGCTAGTTAGGAGTTCGTTCATTCTATGAATGATACTCCATTAGAGGACTAGGCATAGATGGCGAAGGCGAAAGTGGCTGATACCTCGCATGGTCAAAAGGAGTCCTAGTTTGACTGCATGTCAAGACCATTCAAGGCAAGAAGGGTCAGGTTCTAGAAACTATGTTTTTTTAGTCTCAAAAAACTAGAATGGGTGTTTTGGCAGAAAAAGAGTCGGGTTTTAAGCTTGCTATTTGGGAAAAAAAAGTTGTGATAATGACCAATGTCAGTTCAAAAAATGATGCCAGTGAGAAAAAGTGGCTGACATCGGTCAGATGACCGATGCTGGTGATGAAAGGTTGCCGATGTTAGTGGTAAAACTGATGTCGGTGACTGTGTTTTCCAAAAACTCAAAAAATTTGAGAGTTTTTGGAAGAAAAGAAGAAAACGTCCTCACTAGCTCAAAAAACTAGATAGGAATAGAAAAATAGATGGAGACAGGTAGACCCTAAACGTTAAATCCTAAGAATAAACTTTTAGAATCTTGTTGGCTTATGCCTTAGATGAATGTTTGGGAAGTTGGCTTGTAGAGTGGGTCCTAGAAGAAGTAGTCTAAACATGGTTTTAGGTTAGTTTCAGTGCTCAAGAGTCTATATTAGGTTCGGTACATGGCTTGGTGCTAAGGAGCAAGCTCCCCTCACTTCACGAGCCCAGTGATAAGTTGGTCTTGCTTAGCCAGTATATACATCCCCTAGAGATTATCCTCTGCCAGAGAACACAGTGGGATTTCCCCTTGGTGGTGAAGTCCAAGTGGGATTGCTAGGATGGGTAAGGTATCCGCTGGGTGATGAAATCCCAGTCGAACCTTGTCTCAGGTGAGTTAAGATGTTTGATTTGTGCAAATGATTTGGTTGTGTAACATAAGTGTGATTAATTCATGATGTAGTTTTTAATTACTAGATGTGAGAGCTAATAATGCAAGTAAGCAGAAATGAAATGCAAAAGATTTTAAGCCCAAATCAAAATGTGTCGTTCGGATGAAAACAAGTTGAGAAAAGGTTAAAGAGTATGATTTCTAACTAGTCTAAGATGCAAGAAAGAAAGAAAGAGAAGGATTATTTTTAACCTTGCTTATGATGTCTTTTGGAAGAGATAGAAGAAAGAGGTGAAAAGGAGAAACCTAATGCACCTATATGAAAAGAAAGAAAAAAAACCCAAGGAAGACCCTAGGGTCCCACCGAGCGTGCCAGAATGTTTCTATATGATTTTTGCTTTCACATTCAAAAAGGTAATGAGAAACTAGAGAAATGGTTTAGGGTTAGAAGATACCCAGATGAGGTCTGCGCACCATTATCCAGACGTTGTGAGAACTTCTCTTTGGTTGTAGAGGGTGACACCTGCAGAATAAAGATACTAAAACAAAGAAGGCGTTAGATAGGTAGATGGTGGGTTGCCAAGCAAAGCTTGATCCCAGAAGTGGGGAGACTTCTATGAGGGATGACAACCCACTAGTAGATAAAAATGAATGTCTGATAAAGAGCAGAATGATAAAATATTGAAATGATTAAAGACTGAAACAAAAATAGAATCAAATGCTTACCTGAATGCTGTTATAAGTCTGGTCACAGTCGATGACGTCGGTTAGTCTACTGATGTCAGTTGTCAAGTCTACCAATGTCGGTTAGTCTGCCGATGTCGGTGGGGGCAGTGGTCTCTATGACCGATGTCAGTCAGGGCAGTAGTATTTAGACGAGGTCTAGATGAGTTTATGGTCTGTGTTCTATTTGGGGTTAGAAAAATGGCTTGAGGTGTCTGAGAGTCTATTTAGAGGTCTGTGTAGGCAAAAAGTATGCTCTAAAATAGGGACCAGACAGAAGATAGAGGCAACAAGGAGATAGGGATTAGAGAAAGCCTTTTAGCCTCTCAGGGAAGAGTAGGTTGGGTTTGGGCAGTAATCTAAAAAGCAGTAATTAACAGTCTAAATAATTGAAATGAAAACACAGAGGGAATACTTACCTGTTCCCTACTGTAGAAGAAATGTTGTAGACTAGTTGTACCTATTGCTGATGTTGCTAGTGTAGAAGACCTCCAGCAAGGTGGAATCACTGATGCTTGTCTCTGTTGTTGATGCTTGCTGTGTGTACGTGTGTGTGTGTGTGTGTGTGTGTGTGTGTGTGAGAGAGAGAGAGAGAGAGAGAGAGAGAGAGAGAGAGAGAGAGAGAGAGAGAGAGAGAGAGAGAGAGAGAGAGAGAGAGAGAGAGAGAGAGAGAGAGAGAGAGAGAGAGGTCTGATGATTGGAAGGATTGACAGATTTAGGAGTGAAAGATCAGATGGTTGAAGGTTGAAAGGTCAGATGGAAAGATTGGAAAAGCGGATTGAAAGATTGAAAGGTTAGATCCTGCATTTGGGTCAAGAACGCAATTATGAAGGAAACTGACGCTGGCAATATCACCGATGTCGGTCGACAGTTGACCAATGTCGGTGGCTGGAAGGCAGGAAAAAGTCTAAAAATAGCCTTTTGTCCATTTTCCCAACTACTGGGTCAGAGGGCTAGGGGAAGAAATGGTTGAAGGTGGTTTAATAGGCGTGGGAAAGAGGGGAAGAGAAGTTGGAATAGGTCATGAATGGGGTTTAGGCATTTAAGACTTGGCATGGGTTGAGGAATGGAATCCAAAGAGGGCATCCAAGGGTGGTGAGGTGTCATGGGTGAGATGGCAAGGGGAGATAATTATTAATTTAAAATAAGATAATTATTTTAAATTAATAAGACATAGGTTAGGAGTGGTTAAGTGGACCAAGGGGGCTAAGGGGGGAGGACGACCAAGGAGTAGAAACAATTTTGGTGTCTACACATATGAACAAAAAATATGAATAAGTTACAAAACAATTATTTTTATCTAGTGTATTTGTAAATTTAGAACCAAGAAAAAAATATAAGGAAGATAATAAAAGTAAAACAATTTAGCTCCAACCTTACAAAAACTAGATGACAATATTAGAGAATCTAATTGTTGTAGTATTATAATCCTTATCAGAAGTATTAAATGTGGTTATTGAATACTATCTAGGGAGTATGTATTAAAAAAAATGTCAAAATAAAAAAAATTGAAATATGAATGGTACTTGCTCAAAATAATTCCAAAGTATTCATTTCCATTGTTTTTTCAATCCAAATTTCATCATGCATATGCATATTTATAGAAATGAATAAATTATTTCATATGATAGTTAACAATCGATTAGTATTTAATTAGGAATGAGTATAGGCTTGAAAATTTTAATTTGAGGATGATTAGACTTTTATAGGATTAACTAGGTGAAGAACAATTAAACCAAAGTGTTGAACATATAAAAACATGTCCGACAAGTTAAATTTAAAATCTCATGCAGATGTGTTAAAAATATTCCTATATGTAGGTATTTTTTTAACAACCTATGAAGTGGTTATAAAACTTATTGTAGTTATTTTTAAACTAATAGTTGTTTCATGAAACCATCATGGCAGTTAGTACAACACCCTAATAGTTGCACAAACACATCTATAGTTTTCCCATGCATGATAAAGAATATATTTTTGAAAGGTTTAGGTGTGTTTTCCATGGATGTCACACTTAGGTAAGGTATGAAAAGAAATAAAATGGGGTAATAAAATATGGAAGGATATAACCATGTGAATTTTTACTTGGATATTTTTACATCATTTGTGGATTGGAGAATGGTACAAAATTTATATTTGGGTGCCGACATACCTCCACCTCGTATAGGAACCCTATCATGAATTGGATAGGGAAGTATTATTTGAAGATGCATAAAAAAACATTAGACTAGGAATATGGGATGAAAAATAAATGATTGTTTTTGAAAAAAAAAATTATGCTCACAATAAATGAATGAAGAGATATAACAATGTTTATAATCATAAATATCAATATCCACTTCATTTTGTAATAAGATTATTCAATTTCCTATGTATACTCTCCATATACCACTATGAGATAAAATATCTCCTACAATTATCCTTTGGATTATCTAATATTATATACAATAATATTACACCCCCCATTAATCTGTAGGGGTTATTGTGAGACCAAGGGTGCTTCTAAAATTTTAAAATTTTTATCTTTGAATTTTTTTTGTCAAGATATATGTTGGTTGCTCCAAAATAAGACAATGTATAAATTTTACATATCCATCCTTCACATAATTATGAATCAAACAAATTTTGTGTTGATGTTCTTGGTTTGGTCATGTAAGGCTGTAATTTTCATCATTTGAATTTGAGACGTTTTATCAGCAATGAGTGGTGTTGATGAATGTTGTTTCTCCTAAATATATAAAATAAACCTTATGAGAGATTAAAAAATATCTATTTTCCTCTAAAGCTACCATTTATATTTATTTTTTTCAATAAGTTACTATCACTAATTATGTCTTTGACTTCCAGCTAAAAATATCTTCTATCCCCAAATGCATTAGAAATCATGACATAGATTTACCATCTTAAAAATCATTAGCATAGTTAGAATATGAATATTTGACCAATTTGAAAAACCATTAATTGATGTCTTTGAGGCCAATTTTTTTTTTAATTTTAGATATCAAATGCATATTTTTTTATTCTACCTAGTGACTTTAATTATTGGTGTTCTATGTATGAATTGAAAAATGACTCCAATAATGAAACAAATATATGGTATAGTTGTGGTTACATAGATTATAATTCTAATGAGGTGTCTGCATTTAGTGATATCTACTAAATATGTGGTATCTTCTAATATCAATTTCTTATTTTGTTTTGTGGGCACATTGAGCGGCTTAAAATCCTTCGTTTTGAATTTCTTCATAATTTCACTAATATATTTATATTGAGTGATGAATATATAGTTTTATTTTTGAATAACTTAAATACACAAATATTAATGAAGACAACCATATCTATAATTTAAAATCCTTACATCACATATGATTTTATTTTTGTAGTGTGTTTCTCATTATTTATATGATGACCAGATGATCCATATACACTACTATAAATAAAACTATTTCCACAAATAGAGTTACATCTTAAAACTAAAAAAATTTGAAATTCATGTTTAAGAGGTGAACAATTATTTTTTCATAGCATGATATTGGGTCTTGTTTGAAAAAATATAATAGTTTTTTAATCTTGCACACTTTGTTCTCTTAGCCACATATTGAAAAACCTTTGAGCTAAGTCATGAAAATATTTTATTTGATATCACCATTCATGATTTTAGTTTTTATGTCCATTTTGTGAACATTCCATCTATTTTGAGCTTCCAAATACCACATAATTTGAATGTTAGTCCATTTTTCTATTGGTGCAAAGGTTTCATGGTAGTCTATTCCATTATTTTGAGAAAATTACTTTGCAACAAGCCTTGCTTTGTGTTTTTTTAGTGAAACATTTACTTTATACTTGTTTCAAAAAACCCACTTGTAACTAATGGGTTTATATCTGATTGGAGGATCAACTAATTCCAAAATTCTAATTTTTTACCAATGTGTCATACCTACTCTACATTGATTTTATCCATGTATAAATATTTTCATTTGATTTTATTTCTTATTTTGAATTTCATCTAGAAACTTGTTTGATTGTTTTCCATTTGTATGTGCACTTTGAGTTCCTATTTTTACAACCTCATTAGGTCTAAAATATTTCAATCTTTGTTATGCCCATTTTGGTATCTTTTTATAAGTAGCTTTTATAATATTTTTTTTCCTAGTTTAATTAATTTTAAGATCCTTTGTTTTATAGTATTGGATCATTTTCTTGATGAATATTCACTTTATATGAGGAGTGTCAATTTTGGTTAAAAGAGGCAATAGATATTCAAATCTCTCCCAATTACAAGTTCCACATTAACTTTTTGTAACCTCCATATCAACCTCCTTGAAAACATAAAATTTAGCATATTTCTCAAGTGAGTTAAATTTTTGATTGATTCTTAGTTTCCTTTGTAATTTCATAAAATATAACCTCTATTTTAATGATAAAGTTATTTTTGTTTTCATAAAATAGTCTATACACCTTTGATGAATTTTATTATCCATAAAGGATACATTTATGACTCTTGTGTTATAGTTTTTTCATTTTATCCTTACGAATCCATGCATATAAGTGGATATGAAAAAACTAAAGATTTTGCATTAAATGGAGAAAACCACACTAGAATTCATATGGATTCCTCATTTGAAGGGATGATAATGGTAACCTATTGGGGAGATACATTTATGTTCAAGGTGAATCTAATAATAAATGTGTATTTATTCCTTTGAATTATAACATTTTCTAAACCATATTCAACACACTATTGTTCATCGACTCAATTATTCCATTTTATTTAGGAATGTAATGGATTATGGGATGATGCTTGATTCATTTCTACTTAATATATGTTTTAAACACCTTTTATGTGAATTCATCACCACTATCTTTCCTTTGTGTCCTAATGTGTGATTATGATTCAATTTCAACATTATTCAAAACTTTTTAAATGTTTGAAAGCTTATAATTTTTTTTGTAGAAAATATATCGACATCATTTTGATATAGTGACCAATGAACAACATGAAGTCCATGTGACAACAATTGAAATAATTGGTATAGAAAACAAATGATATTAAACCAACTATATTTTCATGTCAGTTTTCCATTATAACTTATGAAATAGTCCCTTTTGTGTTTGGCCAATATGTAAGCTTTACACTTTTCAATATTATTAAGAAATATTGGAAATCCTACAACACCATTATTTTTCATTATGAGAATGATATCATTTATTGTGTTCTTAAATATGAAATGTTAGATAAGAATTTTGACATTTCATTTTCACTGATATGATAAAAATTCCTTGGCATTAAATTCTCACACCTTAGTTTTATCAAATTTCCTTCAACAAATCTAGTTAGAAAAATTATTATCACATTTTATTGTGAGATTCACCTCTCCATCATCAAATAGAATGGATTTTACTTTTTTTTTGAATGAGTACAAGAGAAATCAAGTTTTTATTTTAACTGAATGAGGTATAACAAATTTTAGAGAATGAATTTTGGAAGCCTTGGTGACTTGAGTTAAATTAAATCCCTACCTTGAGGACATGGAGTTTTTACCTAACAAATATATAGGACCAATTAAACTCTAGAAATAGTGTCTAAAACCCATGAATTGTCCCAAGCTAAACTCTCTAAGGAATTATTTAGTTTGTCAAAGATTTAAATTACACATTAGATAGAAAACTAAGCCAAATTTGGATTTTAGCTTTTATTATTCTCTTTTTCTACCTTTTGTTTCTCTCTAGCTTCAATTTTATCCCATGATGTTTTGCATTCGTCAGTCTCATGACTCCATTTTCTTTCACAACATTTTAAAATAAAATGTTATCTGTCATTTTTATTTTTTGATATTGACTATTATTTATTTGATAATTTCCATGTCACCATTTATTTTTCCATTTGCCTCTATAATTTTATAAATTATGGGAGTAAATTCCCTTTTGATTAGCATATTTTTTTTCTTATATGAACTTAGTTTTTGTTCCAAAGGATTTTTTATTTTCAAGAATCTTCTTAGCTAGTTGATCAAAGGTGAGAGTCTTTAAGACATTGATTGATTGTAAATCTCAATTATGTTAAGTATTTAGGGAGAATATATTTTATGTAGGACATCATATACATATAAGTTTTCATAAAAATAACATAAAATCATGTTTAATAGAATGGATTTTTGAATACAAACTCATGACAACACCATTTTTCAACTCTAGATTAAATAATTTTAACTACAATTATATGAGCTCTAATTTTGAGTGATAATAATAAAAATCATTTAAAATTTTAAATATATTCCAAAGGAGTGTTGAACACATGTATGTGAAAAAAAAACTCAACATCAAATGAGGATTGAATCAAGGTAAATTATTTTGAAATCTTCTACTTCAATAATGGTATCAAATAAAAGTGATAAATATTTTTATTGCTCAATTCATCTTCTTTATTGTATGTTCCATTTCCATCCAATCAAAATTCATTCAAACTCATATTATTTAAGGATTTTTTTTTGGAATATGCCTTTGGTAGAAGAAGGAATTTAAGGCTATGGCATGAATTGGATAGGGAATTTTTCCAATAAGAGGCACACCAAAATGAAATGGATGGTTAGGAAAATTACCTCACTTACCTTATCAAAAAAATGAAACCAACCAAACCACCCAATAATTTCAACCAAAGGATGAGAATCAAGTGTAGCTTGATATACTTTAAAAACACTTTTTAATCAAATGTAATATTATAATATTTATCTTTTATGTAGGGATAGAAAATACTACTTAGTATACCCCATCGAAAAGTGGAACTTAGTGATAAATAGAGAGATGTGAACCTAAAAATGATGAAAGAAATATTCAAACATAAAAGTATTTTTGTGGGGAAAATCTATGAAAAAATACAAAAAAACTCATTGTTGACATGGGGAAAGGGTAATAATCTATTTGTCTTGTGTGTATTTATTCATTTAAAACCCACAAATTTATCAAAATATATAAAAAATTATGTATAGAATTAACTATGCTAAGTAGGTTAAATTTTTAATAAAATAATAAAATAAAACTTACTATTAATATAAATTATTTACAAATTTATAAATTAACCCAATAGTGACCAAGATGAAAGAAATTAAAATCATTAGAGAGAACAGTGAGAGGATGGTATCAAAACTAGCAAGAGTAGGTGGGGTACAATCACAAGTGAGTTTTATTCTTTTTTCTTCCAAATCATATGTTTGGGAAACTTTATTTTATAATTTCTTAGGATATGTGTATTTTGAATTTTCTTATGTAGAAATATTCAGGGTAGCTGAATGTTTATGAAAATGTAGATTTTTTAATGTAAATTTTAGTTTTTTTTTGAGATTTTTGCATTTGGGGGAATGCCAAAAATTACTACATAATGGTGTGAAACCATTGATATTTATATAATGGAGGTTACGTAGCCACCAAAGTTTGAAAATATTGATGTAGAAATATTTTTGGTAATTGAATGTTTAGGAAATTATATATTTAGTTTCGGTTTCATTTTAAGATATTTTAGAGTTTTTTACATTTGGGTTCACTACATACAAAGCCACTGGTATGGGGAAAAATATCAGTTTTATGAATTTTTTTGAAAGTTACATAACCTTCTAGTAGTCATTTAAATGTTGGTCTATGTAGACTAGTAGTTGTGTTACCATCATAGTAATTACACAATAATTGTAAAGACTACATAACCACTGGTATACAAATAATAAAAACTAGGGAACTACCATTTTTTTTCAATTACCCTAAATATATCATTTTTTTATTTGATTGTGTTTGATGTCCTTCATTAGGGGAAATTTACCTTTCTCAACCACCTTCCTAGATGTACCCTCATTTAGAAGGATTGGTTTAGGGATAATAAGTTTTAGAGGGGGGTATTTATCAAAGGTTTTGGAAAAAGGAGAGGCTTAGGGGGTGATGGCTAATGGTTGGTGAGATCCTTAGGTAGATTATTCCTCAAGGGAGTCCTCCTCAATAGAAGACCCCACTAGAGGAGCTTCCCTACCTAGCAAGGTTTAGCTGTGCTTCACCAGAAGTAGGATGAGGCCTTGGTGTAGAATAGGGTTGGTTTCATTAAATTTATGGGTGAGAGTGATGATCTCTATAGACTTTAGAAGGTAAAATGGGAGACTAATTTTATACCCTTGAAAGTGGTTTAACAATAAAAAGTGACGAGATAAAATTAATGTGTGATTACCTTTAAGTGTCAAATATTTCATAACTAAAACGTACACCTCAAGCCATTAACAGGGAAGGTTGGTGTGAGGAAATCCCTTTTTGTCTAGTTTGACAAACTCATTAGTGTGGAAGAACCTCTAGAGTAGTTATTACTTTTTTTATTGGTCCTTATAACCCTTCACTCCATCATTTGGCATGACCATCACTTCTATAATAAACTCCTCAGTGACCAATATTTTGAATCCTCTCATCTCCACCACTCTCTTGTTTTAACCAGCAATAAAATCCCTTACTACTCCCACATCATGCTCAATAATCCTCAACATCAACATAGTAACCCCACCCCATTGGTGCTTCTTCCAAACTTTATTTATGCCTCAGACTTCAGAATATGAGGTTTATTCCAATTGATCCCTATTACCCCCCATTACAATATTTTAAATTGATTTGAGAATGAAATTTGGTAGGTTCTAAAAAAGCTTTGTTTTAATGGTTAAAAAAAATTCTTGAAAGGCATGCTTCCTCCCACCTTGAATAATAAATTTTCCTTACATTTGTATAATGATAGATCGTAGAATTTTAAATCCCTCTCTTAATGAGAGATGTTAGTGCATGTGGCTACCTAATCATCCTATCCTAATGTACTCTCATTATGAATGGCCAATGAGATGATTTTAGGGATGTGGCATCTTATGTGATAGTAGTTAAAAGATGGAGGCCTAATCCTATATTAAAAATCATATCCACCACCCCATTCCCTTCTTAGTAAGTGTGGCTAATGTGTAATTATGTCATCCTCCTCAAATTATACTTAACATCATCAATTATATCTTTTATTGTATGGGAGGAGGTTATTTTTACTTCAAAGGCATTTAGGATGTTGAGGGAGTCCCCCTCCACAACAATTATTTTCGTATTTAAGATGGAGGCATGTTTGATACCCCATAAAGCCACCTTAAATTTATAAATATGATTTGTTTGAGCTCCCAAGGGGTCCTCATACATAGTAATCAACATCCCCTTTGAATCCCTTATGGCTCAACCCCTACATTCATGTCCCAAGCTTCCTTTTGAGGCTCCATAAAAGTTTAATTTAACCCAACCTTTAGGTGGGGTCTTCTATCTCATGTGTTTGTGATTTAGATCTCTATATTGGGATCTTATTATATAAACCACATCCCAATTGCTAAAGATCAGTTTTGTTGAGGCTGGTCCTAGATTTTTATTCATGGGTGGGAAGGCTTTCTAATTCTCAATGATGGCATGACATAATTGTATCCCTTTATTTTGGTTCTTTTTTTAGAAAAGGATATTATTATAGGATTTACAAACATTTCAAAACCAATGTGGGAGATCCAGGTTCCATAAAAAATTCAAGGATGGGATGTTCTATGGTGGTTTCCATTATTTGATGAGGTCTAGCACATTATCAGCTCATGAAATGTTAGATTTATAAAAACATCCAATTAAATAAAATTAAAATGAATAGATAATTTATAAATAGATGATAAATTTAGTCTTCAACATTTATATGTAATGGGCATCTACTAGGGACTATCAGTGCTCTTTTTGCTAGGTTATCTAGTATTAAGACCTTATCATGGGTCACCAACCAAAATAAAAAGTTGACCTTGGGGGTCAAGTATTTTATCCATAATTATTTCCAATATTTCCACTCATTTTCTATGTTCAAATCAATGGTGTGTTCTGAAGACACTGAGTACATACCACTATCTTTAGTAGCCCATATAAAATGTTCTTCCTTAGGGAATAAAGGGATGTGAATCTATCTAATAGAGGAGTTAAGGTTATGGATCACATGAATTTAGTAATCTATGTATCCTTCTAATGGAATTACTTTCCAACTCTTTGAACCTTCATGCTCAACCTAATAGTCTTTAACTTTTGATCCCCGTCTTTGTTTTAAGACCACATATTAGTTAGCCCAAGTATGTTATGAGGAGAGTGGGGTAGTGGACATCTAAACATCTTCACAAAAGTTTATTTTCTTAGCATCCCTAATTTTTCATTTTATTCCTTTTAGAATAAGTTAATTACAATTTTTGATGGATTTCTAGAAGGTGGATCTATCCTATGGAGCTTCTTCTCGTAGTAAACTATCTTCTTCAAGTGCTTTCAGGTATTTTGAATTAAAAATTATTTCCCACTCTTTATCATCTTTCATAATTGTCCATCCTATTTTTTTCTAGTGGAGCCATGTTCATGGAATTGATGCTTCTAAGGCCCAATCCTCCATTTTATTTTGGAATGCAAGGTTTTTCCTAAGAGACAAGATGAAACTTGAGTTGGTACTCAGTGCCCCTCCACAAGAAATTCTTTTAGATTTTTTATATTTTGGTTACTACCTTGGTGGGTATTATAAATATAGACATTAGGTACATAGGGATACTCTAGATCAAAGCTTTGGGTAGCTAGAATTTTCCTACCTGAGTGAGGAGGTGTCCCTTCCACCCTACAAGCTTCCTTTGGATTCTATCAATGAGGGGGTTCCATAGTTTGGTATACATTTTACCTTAAAATAATGGGGTGCTAAAATAACTTTCCAAAAGTTTACTCACTTGACATTGTAATATTTTTATGATTCTTTTTGTAGGATGGTTAGGGTGATAATGAGGAAAAGAGAACTTTTTATGAAAATTAATACATTGATTTAAGACAACTTCATAGTTTTTTAGGATAGATTTAAGTTATTTAGATTCTTCAACATAGGCTTCCCTAAAATGATCATATCATATACAAACTATTCATGGGTGATAGAATCTATATTGAGCATGACAAAAATGCCTTTGATCAGGCCCTGTGTCTGGCCTTTTGGCAAGATCCTTACTAGAATTTCTACCATAATGATGAAGAGATATGGGGAGATAAGGTATCCCTATCTTATTCCTATAGAGGATAAAAATAACCATTTATGTACTTCATTCATGATTATGGATAATTTAAGTGTATCTATGTAATTTTAGATAAATTTCCTTATGTCATGATTGAAGGTCAACATTTCTAGAATCATCATTAAAAAACTCTAAGATATTCAGTCATATGCTTTATTCATGTATATCTTAGGGAAAATTCCTTGCCTTGGGGATTTGGAGATGGAATGGATGGCTTCATGTACCAATACAATCTCATTCATTATCTATCTTTTAGTCATGAATTCCCCTTGTTGTTCCCCTATGATTCTTATCTAGGAGATGTTGTATTTACTTCACCAGGATGATTGAATTTTTTTTTTTAAGTGGTATTGTAAAAATAGATAGGGATAAATTCCTATAGATTATTAGATCTTATCTCTTTAGGAATTAAAACTAAGAAAGTGTTATTGATTTCTCTAACAATGGTTTTAGATTGAAAGAATTACTTAGCTACTACCTCAACCTCATGTGAATTATGTACCAAAATTTTTGGAATAAAAAGAGGGGGAAAACATATAGTGCTAGAGATTTGAACCTTTCCATAATAAATACTACATTTTTAACCTCTTCCTTAGATGGGACCATAGTAATAGAAGCATTGTTAGTGTTAGATATAGCAGTGTCAAAATTATTTAAAGAGTAATCCAGTAATTGTTTAATAAGGAGGATTTATTTTATGAGGAGATTTCTGAAAAAATTCATTTTATAGAGGGATATCTCATCTTCTTTGTTGAGATTCCCATCATCCATTTACATTTGAGTAATTCTATTTATGTTTCTATGTCTAGTCACTGAGTGATAGAAGAACATGGTGTTCTTATCCCCTTCCTTTAGCGAAGTGTACCTAGAATTTTATCTCTAATATGTTTCTTCATTTGCCTCAAAGTTGTGAAATTGACATAATTTATTTTTACCTTTGATAATTTTGATTTTTATTACCTTCTAGAGTTGGTATTTCTTTGATTTCCATTAATTCCACCTCTAGTTTCCTTTTTTGCTGGAAGATATCCCAAAAGACCTCTTTGTTCCAAATTTTTAGATTTGCCTTGAGAAAGATTAGTTTGTTTGTTATAATAAACATGTTTGATCCCAATAATGGTTATTTTCACCATTATTTTAAGCATTCCATTAGGTTTGGGTGATGAAGCCACATACTTTCGAATCTGAATGGATCACATTTTGGTTTTGATATTTTTTACCTTCAAAGATAAAAGGATTTTGATCCAACCCAATTTTGGTAGGGAAGAGAGCCTACTGGAAAATTGGATGTCCCAGTTTAGAGAGATTAGAACTCTATCAAGGTTGACTTGGATCAAATTTTCACCCAGTCTTCTATTTGACTATGTGAATGGGTTACCATTTAGGTCCATGTCCACAAGCCCTACTCTTACAATGAATTTATTAAAATCCATCATGATTTTTGTGAGATATATACTCCCCCTCTTTTATCCCAAAGAGTAAATGGGGTATTAAAGTCCCTAGCTATGATCTAGTTCCATCTTTCATAGCTCCTTCCTGAAGAGAGAAGGCCTTCCCATAAATTATTTCTAGCAATTTTGATGTTTGGGGAATAAACATTAGAGATTATCCATTTCTCATTGTTGTATAAATCTCTGAAGATAAAGGATATCTAGTCTTTGGTCTTCAAGAGAAGGTTTCCTTCAAGGTAATTTAGGTTCAAAATCACTACAATACCCCCTAAAGACACCTTTAGAATCTGGTGTTAGTACCTGAGATTTTCTCCATACTTTCTTAAAACATGATCTTAAATTTATTTAAAGCATTTTAGTTTCTTGGATGAGAATTACTATAGGGTTGAATCTTATTTTTAAGGTTATAAAGGGTCCTCTATTTCTTGGAAATATTTAACCCTATGACATTCTATCTTAGGGTTCTCATTTCTTATCCTAAATTAATTTGAGGGTTTGATGGGAACCCATAGTAATTTATTTAACCATTTTGATATTCTTGGTAACCATTATGGATGATCTACCCACTAGTTTTGGAGTGACTCCAATATTAATTTTCTTTCTCCCTTTTCTAATTTTAGAATTTTTAGTAAACCCTTCATCCTAGATCATTTTTGGGGTTGGAGATTTAGACATAGAGAATTGTCCCATATTTTTTTTTAGGATTTGAAGTCTTAATAAGTGGAGAAATTAATGGATCCTTAGAAAGTGATCTATGTTCATAATCTAAAAGAGCAAAAGGGGGATTTTTTAGGCTAGAACCTGAGCTATCTCATAAGTTTTTAGGCTTAGGAGGTTGAGTACATCCGAAAAGGTTATTTCTCTAAGGTGAAGGAGGGGGTTCAGGGATAGATTAATGGGGCCATGGTGGGAAGGGTATGGAAGGAGTATTAGGTGACATAATGAGGGAGGGAGATGGAAAATAAAGTGGGTTAGGTTTGGAGGCAAAAGGAAAGGTACAGAAGAAAGGGCATGATAAAAAACACATATAGGGTGACACACTTGGGAGGAGTGAACATCACTTGATGAGAGGATAAGGGGGATTTAGAAGTAGAGAGCAAGGGGAGGATGGGGAAATTATGGGATTTGATCAGGAAAAGGGAGACTGAGTGGGGGGTAGGTGTGAGAGGGGATCTAAGGATGATCCCTAGGGGAAGGACCTTTTCACTCAGGGACACAAAGTCATAAAGTAGTTCAAGAGGAGTAAAGGAATTTTTTTAAGAAATAACTTTTAGATTTTCTAGAGTCAAAACACTTGGTGGATCCTTGGGAGATCCAATTCTTAATAGTTGATCAACTCTGTGTTCCATCCTTGGTGTATCCTTATGAGTCCACATATGTTTGGGGGTGGTTAAAATCTAAAACTTCTTTGGGTAATATTTCAACATATGGCTAGGAATTTTATAACACAAAAAATGATGGATTTGTTCTCATAAGTAATTTATTTCATCCATTCTCTATATTTAAACTTTATTATGATCTTGTGGAGCAATGGATTTTCCACTGGTGGAAAAATGTGTACCCAAGCCATGACCATCCTTTGGTGAGAGAGTATAATCAGGTCAATGTTTATAGGTTTCCCTAATGCCCTTTCAATTTATTTAATGACTTTTGGGTGCCAATATTCTAGAGGAATCTTTGGGAAAAGGACACACATTAGAAAATCATCCATGGTAGTGCTATAGAGATTTCAACCCACCTTCCACCTCTTAGTAGTCATGCTAGCTTTTCCCATGAGCCAAGGCCTTTTGAAAATAACCTTTATATAGTCTTCTTGTAAGGAGAAGTTGACCAAAAAAACCTTGGCCAAGGTGACAACCTATAGGTGTCCTTTGGATTTCCACTTGGAGTTATTATAGCTATGAAAATAATCTATTTTTGGTTGAAATCCATTCACCCTATCCAATATGAATTTAGCTAGTGCCACATCAGCCTACTCCACCATAGGGTCAGGTACTAGAACAAATATCTCATCATTGTCCACCATCAAGAAAATATAGATATTTAAAAGTTCATGGACCACCAAGATCTTACCTTTTACACTATCTACCTAATATAATTTAGGGCAACATGAGTCATTTTGTTCCTAAAATTTGTCAAACTTATCCACCTACTAATGAGTGGAATCCATCTATTTAGGTCCTTTATCAACCATGATATTCCAATGATGGGTATCACATGGGGCCCCATTAACTTTAGAGGAGTCATTTTTTCTCAAAATATTATGTTATGGCTTTTAGGTAGTGTTTACATGGCTATTCTAGTTTTCCTTCCCAAGAAAAGATTCAAATTGCTAAAGGTCCTCAACCACATTTACATCCTCACTCTCCATCCTCCCATAATAACATAACAAATATCATCGGTTCACTATAGAAAATGGTTTTTTTATATTTTGGCATTTTGACTAACTTAAACATATTATGGTTAGTACATATATGCTATGTACAATAAATTAGGGCTAAAGAGCATGGATGACTATCTCATGTGATTGGATTGTTTTCAATAGAGGATATTTACCTATTATATTATGAAATTAATTCAATGATAATGTGAGTTTAAAAAAAATTCCTCAATTTGCAAGTTTATATATGACCTTTTTATATGCTAGGATGTGGATCAAAATACTTTTTGGTTCCCGTAGGTTCGAGGTACATGGAGGATCATCCTAGATGATTTTTATTGTATATTGGGTCTACATGTAACTTTAATTACCTTAACACTATGATAAGATACTAATAGGTTTGATTTGAGGAGATGTGTTGAGATCTTTAGAGATGAAGACATGCCCAATTTGGGTTTGAAAAAGGGGGTGAGATTGGAAGGAGTGGATAGATCCCATATCCATTAAATTAAAAAATTCATCATTGGATTTATGGCCTTGAATTTTGTGGGATATAATGGCATAAATAGTTTTATATACTCTTGGGATCCTATTTTTAGAGAAATAGAGGAGGATGGGCACAACTATAATTTGGTGTAATATGTCTAGTCTTGGATATACATGGACTTATATTAGATATGTAAACTAGTTTCCATATTTTTGAGTCATACCACTCTTTATTTTTGGGGTTTATGATCACATTAATCCTTACCAAATAAGGGTCACTATTACTGATGTAAAATCCATTAGGGTTGAGTGACTAACATATTATATTTCCCAGTTAAACATGAAACAATATAATTACTATGTATAACCTAAAAAAATGTAATCCATAGGGGAACTCAATTGGTTTATTGATAATTTTTTTTATTAAATTGTTAATACATGATCTTTCTACTTTTGTAAGGTCTCAAAACTACATATGCACACAAGGATATTTGGTAGGTTAATAAACTAATGATTACATATAAGAAACACACATTTCATAATTATAAATGATAAAATTTAAGAACTTTTTTATGAAATAAAAAATACATAAATGAAACAAAGATATTTTATAATATTATTATGATTTAATTGAAGATAATCAATCAACCATACATAATAGCATTCACTTATAATGAAATCAATCGATAAGAATCAAGAGATATAAATACACATAGTTGTAATTATAGACACAAAACTTGAATATAAACTATATAATTAATGGATGGTCTTGTCATAAAAATGTCTCACAACTAGGCCATACTTGGTTGAACTTGTGCTTCACCATCCTTTCCTTTTTAATGGATTATTTAAATAAAATCACTTCATTTTCATTGATCAAAGTTGGTATAAAAATAATAATTGGTATAAGAAAGTATTAATTATTAAAAAAAATTCTTCACTTAATATGATTATATGCTTATATTAATTATAAAATACTAATCACCTAAAAATATTACCTTGAATATAGAGAGGTGGTGTTTATTATCCAACAAAATACATAATACTTATAACTACAAGATTTTGTGTAATTAAATAAATCAAAATAAGACAAAAAGATGTTGATATGGTTTAAAACATATGGACATATAATACATAAATGAAAAGGATGATATAATGGTGTTCCCATGGTTACAATTTCTCATCATGTTTCATATTTTTTGGGCATTGAATGAGTTGGAACATGGTTCGAATTGAAAACTAGAAATTTTATTGTGATATGAAAAATGATCACCTAAAACCATTATTTCATGTACACTCAAAAAACTATTTCAAGTGCACTTATCCAATTTTTACAACTATTTTGGGTCTCAACATCCAATCAACCAACAACTATGTGTATGTTTTCTATAATGGCTATGAGATATTCAAACATAAGAAAATATATCTTCCCATTCTAATTATCCAAGAAAACATAAAACATTATGAAATAATTAAACTATATGATAAAACCTAGAAACAAAATATTTAAACTTAATATTTATTATGCACGATTGCATGCATGCACATAGACACATATGTGCATGAGCATTTTTATTAGTATTTTGGAATGGGAATTATTGGGGCCCATAACACCCCTCAAATTAAGTTTTTGATAATATCTTAGGAAAACAAAAATGTAAAAAATTAGGGATATATATAATAATAATACATAAAATGGACACACATTTATCTATAGTCACATGAGTTTTCATCACCTGTTATCTTATATGGAAGGTATCACCTATTTTTATGTCTTACTCCCAATAATTAATTTGTCATTATATGGTTGAGTATGGGATATGATATCAAATTATTGGAATATTTAACTTCATGCCTATCCATCCAACCATATCAAATTTAAACAATTTATAAATATAACAAGTCTTCCATTTGTAGTTTTGAAATTATGAATAGAGTTGGGTTATCTTTACTACAAATTTGGTGTTGTTTTTCCCCATATAATTCAAAAAAATTTAAAGTATTACTTAAAAATATATTTATAAATATAAATGAGATGGTCAATTAATTATTTCCTAGAATATAAAATAAAAACATTAAACTCAGGGTCTTAAATAAGACTATCCCATTGATTGATGATTTTGAAAGGAAATAAAAATTATTATTTGAGATTTAGTGGGGTGGAGATATATGTGGTACAATATATCACCATTTCTTGTCCTTTCATTATCTCATTTAAAGGTAATAATAGTAAGACCTGGTTTTATGTATCACACTAATAAATTGGGGTTTCATTACTTGTTACTAGTGACTACCAACTCATGTTATAATGATTCACACAACAATTCCTTATGTTCTTTTGTTTCATTGAGATATTCATTATAGAAATAAAAATTCAATCTTATAGAGTTTCTTTCCCTTGAAATAAATATACCAATATGAAATGAAATATATTATTCCTTTGGTTATAAATCATATACTCTAGGGTAGGTCTACATTGTAGAGTTTATATAGATATCTCACAAAATCTAGGAACTAAAGATTCAAAACAAAAAATTGTTATCTTATTTTTTATTAATTCTTCATCTTTTTCCTTTATCTATTTTATTTTATTGTGAAAATCAATGTATTTTATTTTTATACCTTTTATAATTTTGAAACCATCTCAACATGAAGTATTTAACAATTTCTTGATGCCATTTTCTTATAATAAAATATACATGTGTTTGATCATGTTCTTCAATCATAACTATTTATGTAGAAGAAGTTGTAGGTTCAATGATTATGACTATAGGTTGCTTATTTATAATGGATACATGCTCCTAGAGATTTATTTCCTCAGAAGTAGTTGTTTCAGGTATTGTTGAAGGTTCTTATGTATATGTTACAAGTTCTTGTGTCTTGGTTGTACGTTATTGTGTGCCAACTACTATTTATTCTTTCTCATCTATCACTTGAGATAATGTATCTAATCCACTTTCCACTACCTTTAATCCCATAAATTTAGTATTTATAAGTTATATATATATATATATATATATACATATATATATATATATACATATACATATATATATATATACATATATATATATATATACATATATATATATATACATATATATATATATACATATATATATATATATATATATAAATATATATATTGATATGAAATAAATGACTTGTCATAGTCACTCAATTATGGACTAGGAGGAGAAGTTGTGTGTTCCATTTTCCCATCAATAAAAACTCCTCCTTATCTTTCTCTTGAAATTCATCATTAAGAAAAATCTCTTAATTTATATTTTATTCAATGAAAACATGTTCTTATTCCATTTTTAATATTTTAAATGGGTTATTATTTCATATCTTATTTTTATTCCATTTATTCCTCTACCTCTTCTTCTTTTATTTCTTCTTCCATCTTAAAAAATCCATTAATAACTTCCTGAATGCTATCTTTTTCACCCATACTCAAATATTATTTAAAGACATCCTATTTGAAGGAAATGTCAATTGTGACTCTCTTGGAGGAAGATAATCTCTTTGTTATTCCCTTTTACCTCAACCTATTAGAGCATATATTTAGTCTACTAAATGATTTATAGAAAATATTTTACTATTTATTAGATGGAGGAGATTTTAGAAGTGGTCTAGGTTGAACAAGGGTATATAGTAGAAGTGTTGACCAAATATGACCCTAAGCCAATTTTTTTCACCCCCTCCAAATTAAAACATGTCAATTTATTATCATGTGTTCATGTCATGCGTATATGGTCCCTTGAATTCTTCATTTAGCCTTGTTAACATGGTTTAAGGTTAGTTTAGATAAGTTAAGGTAAAATTATGTTGTGGTCATATGGTGGTTTAGGGGTGTCATGGAGAGGTAAGGCATATTAAATTTGTTTCATAGGTGATTATGGGTTCATTAATGTCATTTCATGTGTTAAAAATCTTCTAACAACATTTCATGAAGTTTTGAAATGTCTAAGGTTCACTTGCTAGCTTGAAGGTGGTGAAAATGCATAAAAAGGGTGACTTTGGATAATATTTGTGTTTTTCCAAGTTACCCAAGTTAAAAATCCATAAAATACCCATTATAAAGAGTCTAGAGTAGTTACATAACTGTTACACCTACTAGCATGTCAGATAAAGGTTAGATTCTTAGATTTCAATGCCATACTGAAGAGGTAGAGGAAGTTGTATGAACTTGTTAAAGTCATGTGAAAGGGAAAATATTGAATAGGTGTCATTTAATCTCCTACAGTTCATAAAAAATATTGTAAATAAGTTTCAAATCCAAAAGTTGCATAAAATCACTTTCCTCTCCCATTGCTCCCTTTAGAATCTTGTGAAGGCAAATTTCAATCAGATGGTACAAGTCATACAAGTAGAATTTGGAGATGATATTTTGGAAAAAATTTAATACCCATATGTTCTTAAAATTTTCATAATGTTTTTGTATTTCTTCCCTTATCTTTATGAACAATCACTAAGAGCCCATATTACTTTTTAAGAGCTTAAAACCCCATAGGCTGAGTTTGGAGAAGCACTAGAACAAAATGTGAATTCATGGCTTCATGAAACAAGTTGTAATGGGTTGTAATATGTATGTATATTGATAATACACATTAACTCATCTTATTATCATGTGTGGATGTCCTTCTAGCATGAATTTTTTTTCTTATGAGTAGTTTGTAAGTGAATTTTAGTTTTCTATGTTCCAAAAGTTATTTAGGTGGTAAAATACATTAGAATGATTATTAAATATCCTATAAAATATTCTCACAATAATTAATATCCTCTTATCATCTAAACATTCCATAAAATTTCTCAAGAATGGTCATTTATTCACTCACTATTGGGACTGTGTTATATGTTCTATATAGTAGAGTGTGATGAGTGTTTGAATGTGAATTTATAGGAGTTTGAGATTTTTTCTTCATGTTTGATGTGTTGAAAAAATGGTGGAAATAGTTTTTTATACTTAGTATTCATGTATTTACACTTCTCAAATCCTTTGAGCATAAAATATTAAAGACAACCACTTGCCACCTGTAGGTCTATAAATCCATAGAGATTCATGGTATCAATGTGATTTGAAGGATGTTTAATCATGAAAAGCTGTATTGGATGCAATATGAAAGGTCATGGATAATATGGTGATATTCAAAGAAACTAAACCAAGTGATAATTTAATAACAAGCTAGTATCCTAAGATGAACTTACAGGGATATCTATATGTCTTCACAGTAATAGATGTGGTGAAGTTATTTGAAAGTGGTATATGGAGTTTTAAGGCAATGAGAATAGATAAATAAAAGGATTTAAAATTTTAATATGACAAGGTATATCATTAATGTCATTTCAATACAAAAAATATAGTTAAACTATCTTCTTGATAGTCACCTATAGCCAAATAAGTGAGAGATTGCATTTTGAACTTTGAATAGAGATGTCCATGATTTTAGAGTCTTTAGACATTGAAATTATTTTGATACATCATATAACATGATGAATCCCTTGAAGGATCTAGAGATTCTTTGAGATAGGCTTGATAAATTCACTAAAATCTTATACATAGTCAACTACCCTAATACCATCTACATCCAAGCCTAAAATTGGTCTTAAATGGTGATGTTGACAAGGATGGAAGTTACATTACATTGAAGGGGTATCTAGGTGTCAATAATAACTGAACAATGTCTCTGAAAAGGTTTGAAATTAGTTTTAATGTTTGGAATTTGGTATATAAGACCTAAAAAAAGTTAAGACCTCTCAAACAATACCTACAACCAATTAAGTTTCTATCTTTACAAAGGATGATGGTGTAAACATAGAGGTGCAAAGCTTGAGGGAGTTATCAAACATAAATAGTTTCAAATAGTTTGAGGGTTTCATGTTTCAATTAAGGTCCTAAAACTCTATAATGTAACAATACTTAGACTTAAAATCAATACTTATAGCCTATTGAAAATCTTCCTTAAATATTGAGTGATTGGTAAAGGCAAATTCTTTAAAAAGGTTTCAAAGGAGCTCTCAATTAGTCAATGCCAGACTAGGGTTTGGAAGAAGTGCAATGTTGCAAACAAAGCTCCTAGAATACTCATATTGTAGGCCATATCAAATGAGTGTACACAAGTAGTTACAATATATAGTTATACCTAAGAGACTCAAGGCCTCTCCAAAACAATGAATAATAGAGTAAGGTGTATTTGAAATCTAGAAGGTTATTGTAGTTACCAAACCATCTAATATCAGGGTTCCCATGTGATCTAAAGTAAAGAGAGAAAATAGGGGTTACATAGTCTTACATTGCTAAGTGTCTACTTATTTGGAAAAGATGAAGGGAATGTAGGATGAATTATTAGAGAGTAATGAGCCTGAAGATTTCATGGTGATGACATTACCTTACACAACTCACTAACTCACTTGAAGATGGACAAACACTAAATACCCTACACAAACCTCATTGTATACATAAGATTCCATAACATAGACCTTGAAAAATGGATAGTCAATCTTAATAAGTGGTTAGTTGAAGTGAATTAGAGAAATTTATAATTTATTTTGGATAGTCAGTCTTCATAAATTTATAGACCTCCAACACTAAAATAAATAGTCCAACACAAATTGATGACCCTATTTCAACCTCTAAAAGGCCCAATTACATGCATAATCCTAGTGGATAGTTAGTAAGGAGATGAAGTCAAGAAATTATAGGTTGATATAGAATGGATAATATTTAGGGGATGTGATAAATATATACAAAACACTCCATGGGTTATAAACCATCTAACAAAGAGATAAAAAGGGCATGATAGTCAGCTACAGTCACACAGTCAACTTGGCATAAGAACCCTAAGTCTCACTGCATGAGATGTAGTAAAGTTTTGGTGAAGGAGTATGAAAAAATAGACATTATGATGTCTTAAGTAACACCTCACAAACATCATTAATGTAATTACAACTTAGACTAAACTTAAAAAAGTTCTTATAGACCCAATTCTCTCTCAAACCTCATAGAATGTTTGTTTCCACCTAAAGAGGTCATATTATTTTGCTTGGTACAGATCAAATATGATGCATGGGACCTTGATATTATTGGAAAATTTTAATACCCTAGTTTATTTTAAGTATGTGTAATTGGTTTGTGGTTTAAATTTTCCAACTTTATGAACTATTGTTAAGAGTTTAAAGCACTTTCAGGCTGTCTAGGAGAGCCATAAGGACTTAATGAGAGAGAAATGAAATTACATGCCTCCATATGGATCAAAAAATTTCAAAAAATCATTAAATATGTTCTATACTCCCATAATAATCACCCTATTCAATTGGTTGGTACATTACTATATAGAATTATACGAAATAAGTCTAAAAATACATATTTTTTCTATTTTGTAGGTCCAAATAGTGAGTTAGAAGTTAAAATTTGTCATGGAGAAGGGGGAAGATGTTTTATAAGTGAATTAAATACTTTTTTTTGGGTTTCACATTTGGGGAATCTGTAGAATTAGTTTTTACTCTCTTGGTAGGGAGGCCTAATTAAGGCCTAGTTAGGAGAGAAAAAGGGTAGAAAATGACATCTCCACTCACTCTCATAGCACTAAATTGATCATGGAGTTGTAAGACCATACTAGATACTTGAAAATGATTTTATATTCTCACCATCAGCTATATAGTTCTCCACACAAATATGTTTTCATCATTTTAGGGCTATAAGGAATGATGATTATTTGGGGCTTTTGGTAGAGAATGACTTTTTGGGGCTAGTTTGAGGCCTTAAAATGGATTTTTATAGGTAAAATATGGTATGAATAGGCCATACATGAATTTTTGGTGATATAAAGTAACTAAAACCAAGTTTTGAAACTTGTGTGAAAAATAAGCCCAAGGATATGAAGACCCTTCTAGACACCTTGCATGAAAAGTGGTGATGTGTCAAATAAAACCTATTGGGGTTAGCTAAGAGGTGTTAAGATAGATAAAATATTTAGAAGAAACTAATCTAACCATACATAATTCCACTTATCCTTTAACAGGTCAATAGGAAGAGAAGTTTCAAGAAGTTAGTCAAGGTGTTAAACAATCTTTTCAACTCCCATACCACTTGGAGATTAGAGCATCTTCAAAGGAGATACAAATGTATTGAGTCTATTCCATAAATATTATTCTTGTTTTAACTCACATGGAACTTTTCTAACTTATCTCTCCTACACCCTCCTTCTCCTCTCTCTCACATTCTATATATATAGACACTTTTGGCAAAGTTTGTATCCTCCACCTGAGTATGGTGAAGTTCTGCTTATTTTTAGCCTTTAAGCAATAAATAATGATCTATTTTACATTCTCAATGAGTTTTTTTTAATGTGAAAGTTAATTTATTTGATATTACCAAGTGATGTCTCTCTTCCTTAACTTGTTATCCTTACTTGCATCCATATTCAAATTTTAAAGTATGTTATAGGTATCTTGAAGTGTTATAATGAAGTTTTCATGAGTTTTAGTGAGTTATCCCTCCACTATTGTCATTTTATGATCTTGTGTTGAGTCCTTCTACCTTAAATTATCTTCACAAACCTCCATGATAAATGCTAATGCAAGGGTATATTTAGATTAGTGTATGTGAAAATTAGGCTTGTGTTTGAAGTGTACTTGTATTTGTTTGGAAATGGTCAAGTTACAATTGGTCAATCACCTTTTTAGGATAGATTTACTTTACTTTATCTATTTCCATTTTCATCTAAATGTGTTAGTATTTTAGGTGATGAGATTTAATAGACAAACCAAGGGAGCTATCCCTTCAATCTAGAGGTTTACCTCTGCTATAGGCAACCCACAGAACTAGAGGTAATCCCATGTTCCATTCAATTTTGAGAAGGCTTGAACTACCTCTCCAAGGGTTCAAAATTGAGTGACATTATTTTTGGCACACCTAGTGGGAATTAAAGTCCATAAGAGTGGAAGAATTTTTGGTGTATTCTTATACCCATCAACTTTTAGAGGTGTTCAACAAATACCAATGATGACTCCAAATGAAAGCATCTAGCTATAATAATCCCATGTACTTATTGTGAAAATAATTTGCTAAATATCTTATTTTTGAGTTGACTAATGAAGTTGGTATGGCTGGATATGACAAGAGTTTTAACTCTACACCTCCCTATCAACCTTTTCATGATGCTAATTATGTGTCTCAATAACTCTATCAAGATTTTTACCATCCATATGAGTCATAGTAGTCATATAGTCATCCTACTTCCCCTTCATATGATCATGATATTGTTGATTATTCCTATGAATAAGCCTATGAAGAAATCTATCAAAAAAATTACCAATAAGTGTATCCCTATCAACCTCAATATGATCCACATCAACCTCAACATGATTCTTATTAGCCTTGTCATGATGAATTAAATGATACCATTGATTAGGAAGTAAAATATTATCAATCAATATTTAAGGCCTTAGAAGCACAAATTAAGCAACCAAATAAATAATTTGAAGCCCACTAAAACCCATACTATCTCCATCCTCCTCCTATTTTAATTCCACCTCAATCTAAATACTTGTTATCAATCATGCTAGATTTTATAAAACCAAAAAAACTGATGAAAAAATGGGATAAAGAACTTGATATGATCCCTATTCATCTCATAGAGAAGTTGAGAAAGTCAATTCAATTCTTTATGAATAAGTGGAGTTTAATTAAAGAGGAAGATAACTATTTCATCAATTATGATTTGCATGAAATGAGATGATATATCTAATGGTGGGTAGATATAATAGAGAGGTGGGAAAATCAAGAGATTAAAGATCAACATACAGTTGTTGAATAGCCTCAAGAAGTTATGAAGAAAGTAAAGCCTTTGTTGAATAACAAGTCTCTCCCTTTCACCAATCCAACTTGTCATATCCCCATGAGTTCATTAAATAAACCTCCATTCCTAAACCCATACATAATCCATCCATCACACTTCATACTCACTCAGATACCAAATTTGGAGATAAGTGATGAAGATCAAGCTAATTTTGTATCTAATCAAGAAGATGACTCAAGTGTCTATGATGAAGAGTTCACTATAGGAACTCCCCTTGGTTAATAAAAGCATAAGTCAACATTATTGAGTGAATAGAGAGATGATATTGATGATGTTGTACTTGTTCATGAAGAGATTGATCAAGACATTGGAGAGAAAGTGTTTGAAAAGTACATCACACCAACTAATTTGGTTGAGACTCATGAGCAACATTAAGAAGTTAGTTTTGAAAAAATAATAGAAGATAAAGCTATTATTGGATCCATGGAACAAGATGACTTATGGCAAAGATCCAATTAGATTAGTGATGAATTTAAGGCCCTTCAAAATCATACACCTCTTTTTAGTCAATTTGAATACACTCTTGAATATGTGTTACCTCTTGAGAGTGTGCTCCAAAAAGGATATCTTATGCCGCACAAAATTGTGCAAGTTACATATATCCTTGAAGTTAAAGAATTTTCATGAGATCCAATGAAATAATATGAATTTGAAGAAGTTGTGGTTCTTGAAGAGAAAGAAAACAAATATGATTGGAAGCATCATATTTATCTCCTAAAAGAGCTTGAAAGCCTTTACAAGGTTGAAGGTTTTATTCATAAAGAGATCAAATAAGATGCTTCACTGAGGATAATGCTGAGGATTAGGTTGCATATGCTAAGATTTTTGAAGAGATTGATGAACTTTCAATAGTTGATGAGAAGCCTAATGTCATTTAAGATGCCATGAAAGTAAAATAACCATGTTTGGATGAAGCATCATTGGACAAGGTTAAAATTTAAGAGTCTCATGAGAATATTGATGAAAAACAAGAAGAATTCACCTTCATAGGTGATATACTTGTATCTATGATTGTTTCATTTAAGATCATGCCAAGAAGAGTGTTAAGTATGAAAGATACAAAGACACCAAAAATAGGGTTCAAAAGGTAATTTGATTCATGCCCTCTTTCATCTCATGGAGAAAAATATGGTGCAAGTTTCCCCATTTATCCAAGAACAGAAAGTTCACTTTAGGTTAGTTTGTATATATTCTAGTTAACTTATGTTGTTTTTGTGTTTCCTAAGTGATTTTTATCACATGTATGTGTCTTCATTTTCTTTGTCTTGTTATTTTTTTGTGTGTTGTGAAGGTAATAAATTTGTTTTGTCATGTCCAAAGTCTATTTAAGTCTAAAATTGAGTGAAAGAGACTTGATTCCCAATGTACATGCAAGGCTACTGGTTTTATTATCATTACATGCATGATACCCTTATGAATCACCAATAATATTGACCAAATTTAATCTCAAGATAAATTTGATCACCCCTTATAAATTTAAACTTGTCATGGTCTTGTCATGTGTTAATGTCATGCTTATATGGTCCCTATAAGTCTTTATTTAACCTTGTTAGCATGGTTGAAGGTTAGTTTAAAGAAGTTAAGGAAAAATCATGTTGTGGTGATATAGTGGTTTAGGGGTGTCATGGAGAGATAATGCATGTTCAAGTTGTATCATAGGTGATTAGGTGTTTATTAATGTCATTTCATGTGTTAAACATATTCTAACAACATTTCATGAAGTTTTAAAATGTCTAAGGTTCACATACTACCTTAAAGGTGGTGAAAATGCATTAAAATGGTGATTTTGGATAATATTTGCGTTTTTAAAAGTTACCAAAGTTAAAAATACATAAAATACCCCCTATAAATATCTTGTAATAGTTAAATAATTGTTACACTTGCCAACATGTTAGATAAAGGTTAGATTCTTGGATATCAATGCCATATTGAAGAGTTAGAGGAAATTTATGAACTTGTGTGTAAGTGAAAACATTGTATATGTGTCCTTTAATCTCCTATAGGTCATAAAAATCTTGAAAGGATTTTTTAGATCCAACAGTTGCAAAAAATCACTTCTCTCTCCCATCACTCCATTAACAAACTAGTGAGGGCAGATTTCAATTAGATGGTATAAGTTGTACAAGTAAATTTTGGGGATGATATTTTGGTCAAGGTTGGGACCCATATAAGATTAAAAATTTCAGCATTGGTCATTGGATTGGTGTTTTTAGATTTATGAACAATCACTAAGATCCCAAATTGCTTTTTGAGAGCTTAAAACCCCATAGGTTGAGTTTGGAGCAATTACAGAACAAAATGTGAATTAATGGATTCATGAAACTAGTTTTAATCGGTTATTATATGTCTATATATGGCTCAAACAAATTAACTCATCTTATTGGCACATGTGGATGTCCATTTATCATGAAAAGTCTCTATTGTGAGTAGTTTGTAAGTGACTATTATTTTCCTGTATTCTAAAAGTTATTTGTGTGGTCAAATACAGTGGAATGATTTTTTTTTCATACAACCTCTCCTCATAATAAATTAATATCAAATTATCAATTAAACATTCCTTATAAAGTCTCATGAATGGTCATTTCTTCATTTGTTGTTGAGGTTGTGTTATTTGTTTCATATAGTAAAGTGTGTTGAGTGTTTAAATGTGCATTTCTAGGAGTTTGAGAGTTTTTATTCATGTTTGATTTTTTGATAAAATGTTTTAAATATTATTTCATTTTTAATGTTCATGTAATTACACTTTTCAAATCCTCTAAGCACAAAAGATTGCAGACAACCACTTACCACCTATAGGTCTACAACTCCATAGAGATTCATGTTATCAATGTGTTTTGAAGGATGTTTAAGCATGAAAAATTATGTTAGATTGAAGATAAAAGGTCATGGATCATATGGGGATATTAAAATAAACTAAGCCAAGTGATAGTTGAATAAAAATCTAGTAACCTAAGATGAACCTACATGATTGTTTTTATGCCTTCATAGTGACAGAGGTGGTGAAGTTAATTGAAAGTGGTATATGGAGTTTGAAGGCAATGATAAGATATATAAAAAATTACTTAACATTTTAAAATGTCATGATATATTATTTAGGTCATTTAAAGACCAAAACTATAGTCAAATTATATTCTTAATAGTCACCTATAGCCAACTAGGTGAGAGAGTCTATTTTGAACTTTAAACAGAGATGTCCATGAGTTTATAGTCTTCAAACATTGAATTTTTTTGAGACATCATTTAATAGGATGAATGCATTGAAGTTTCTAGAGATTAGTTGAGATAGGCTTGAGAAAGTCATGAAGATCTTACACATAGGCAACTAATCTAACACCACCTATAACTAAGCTTGAACTTAGTCTTAAAATTTGATGTTAACAATGTCAAAAGTTTTAGGACATTGAAAGGGTCTCTATATGTCAATAATAACTTATCAGAGTCTTTGAAAAGGTATGAGATTCATTTTCAAGTTTTGAAATTTGTTTAGAAGACCTAAAACATAGTTAAGACCTCTCAAACAACACCTATAGCTAGTTAAGTTTTTATCTTGATAGTGGATAATGGTAGAAACACAGAGGTGTAAATATTGAGGGATTTATAAACCATCAATAACATAAAAGAGTTTGAGGGTTTCATGTTTCAAGGAAGGTCCAAAAACTCTCTAATGTAATAATAATCAGACTTTTAAATTAATACCTATAGCCTATTAAAATGATACCTTGAAGAGTGAGTGATTAGTGAAGGTACAATGTTCGAAAAGGTTTCAAAAGATCTCTTAGTCAGTCAATGATAGATAGGGGTTTGGAATAAGTATAATGTTACAAGAAAAACTCCTAAAATACTCTGATTATTGACCATTTTAGTTGAGTGTGTAAAGGTAGTTGCCACCTATAGGTCTACCTAAGTGACTCAAGGCCTATGCAAAAAAAGGAATAGTGGAGTAAGGTGTGGTTGAAATCTAGAAGGTGATTATAGTTACCAAACCATTTTAGATCATGGTTCCCAAGTGATTGATATCAAAGAGAGAGCAAACAGGGGTCATACAGTTTTACATTGATAAGTGTCTTCTTGTTTGGAAAATATGAAGGGAACATAGGATGAAATAATGGAGATTAAGGCACTTGAAGATTTCATAGTAATGACATAGCATCATATAACTCCTTGATTCACTTTAATATGGATAAATACTAAATAACTTACATAGACCTAGTTATATATACATGATTTCAATAGGAAGACCTTGAGAAATGGATATCTAGTCCTAAGAAATGGCTAGTTAAATTGAAGTAGATACATTGATAAGTACTTAAGGATGTAATAGAATATCTATAAAAACACTTAATAAATGTATAACACTAAAATAAATAGTCAAACATAGATTGATGGCCTTGTCTCAACCTCTAACAAGCCTTATTATATATATAATTTTATTAGACAGTCAATAAGGAGATGAAGTAAAGAAATTATAGGTTGAAATGGAATTTATAACCTTGAGGGAATGTGAGAAACATATATAAAACACTCATGGGTTATAAACCATCTAATAGAGAAAGAGAATTAGGGCATGACAATCAGCTATGATCATGCAGTCAACTTGGCATAAGAACCCTAAGTATGAGTGGATGAGATGTAGCATAGGTTTGGTGAATAAGTGTGACAAGATAGAAATTAGGATTTGTCAAAGAATAACTCAAATACCTCATGAAGGTCATTATAACTTAGACCAAACTAAAGAAATCTCTTATACCTAGCTCTCTTTCAAACCTTATAGAATGCTTATTTGTAACCTGAGAAGTGATATTCTTTTACTTGGTATAGATCACACATGCTGCATGGGACCCTAAGATTCTAGTAAAAGTTTAATACCTAGTTTACTTGAATTTTGTGTAATTATTTGGTGTTTTCATGTTTCCATCTTTATTAACTATCATTAAGACTTTAAATCACTTTCATGCTACCTAGAAGAGCCATAGGGACCTGAAGAGAGAGAAATGCAAATTCATGCCTCTATATGGATAAAACACATATAAACCACCCATAAAATGTTCATGAATCCCCTAATAATAACCTAATGTAATTTTTTGGTATATTACTATATTTAAATATATGAAATAGGGCCAAAAATAATTATTTTTGCTATTTTTTAGGTCTGTATAGTGAGTCAGAACTTCAAATTTAGCATGGAGAAGGTAGAGGATGTTTTATAAGCTAATCACACACTTATTTTAATTTTATCACATGTAGGGATCCTATATAATAATTTTTCACTCTCTTGGGAGGGAGGCCTAATTAAAGCCTCATTGTGAGAAAGTATAGAAAAGGACATCTCCACTCACTCTCAGATCATGAAATTGAGCATGGAGTTGTAAGCCCATACTGAGTACTTGAATATGCTTCCATATTATCACCATACTATATAAATTTCTCCACATAAGGAGGTTTTCATCAATTTAGGGCTACAAGGAATGAGGTCTATTTGGGGATTTTGGTAGAGAATAACTTGGGGCTAGATTAAGGCCTTAAATTTGATTTTTTCTAGTCTAATATGGTATGAATATGCCATTCATTAAGTTTGGGTGAGCTAAAGTAATTGAAACCATGTTTTGACACTTATGTGTGAAATAAGCCCAAGGAGATGAAGATCCCTCTATACACCTTGCATGAGAAAAAGGTGATGTGTCAATGATAACATTTTGGGGTAAGATAAGAGTTATCAATATTAGAGAAAATAGCTAGGAGAAAGTGATTATAACCATCAAGAAGGCCACTTGTCCTTCAAGATGTCAAGAGGAAGAGAAGTTTTAAGAATATAGTCAAGGTTTTAATAAAGTTTTTCAACTCCCATGCCATTTAGAGATTATAACATCTTTAGAATAGCTACACATGGATTCTTAAACCTATTGAAGATATTACATAACTCTTTTTCCTATTATAACTCACATGACACTTGTCTATTTTATCTCTCATATGCCCTTCTTCTCCTCTCTCTCACATTCTCTATATATTGAGACACTTTTGGCTAGGTTTATATCCTCCACTTGAGTATGGAAAATCCCTACTCATTTACAACCATTGAGCAATAAATAATGATCTAGTTTACCTTTTCCATGAGTTTTATTAATGTGTATGTTAATTTAGTTTATCTTTCTAAGTGATAGTTTATCTTCCTTAGCTTGTTGTCCTTGATCACATCCATATTAATCTTTAAAATTCTATTGCAAGTTTATTAAAGTTTTCTAATGAAGTGTTCATGAGTTTTAGTGAGTTGTCTCTCCACTAGTGTCATGTTATGACCTTGTGTTTAGTCTTCCTAGCTTAAGTTACTAATTCAAGGGGCAGATTTGGATTAGTGTATGTGCATATTAGGCTTGTGTTTGAAGTGAACTTGCAGTTGGTTAGTAGTGGTTAGGTTAAAATTAGTGGATCACCTTGTTAAGATAGATTTACTTTATGTTCTCTCTTTCCATTTTCATCCAAATGAGCTAGTAGTTTAGGTGGTGAGCCTCAATAGACAAACCAAGGGAGATAACCCATAAATCTAGAGGTTTACCTCTACTATAAGTAACCCACAAGTATAGAGGTAATCCCATGTTCTACTCAATTTGGAGAAGGCTTGAACCACCTCTCCAAGGGTGCAAAATTGAGTAACAATAATAATATGGGGCATTACTAAAAGGTATTCCTAATTAACATTAGGTCCATTAGTGGATAAGGTTCCCATCATAATTAATGCGATTAATAAATTATGGGAAAGAGCTAAAGGCTTCATCTCTAAAATTACTTGGCCATTTTTATCAAAAAGTGAAAAAAGTAATTGGGTTGGTTTATAATATGGATATGACTTAAATGAATCAAAAAAAAATCAAATGGAGGGTATATAAAAATTACAACCTACCTTATTTTTTGAATTATTTAATGACAAATATGGTTACCTAACACCAAGGTGTAGGAAAAGAGAACATTTTTGTGCCTTGAGCATCAAATTATAAATTGTCTCTTGACCTAAGAAACCTTTCCCTCATGTCTCATATGATGTGTATTTATATTCATTCTTACCTTGTATCAGGTATATCAATTTATTATGATATTAATTATTATGTCAGGACTATCTTTATTTTCTTAACATCTACTCTATCATTCCTCAGGGTTCATGAAAAAGCTTTCACTATTATTATAACATATAATATTAGTCTTTATATGTATATTATTCATACTAAAGTGTTAAAATGGATAATATCCCTAGATTATTCCACATTAATATTCATATTATGGGTTCAATGTTTTTTATATATCCTCCCATTGTTACATGTGTTTTTCACCATTATTACTTTCATAGCTTCTGTTGGTTTAAAAATAACACACTCTTTCTAGGGAAGTAGGATGTCATTTTTATTATTAATTAATAATATATTTCCATCCTTTCACCAATGAAATTATATAATTTAAATCACATTTACTTATTTTATTAATTTTTTATGTGTCTCACATCTCCTTCAAGAGTATATGTCCAAACTTCCAATAGTGGCTTCCTCATAACAATCTTCTTCATGCAAACTCATATCTTCTTCAGAGAT
>JARHVA010005190.1:1110000-1155000 GCA_037957365.1 Torreya grandis | reverse complement strand
TTCTCAAATTTTAAATTTTTAAAGGTGGCAAGAACATCACATATTTAAAATGGTAAGACCAAGTAACCTAAGGTAATGTTAATTTTGTATTATCTTGGTTTTTTGAGGAAATTATGATTTGTTATATTCACTAAATCTATCAAGAAATATAAATACTTCTTCCAAGAAAGGGTGTCAAGAACTTGGTCAATGAATGGGAGAGGAAGGTAATATCTCCTTGTGGTAATTTTTAACTCTATATATTTCACAAAAATAATTCATTTTATATTCTTATTCAAAATAATTAAAATTAGGGAAACCTATTAGTTATTAGAGATGGCATATATTAGGCCCGCATGTAGGAGTTCTTGTAGTTCAAATTTTATAGTTTCCTAGACAATCGAGTTTACCCTTATTAAGGTTTTTCACTCTTATTTTATGTGTGTGTGTGTGTGTGTGTGTGTGTGTGTGTGTGTGTGAGTGATGAATAGTCACATGAAATTTTATGTTTTTGAAGCAAGATGAATAACCGAGTCTCTTATTAGGAATACAACTTATTATTGATATTAAGGGTTCTTCCCATTAGTATATCCAATTTTTTGATAAGTTTTTCATGGATTAAATGTTTCTTATAATAGTGCTAAGACAACAATTGTGTGTTAGGAGATGATGAAGAGTCTTAAATTCCATTTTTGTGTCTAAGGTGTCTTCTTCAAGAAAAAAATTATAAATGGGGAAATATGTGCATGTAATAATGTTAAAATATGCTGGTCATTTGTGTACATTTTTTGTATTGTTTTCAAAGTAATCATGCCTTCCTCTTATTATTAAAATAAAGGGATGAGTTAAATGTTTATTAAGGCTTGCAATGGAATATGGTCATTTTATTCCACCTATACCAATGAATATTTATCCCCATTTGATGAAGGTTGGGTGGATGGATATAAAACTAGTTTATTTTTGTTATTTTCATTGTAAATTAGAATGTTTCCAATCCTACAACCAATAAATGCTTCAGTTTTAGCTAGCCAATTTCTACCTAAGATCAAAGAGTATATGCTTAAGTTTGTTTTGGGTTGTAATATAGCTAAATTAGTAGGATATTTAGATGAGTCTACTATTATAACAATGTATACTATGACTCTCTCAGGTTTTAGAGTCGAACAATCAACCATATTTAAAAAGTGGGTTTATCTCAAAGGCCTATAAGTTTAAGTTTTTTCATGGTTTCTTTGGTCATGAAATTTTTGGTTTTTTATGCATTAACCAAGGTATTTTAAAACTCTCTATGAATGATGTACATGTTGCATAGGGAAGTTCTCAAATATAATATAAATTTAGTATTTTAATCAAATGATGTAAATATAAAAATAATATATTATTGATATCAATTTAACGTTTAATCACATTAACTAATATTGATTTATATCAGCTTTTTATTGATTGATTAGATATTTAAAATAAATATTTGAGTAGTTTAGTAGTAAAACCTAGTGGGGTTCTAATATATGATATCAAAGTAGAGGTTTAAATTTTCATACCTATCATACCATTAATTTTAACCTACCTCTACTAATTTTTTAAAGTCAAACATGGTGCATGGAGGAGTAACCATTGAAGGAAAATCTAATTAGGATTAACAACTTAATCTCAACTAGTTATCAATTAAAAAAGTTGAAAATATAGATAAAATAATTATATTAATTAATGAAACAAGGGATAGAATTTTAGCCTTGGAACATGAGGTATATGGTAATGATGAGGAATAAAAACAAGAATAACTCAGGTATCAATAGGGTGATCAATAACAACACCAAGAGTAAGATCATGTTGAAGAGCAATAATATGTAAGAGTGCAAATGGATGAAGAGCTTGTGCATGATATGAAGAAGGTAAATACACATAGGTTTGATATAAAAAATTTATGGGATGGATGTTAATATTGGCTCACATAAATGGATAAATATTTATAAAGTCAAAGTTATTCCAAGGTAAGCAAAGAAACATGGTGAGCATACCAGGTGGCTGGTGAAGTAGTAACTTGGTGGGCCAATAAAATTGTGGAAATAGGTCTTGAATCCATAAACACCAATTTTTATTAGTTCATTATGATATTTAAAACAAGCTCACTACCACAATTATATTTTTAATATAAATTGATAGATTTACAAAATTTGAAGCAAGGAGATCTATCAATGATAGAGTATTAGGAAAAAAATACCAAAATTATAAAGTATGTTCCCCAATACCAGAAGTATGAATAATTCCATATTAGACATTCCATCATGGGTATAAAGAAATATATTAGATACAAAGTGGATGTGCATGGACCTAGTTCCATGGATCATGTTTTCGAGAGAGTTGTTAAACAAGAGCAGAAGCTGAAATCACTTGATGAAGTTAGAGACAAGTATTATAATAATTTTTTTGGCTTGAAAACCTCTTTAAAAAATAATAATTTGAAACATAATTAAATTTTAAAAATATATTAAATAATACAAATTCCATATTCAATAATTATTCAAGGACTCAAAAACCTAGTAAAAGCTTCAAGAAAGGATAAAAGGAGGTAATCAACCATAAAGAAGAGGACCACTTAGTGGATGCTTCACATTTGGATGAGATCACTATGAAAAGTATTGTCCTTGGTGGAATACATAAATTAATTTTAATAATCCTTCAATTCTCACAAAAGGGAAAGTTTCAACAATATATTCATGCAGCTATTTACAATCATAAGATTATGTTCTAGGTATATCCAATTGAATTGTTAGGTATTTTGTATGGGAATATTGTTTCAATTTTGTAGATAATAGAGCTAATAAATTTTCCCTATCTCAAATTTTTATTAATATACTACCCATTAAATCTCAACATATGGAAAAAACATGGATTTTGTAATATTGGAATGAGGATAGGGTCAAGGTAGATAAATTTATAGTAAAAAATAAGGTGTAATTACCTAATTTCACCAAAGTAGAGAACTTTTTGTGTATCTTCTCTAGGATAATATGATTTGATCTTATGAGTAAATTTCATTTGGAAGCACAAGGAAATGTTATATTACTTCAAAAATAATGTTAAATGCTTAGATTATTTAGGTAATCAAACCCAAATCCAAGGTGAAATGGAGTTAAAATTAAGGCATATTTAAGACCTATGGTTAAGTAAGTCTCAAAGTAAAGGATGCCAGGTATTCAATGTGAATATAAATGAGGTGAAAGAACCTAAAGAGTGTACCTTGGAGGATTAACTTCCAAAAGAGAATTAAATTTCATAATTGACATCATTCCAAGATCTAAAAATCAATATAAGGATCCTTGTATAATGAAAATAATAAAGTTACCTAAATTGAAAGCCCAAATTCAAGATATGTTATCAAAAGGGTTAATTAGATTGAGTTTTTAACTATGTGGTATACTAGTAGTGTTTGTTAAGAAAAAATATGGAACTATTCACCTTTATATAGACTACAAGATGTCAAACAAGGCAACCATAGAAAAATGATATCCTTTACCCTATATTGATGAACTATTCAATCATATGTGATGTGAAATGACCTTTTATAAGATTGACCTTAAATAAGTATACCATTAGTGGAGAATAAAGGATTAATATATATAAAAATCTAAATTTTTAATTTAATTCAAAAATCTTCCTTTCAAGATAATGAATTCACCTATATCATTCACAAATCTCACGAATAGTGTGTTCAAATATTATTTTGATAAATTTGTGCTCATCTTCCTAGATGATATATTGATATAATATAAGAGTGACATAGATCATGTTGAACACATATGTTTGGTATTTAAATAGTTTCAAAATCATAACCCCTATGGAAAAATACCTATTTATATTTTATTCCAAAGGGAAGTATAATAAATAGGGTATATTATCTCAATCTAAGGGATATCATTAGATCCTACTATGATTAAATCTATCATGTAAGGGTCATCACATAAAATGTTGATGAGATGAATATTTTTATGGGTTTACTATGGTATTATAGAGCATATTTAACCAAATTTTCCAAGACAGATAACCCTATCACCTCTTTATAGCAAAAAGAGCAACATTTTTTTTGAATGATTAGTGTGAATAATCCTTTCAAACCATGATAGATAATATTACTTCTACACTTTTTTAGTTAGTACAAGATATTAATGGCCATTTTTTTATAGTAATTTATGGATTAAGAAAAGTTTTACTATAGGAAGGATTAGTATTATATTATGAATCAAGGAAAATTAAACCTTTTGAGGCTAACTATGTTCCACATGTTTCAGAGTTGGTGAAATAGTGCATATTTTATAGTTTTGGAGATATTATTTGCTAGGTTAAATTTTTTTATCTCAAAAAATATAATTTGGGGACCAATTATACCTTCATTCAACCAAATTTGAATTCTTAACAAAGGCATTGGTTAGAGTTTTTGTTAGGCCATGGTTTTGATATCAATCATATAAAAGGTAAAGGGAGTAGGATTGAAAATGTGGTTAACTATAGAAGGTACATAATAAAAATTACAAAAATAAGAAGTAACTTCTAAGATATACCTTTGATATTATCTCTAGGATATGAATTTTATGAGCAAGTCAAGATAGCTATAATAGAAAATCCCCCAGACCATATTTATGAAGGATTTCATTTTGAGAATGATGGGATCTTAAGGTTCAATAAAGAATGAATGTGAAAAAATAGATAAAACCTAAGAGTTTTTGTACTTAAATATTTGAAAAATATTCTTTATAAAATTCATATAGGAGTCATAAATCCTGTTGGTGAGATGAAACCATTATACTTTTATAAGGCAATTGAGAAATACACAATTAATTTTATGTTTAGATGTTTGGAATGAAAATGAATAAAATATGAGCATGTACATCATGTTGGGTTTGGAAACACATTATATTCAAAATTTTAAGTGGTAAATCATTAGTATGTAATTTTACTAATGTATTCCCATGTCAAAGAATATACATGATATGATCTTGGTGGTTGTTGATAACATCCAAGTGGCACATTTATATTTTATAGTTTAATAGATGATGTTCCAATTATGAAAAAGATATTTGTGATTTATATTTAAAATTTTCATGGTTTTCCCAATAAAATAATTCATGATAGAGACCCTTTCATGATTTATAGGATTTTAAAACCTTAAATGTAGCTTTGGGGACTCAACTTAATTTTAGTACAACCTATAATCTAGAAATATATGGGAAAACTAAAAAGGTAAATCACATCTCGAAGGACCTCTTAAAGATATATTACATTGATCATAAATAAAAATGGTACTAATACCTTCCATTATTAATATTCAACTAAAATAAATAATTTCATTTGGGTTTAAAAAAGGCACCAAATGAGGCTTTGTATGGCAAAAAATCTAGAACACCTATCATCTATGATAGATTAGAGGATAGAGTGTTTTTTAGACTTTATATTATTTTTAAAATTTAAAAATAGGTTAAAGTAATTTAAATAGGGCTGGTTAATCCAATGATAAACATAGAAACTACATTGAACTAAAAATATCAAGGCAATTCTTGGATGCAGACAAGTTTTTTATGTGACAGATATATATAACCTTTCAAGTTTATAAAAGTGATAAAAATTATTTATTACAAACTTAATTTTCCACTAGTATTAGTTGAGATTCAAATTCATTTCATGTATCTTATCTAAGGAAATAAAAATTCACATGTACTTGACTAGAATGTGTTAAAGGTTATGAATCTAGGAGTGGTAGCAATAAAACCAATCAGAACACTTTAATTACACAAACTTATATTATTTAATAGATAATTATATAAATTCAAGGTTAATTGGGACCAATATTGTAAATATTATGCCACTTAGGAGGACTATGAGGAATATCCTAGGTTTATTCCTCACTTATTTAACAAATATTTATTTGGGTGAACTCTTTTTTAATATCAAATGTGTTATATTATAATAAATTCATTTAGAAAATGACCTATTTAATGGGGGAGGATGTTACATCCTGACTTTTCCTTAGCAAAAAACATTTTTTGAATAAATATTTTAGGACTATTGACTTGTCTAATTGTTGATTATGAGATGAGTTATATGTTTTTTAGTAAACTATTGCATTTTTCTGGTTTACATATTTAATTTTTAGTATTAATGAGTTAGCACAAGACATATGATTATGAGCTAGTTTAATGTAATTTGATGTGGATGGTACATTGGTAATTATATTATTCATTTTTAGTTATTTTTAATTGATTTATAAATAGTAATTGAATAACTACTATATACTTACTTGAGGTGGATGCAAGATCAGTTGCCACTCACAAATTACTATACAAGGAAAGAATCATAGGGGAGAAGATGTCATATCATGAAAAATATGAATATAAAGAGAAAACAAATCTAGAATAATCATGCACACACACTATATTTATTGACTATCATGATTGTCATATTTTATGTTTTTAGTTTAGATAATCAATGTGTTTATAGCATTTAATTTGTGCTTATATTTTGAATTATATAATTCCATGCACTTCTTGGATGATTATTGAAGGTAGTTTTGTTTGATAACTATTTAACTAATGGAATTACTTGTTGAGTTAGATTTTAGTTATTTCACTCTAGGTAGGTGTCGTGTAATAAATTTTTCATCCCTTTTATAGAGGGAAGGTTATAAGTAATTTTGGTAGACTTTTCACCATATTTTTCATTACACCATAGAATAATCAATCACATGTGTGACCATAAAACTAACATATCTCACTTGACCATGTTTAAATAGTATCATGATCCATACTAGGTTGTTTAACTTGAATGTATAAAAAGGGAAGGTTGGGAGAGGGTGGGGGGCTCTTTTTTTAGGTTATAAAACTGCAATAAAACATTTGACCCCTTTCTTATACATTGTGTTTTTTATGAGAATGTTTATTTAATTATTGCATAGGAATATAAAATACATTACTATGAGTATTATGAACTATCTAAACAAATTTGAATTGGGTTTGGTTAATAGAAGTGTGATTAGGATTTCTTGCTTGTGGTGGTAAAATATGGGTCGAATGGATTTATTTTAGTAGCATTAACTTGTAGAGTGAAAAATGTGAGTTTTTTAGTTTATCTTTTAGTGTCTAGACTCTACATGTTTTAAATGTAATTTAGGTTAGTGGAGAGTAAGGAGGAAACTAGACCTATAAATTAGGCATGTAATTTATCATCTTCATGGCCATCTATATTGATCATAAAACATAATTAATAATTGCAACATACAATATCTTAGGGAGAAATTTAGGGGATAAAATGATAGGTGAGGAAGGAGATATCTCATTAGTGGAGAGAGGAAAGGAGTTGAAATGGAATGAGGAAAGCGTGTGAAGAGGAATACTTAAATGAAATAACCACCTATTATATTATTTCATTCTAGGTAATTAGCTTTATTTATAGATCTTGGATATGATGATAATGTTTTTTATTTCCATTATTTTGTTCAAATAATTCTTTATCTACAATATTGAAATGAAATAAATTAATAAACCATAGTTAAAAATAGACCTAAGATTATCTAAAATTATATTTGTTTTTTTATAAATATCTATTATTTATCTAAGTTGGAAATTATTGATAAACATGTGTCTATGTTTTTATTTTTAATAAATGTTATTACCCAAAACTATTTTTTCCATTATCAGTTGAAGGGAATTGTTAATGTTGAATTAATAACACCGTTGCTCATTTTACATCACCTAGTTTTTGACAATTTTATTATATGATATTGAGGGTGAAGGTTCACCCCCATCTACAATTTATAATTTTTAACTCAAATTTTAAACCTTGTGTGTGTCATGTGTAATATCAAATTCATGTTAAATTCTGAACATTTTGGTAACATATGGCATAATTCATAGGTCTATATGGTAGTATAACAAGTATTTATTTAGACCTATAGTTGGTTACAATAACTACATACAATTATAATTATAGATAATGGATAGAATTGAATCCATCCATGGAACCGTGTCTTGTATTTTTATAATATTATGTGATGCAAAACCATTACTCATTATTGGAATTTAAAAGTATACAATGTGTTTCCAAATATTTATTTTTTTATAGTTTATAAATTACAGTAAAACCCTTAGTTTTTCATTTCTCAAGAAATTAGAGCTTGGTAAATGAGAATATAGATAATTCTATATTGATGTTATATGGTTAATTACTATTGGTAAATTTAGATGGAATTATATATGGTTAGTTTTTACCTTAAAATGGTGTAATGGTTACTTGAATTTATTAGTTTAAACATATGTATGTGAACTACTATTGGTAATTGTGTAGTTCACATTAAAATATTATATGATTTGGAACTTGATTTAAAAACTTATAAAATAGTATGCCATGTTAATATAATATTTTAGGAAAACATTATATTAATGGATTATTTTATATGGATTATTCAAAATGTATCCTTCATGTTAAGAGATAATGACTAATCCTAGGTAGATGGCCTTGGTATGAATCACTCATCATAGGTTAACACATAGGATAATGAATTTTATCATAGAGTTTTATGTTGTGGACTAAGACACAACATCTTTTAAAGTCTTGTACCATAAGGAAAAGATTTGGACAAAGTAATTTTATATCTATATACATTGTATTTCCAATAGATTTTATAGTTTACCTACATGTGTGATGTCATATTAGCTAGATTTGTATTCCATGGTCTATATGATTATTGCATATGATAGTGAATGTATGACACACACTCTTTAGGATGAATTATTAATGTTCACATCACCATTATATAACCATTATAAAGGGAAGGGCAAATCCCAATGGGGAGGTGTGTAGGATACCATTGGTTATGGTTGAAGGAAAAACATTGAGATGATGTAATCCTTATCTATAGCTAGATTGATATATTTATTGAGAAATTATCATAACTATTATTTGATTTGATGAGTTGAAATAGCTCAATTTTACTATTTTACTATTTTAATTTTACCTTTATTGTATAAATTTGACAAAATTAATAGTGGTTACAACATTAATGAACACTCATTATTCATAAGATAGTGTCATAATAGTGGCTTATTTTATTGATTATAGACTATATGTGATATTTTGTTGTACTATGAATAAAAAATAATGCATTGTTGTACTCATTAATATACATTTGTGTATTATAGTATATTCCTACTATACTTACATCATTAAGATCCATTAAAGGTTGATTTAAGAATATGCTTATATTACTTGATTGAGTACATTACTATGAATTATGTATCTATTGCACATAGATGTTCTCAAATATAATTCCATTTTAGTATTTTAACCAAATGATACAAATATATCAAGAATATATTGTTGGCTCAAATTAAAAGTTTAATCACATTAACTAATCATGATTTATATCAGTTGGTTATTGATTGATTAGTTCTTTAAAAAAATAAATTGAGTAGTTTAATAGTAAAACGTAGTGGGGTTTTAACATAGTCGAATATCAAGATGTTATGAATAAGACCTAAGTATGCTTAGTTTGGGATTTCAAATAATAGTTGTACCTCACAAGGAAAATTTTATTATGAAGACCTTCATAGAGTTTTTACAAACATAAGCATACATAAGTATTATATTGTACACCCTAATTATATTAGAATAGGGGTTTTCTATCTTCCCATATTTATTTATTATGGACTTTTTTCCCTCACTTGGATTTTTCTTAATTTCATGGACAAGCTTGATTAGCTATACTTGGAGTTACATTTTGATCAGATAAATGGGTATGTGCATGTAGTTGGGGGATAATTCCGTGGACATACCCTATAATGTGTATGCATTATAACATAATATGTATGTGTTATAACAATAAAATGTACATGTTATTGAAATATATAATAACACATACATTGTTATTATATCTATAAAACCAAAAAACCCTATTTTTGCCATTCACATTTTGGCTTCCCATTCATGTTTTTACTACCCATTCACATTTTGGCTTCCTATTTATGTCTCCCTAATTACTTATTCATATTTTTCCCTCCATTAACTAGATCGATCATGTTGCTGTGAAGAAAAGGTATTTTTTTTAGATTATATCAAATTTTTTATTTATTTTTATTTTTTTGAATGTGAGTTACAAATTTATTTTTATTAATTTTTTTTTGTAACAAGTCAGCATAATCCACATAACCCTCCACCTAATCCTCTACCTAACCTTATTCCCAACCATCCTAACCCTCCTAACCCTCCTGTAGTTCCCCTAGATCCCCAAGGCAGTCAAGAGGAATTATTTGCTCACATAATGGAGAACAAAATTGAAATTGAGAAAATAATTAGGAGAATTAGGGAGCCCACTTCCACAAACACTCACCAAACCTATTTGGATAATAACCTATAGCTAGTATTAGGTCAAGTTGACTTGATAATAGTCAAATTGATAGATGGAGGTCATATAGGGATGGTTTTAGGGCTTACTATGCTGACAAATTGTTAGTATCTAAGGTGAATAACAAAAATATAACAAAAGATAAAATTTGTGCCTTATTTATCGACCTGACCATTAATGCCCCATTTCCCATAATAACCAAACATTTTCCAATCTATCAATGCCAACATGATTTGATTAAGGTCAATTTTTGGGAATGATGGTGTATGGTGTTTGATTATCCCCCTTGTAATAACCATGAGGTCCCTTTGTAATTTTTAGGAAACTCTATTGTGAGTTTATCCTCAATCAAATTCCAAACTACTTTGATTATGGTGAGTTTTAGGGCTAACGAAAAGGCTTCACATAGGGTTGACTAGGTACACATCATGCACCTAATCAACCTATAAGGATCCCTATCCAAAAGCCACTTCATCTAGAGATCCCCTATATGGTGATAGAGGTTATGGAGATAGACACTTTGTATGCACTTAGTGCCCTTACTGATACACTTGTTCATCATACAAGTAGTCTTTTAGAGACAAATTATTGAGATGCTCCATCTAGTGGTCATACCTGACCCCACCAATGCATATGTTATGGTGCTATATGCACTAGACCTTCAGATGATGATGGTGGCACTTTAAGGTGCTTGGAGGATGTGGTCTTGACTGATGAGTTATTGGTACACACATTTGGTTTAGATACATTGGGAGTCTCTACACATATGCAGTTATCTTTTATATAAATTTAATGTTAAAATTTCAAGTTATATTTTCAATTTAAAAAGGTAAAAACTAATTTACATGTTTAAATTAAATAATATATATGTATTTTTTTTGTGTTCTAGGTGATGTTGCCTTCGACATCACAACTAGGTAGTGGGTTAACCTAGGCTACTACATCTATTTGTGTCACTATAACACCATATACATTTACAGAGGTAAAATCTTAAGTGAATCTTATATAATCTAAATGTACATTCATAAACCTTAATTGCATCCTTGGTAGATTTTGTTTAATAATTTATATAAAATACCTAATATAATTTTGTTAGACTTTTTATTGTTTGATGTATTAACATGGATTGGCATAACTTGTTATAAAATCATCCTCAATCTCAACTATGTTTTCAATAACCAAAATAATGATTTGAACATTTGCTTGATATCCCATTATATGTAGTTTCCATAGCAGGTCAATCCCAATCAATAGGATTAGATGTACACACACACACACACACACAATTCATTTGATAAAATTTGTTTGGTACAATATATTTCTATGAATTTGATAATCAATCATAACATGTCTTTATTAATATGCACACCAATCATTTGTTTTAAATACTAGCCTCATATCCAAGATTTTGATTCCTTGTTATCCTAATCACATATACCAATTCAATCTCTATGTTTGATATCCAAAATGGTTATATCTAGTAGTTTAATTCCCATGTTGATTCCATTTGAGCATAATAATTTCATATATATCTATGGAGTTATATATTTAGATGGCATAGCCTCTTGATCCCATTATACCTACTCAATTCCATTGGTTTGTTGGGAGAGTACATCCATTAGATCCCATTAGTTTTTTGGGATAGCATCGACTATAAACTATAGCCTATATGTATATGGCATAGGCCTTGTGACCATATACAAATAGGGGACCTTAACCCCATATAGATAGATGGGGTTTTGTAGTTTATTACCACCACCTACTTATGGGGCCCAAATATATATTATGCATAGTTTGGGGAGAGGTTCTATTTATATCTATTGATGTAGATATATATCAACTTCTATACCAAACTCTACTTATATCCCTTCCTTTCAAGGTTCTCCTTCATCCATTCATAACTTATTCTCTTATTCCTTTGGGTAATCAAATAACAATGATAGTATTAGTCAAATAAATCCTTCCAAATTCTTATCACTCTCTCTCTACATCCTTGGTCATGTCACTACCTCAAACTATCTGTCTACTTACCCCTCACATATACCTTTCTAGCTTTACCTTCTACTAGCCCTATTTTTGGGTAAAGCTCCTTTTCGGGAGCATCTGATAGATCTTCACCAAAAAATAATTACATATTTAAGGACCCATTTTTCCCATACAACTCCCAAATTAACCCTCTAACATAATTCTCAAGGAAAATTAGACTTCCTTCTTTAGACCTCTCACCAATTAACCCTCCATTTGTGCAAACCTCAGTATGAAACATGTAGAAACTTTATATATATTTTTCTAAACTTTATAGATACCCATTTGGATATTTTAGCTAAATCAATAATTTTTTGACCCCCTTCTTTGGACAAGTTCTCCTATTTTTTATCACCTCTTCTCCTTTAACCTTTCTCTAAGCTTAACACTAGATCATAACCTCATTTACATACTTTTATATACTTTACAATCATAAAATCATACCCATTAGTGATAATACATAAAATAATTTAAAATTACAAGTTTTTGGAAATTTTCAATAGTCAAATATCATTTTATACACTAAACCCTAGAGTCAGGGTTTTTAGGCCATTACCATGGCTGAGAGCACACTAAAGGGGATAAATTTTGTCTTAGTGGGTTTAAAAAACCAAAAAAAAATTCATTAGGTCTATATTGACCCTATAAAATTTTATCATTTAGATAGCAAGTTTTGAAATCCCACAATCAATTGCAAACTCAAAACTCTCAGTTTACAACCTTGCCTATGCACATAGGAAAATAGGGTACAAGGTTACTTTGCCTTTCCTTCAACTCATGATATGTTTAAAAACTAATATGGGACTATATTCACTTCCATTTACTATATTTTACCTCTTAAAATCTTAGTGGAATCCAAAACTAGTTTCAACATAATATAACTTAGCCCTTTGACTGTATGTTGCCCTTTAGCAAACAAGATACTCAGGGATTATTTCTTCACTCAATGTAAAAGCACTATAAACATATATTAATATGATATCCCAATTTCTATGATCATTCAACATTTTTATTTAAACTCTTTATAATCCATAATATGGTACAAGATTAAACACAAGGCACATAATTTCTTAGTTTACAAACTATATGTTTTCTAAGAATAAGGACTATGGACAAATAGGATTTTACCACTTCTTGACCAATTATATTCCTAAAAATATTATTCTCAAAAATATTATACACGTTTTTTTATTTAACCTTCCATATAAATTTATACCAAAATAATAAAATGCTTGGACTATAGTTGAATCTTGGACTGTATGCAAGACTAAGTTTGTTAGCAACTTGTTTAATCAATGAATTGCCCAAGATATTAATTATTAGGTTGTTTGTTTAGCTGATGATTATGGTGGACACTCCTCCATCATTACAAGTCAAGTTATAATAAAAAATTATTGCTTTAGTGTCATCTACATAGGCACTCACCGAGGTATGTATATTCACTTGTAATTTTGAATTGTAATTTAGTATTATTGTTTTAATAATTTTACTATATACTTTGGAAAATATAACTTATAACATGAATGTATTATGTATGCAAGGATATCATATGACATTTGATAGTCTGATTTAGATGACTAGTATTACATCTCCTCATGTTTATTTATCATTTGACATGCTTATTCATGTAGATGAACCTGACATTGACCTAGTTGAAATATCTCCATCTACAAGCAAGGCATCCCAAGGAGAGTCTTTTTCAAAGAAATCAAAGATAGGGAAACTATTTGATGATTATTATGTTGTATATGATGTACTTTTTTGTATGCCTATATGGTAATGCATGCATTTTTGTCATTGTATATGCATATATGATGTATTCACTTGACATTAAATACTATGTTGTTAGACATGATGTAATTTTTTGTCTGCCTATATGGCAATGCATTTATTATTGACACTGTATGCCTATACATGGCATTTTTACATGACATTCTTATTTTTTACATGAATATTTAAGAAAACCAATGAATTAAATCTTGTTTGAATTGCTTGTGTTCAAATTATTATAAATGATTAGTTTTGAAGTATTCTTAAGGATTACAAATGTTATGAGATTGAGAATAACTTGTTAGGACAATGTTGCAAATCAAACCCTTATAATAAATTAAGACCCAACTGACATTCACTTGATATGGTTTTCTATGCTATGGTTTGTTAGAATAATGTTGCAAATTAGACATTCACTTGTTATGGTTTGATTTGAATCTTATTTCATAAGTTAGCTCATCTTTTGACTCTTTGGACTTAATTTAGCTTCTTACACCTAGTACTTATTCCTTGTAATCTTAGTATCACCTCCTTGATGGCATTAATCTTTTTCCATACATCTTTTACCTCATTCCATTCATGTCTCATAAATAATTTTCCTCTCAATCTCTTTCTAGTTTCTTCCTAGACACCTTCTTTGGGTCTCAAAGACCAAATCTTGGTCTATGTTTCAAGAGCTCAACCTATTGTCACATATGGTCTTATAAGATCATAAAATACCTAGTATAACCCCCTTCAAGCACTCAAACAATAGCATTCTCTCATTTCACACCTTATGAACACAATGGTCTCATAAGGCTTATATCCTTTTTTTACTGTATTTTTCCTTATATATAAACATTATGATTTACCAAGACATTATAAGGGCATATATAGGTACACTATATTATTTTTCATGTCTATGTAAAATTTCATATCCTAAATCCACTTCTAGCTATCACTTCTTTCATTGGCCTACCCTCATTTAGGCTTAATTAGCCCTATTCCAAACCCTCGATCCTAAAATCCATACACATTTATACAATCTCAAGTGAAAACCTTTTGATTCACCTTGTATATGTATAGGGGAAAAAATTACAAAGTTTCATTAAATTTACATGGTTAAATCTATTGAAATGCCTAAAGCTTTTTAATATAGGTTATTCTATGCCCTGTACATATTCTCCAAAGGTCAATTTTACCTTCCCACTATTTTTATTTTGTTGAAAACATACTCATGACATCTAAAACATACCAATTTGACCTTTTCATTGAAGGCCCCAAGTCTTCCTTGTACCTATTTTCCATTTTTGCCCAAGTAGGACTATAAGGCCTACTAGGCCTAATTCATGTTCTTAAATATTATTTTTCCCCTCTGACCTTATTGCTCACTCTTGACCCCACTCTCACATATAATATTGATGTTTGGTCATATCTCCTCCCATAGACTTACCCCAACCTCCAAACCACCTTCAACACTTGAAGCAGGGAATCCATACATTTAGTTATCATAATTGTCATTACATTATGTTAAATTTATATGTTGTGTGTAAAGAGGGTTTGTGGGTATAAGTTCGGTGGACTGGCTTAATTGATCCATCTTTCCACTCCTCACCCAAATGTTTTGTCATAATATCCTCTACCTCCAACTAAAAACTTTGCATCTAAAACTATCAGGTGAAAATCCACCAATTCAAGCACATTTATATAGGTAAATTACATGTCTTTCAAGAACCTTGACACCCACTTCCACCTAAAAATGAATTTTCACAACTATTCTGGAACATGGAAACACTGACAACAAATGTTATCAAAGTTGAAGCTATGGTCTGAGAACTCAATTTTCATTGCTTGTTGGTTGAAAACTAGCACTCCCAACACAAATAAAGGGATGAATAACATCTAGGACCAGGTTTTTGACCTCCCATCTATCCTGAAAAATAAACTCGCCAACCATTCTAGGCTCAAGAATGCCCTTCCCAATATAATAATGAGGTTGATTTTTAGCTTAAATTTAGGCATGCATTAAAAAAATTGTAAGGCATATGGAGTAACCATGATATCCCTTTTGTGTGTGTTAAAGTCTTTTAATTTCACCTCGAATCTAGTTTGAATCAATTTTAATAGAAATCCATGCCATAAGTTGTAGTCTAGGGTCCTAAAATGCAATTTTTGGTAGTGAAGAGACAACTTCATGACATAAAACTAGCAACTTTGCCTTCAAAAATAATAGGTGAAAATACACCAATTTTAACACATATATATAATTAAATTACACATTTTTCAATAACCTTGACACCCACTCCCACCCACAAGTGAATTTTCACTACTGTTTTGGAGCACGGAAACATAGACAATAAATGTTATCAAAGTTGAAGATATGGTCTAAGATCTCAATTTTTGATGCTTGTTGGCTAAAAACAAGCACTACCAACACATTTAAGGGGGTAAATAATATCTAGGACTAGGTTCTTGAGCTATCATCTGGCCCAGATGACAAACCCATCACCCATTCTCAGCTCAAGAATGCCCTTCCTAATACAAGAAAGAGGCTGATTTTTAAACTAGCTTCAAGCATGCATAAAACCAAAACTATAAATCATATGGAGTAACCATAAGATCCCTTGTGTTCATGGGAAATTTCTATAATTACACTCTAAATATATTATAAATTACCTCTAAGAGAAATCCTTGCTATAAGTTGTAGTAAAGGGTCCTAAAATGCAAATTTGTGGTAGTGAAGAGACAACTTCTTGACCTACAACTAGAAACTTTAACTCTAGAACTAGAAAGTGTAAATCCACCACTTTGATCATGTTTATGTATAAAAATTAAACATTTTAAAATAACCTTGACACCCACTTCCATCTGTAAATGAATTTTTGCTACTATTCTAGAGCACAAAAACACTGACAACAAATGTTGTCAAAGCTGAAGCTACAGTCCAAGAACTCAATTTAGGTTCTTATTGGATAAAGAATGGCACTGCCTACACATCCAAATGGTAAAATAACATCTATGACAAGGTTATTGAACTCCCATCTATCCTGAATGACAAACCCACCACCCATTTTGGGCTCAAGAATGCCATTCCCAATACAAGAAAGAGGCTTATTTTTAGCCTAACTTCAGGAATGCATAAAACCAAAAATGTAAGTCATATAAAGGAACCATAAGGTCCCTCATGTTCTTTGGAAAGTACTATAATTGTAACATAAATATATTTTTAAGCACCTCTAATAGAAATATGTGCTATAAGTTGTAGTAAAGGGTCCTAAAATGCAAAATTTTGATAATGAAGAGATAACTTCATGACCTCCAACTAGCAACTTTGCCTCTGAGATTGGAAGGTGAAAATCCACCACTTTGAGCATGTCTATATAGGAAAATTACACATGTTACAATAATATTTACACCCACTTCCACCCATAAGTGAATTTTCACTACTATTCTGGAGCACAAAAATGCTAACAAATGTGTTTGGAAGGCTATAAGGAGAAATAAACTAGTCATGAGCAATTGTTCAAGAGTGTAGAAATGCCATGTACTTTTAATAAGATTCTATTAACTTCAATAATATGAAATTATTAACTAATGGTGCCAATCACATGAAGGTGAAAGCTGATTTGGCACCACTAACCTACAAAAAAATGTTAATAAGTAATTAAAGATGAAATTTATGCATGTACTACCTACAAAATAAAAATCATTTGATAAAAATGATTACATCTACATTTTACAAGCCAACATACCTATGAATTTGAATCTAATTATTCACTTGGATCTACTCTAATATCGATAGTATAAATAATAGATTCATGGTCTGACTCATGAACTTTCCATAGATTCTTGTTTCTTGGCCTCCCATGATATTTTTACAATTGAATATTAATTGCAAGAACCAAATTTGAATAGTGTAGAATCTTCTTGTGAGTTTCAAAGTCTTCAAACAACCATACATTTGAATTTTTTATAGGATATCATCAAAGCCAAGTTCCAATTACTACCATAGACCCAGTGGGATAATCAATGTTTTCTCCATTTACAACCCAAGAAGTTAATTATTTCTTTCCATCTACACACTGACATAAGTAGTAATTTGTTCCCTTTTCATTTTCCTCATCTACAATAACTAAAAAAAATGGCCTACATCATAAAAAACATTTTTAGTGATATTATGAAGATATATTATGAGAATAAATAGTCCATAAAGATTAATCTTCTACCTGACTGTATTAGATCAGATACATGGTCAAAGTCATGTGAGGATGTCATGCCAAGAAGTTACAATGTTGGTGGAACCTGATATGTGTTAATTGGAATTAGAGGTTTGGAACTTCAGCCATCCACCCACTCTTGTGACTCACTTATTCCAAAAAAATTCCATGCATGTAGAACAAAATCATACCAAATGTCATGTATGAATAGTCCAAGAACCTACATTTGAACTACGAAATGAGTGGAGCTCACTTAAACCTATTTGATTCATACAATCCTCATAGTTTTACAAGTCTTTTTCCTCCATTAACCAAAAATGTCTATGAATAGTAAAATTTGGTTGAGCACCATGACATTTGTTCTCATTACATGAGCTAACCACACTTTTTGCATCAATCAAATTAGCAACATTGTCATATTATAACTCTTCCCTTGTAATGGGTCTTTTTATACATGCTCCAGTACCATCATGCTCCCATTTTCCATGGCCAACCTTAGTGAAACTACAAACATTTTCTAAACCATTGGTAACATGCATCCTGCTCAACCAATAAAGCATCTATGCATTCTTAAATTATGATGTGCAATTGTCTGACCAAATATAATGCTATTTTAAATTAATGTTCCTCTAAGTTAACTGTCCATAGAACTTATCAAAACAACCTTACACATACTCTATACAATGTGATCGATCATAATTGATATAGAAAAGGTACTCCATTAATATTTTTTGATCTTCCTCTATACTATCAAGTGCATACATGAATGCTATATGCATGAATATGGCAATTTGTGTTGAGTTATAATACTGTGATTGAACTTCCATTTGTGGTTTGAATGTGTAATTTTCTACAAAGTCAACTACTAAAATGATAGAATAAAGTGGGAATGTGTCCTTTCTTAGCTTGAAATGTTCATCCAACCATTTACCCCTATGTATGTGCTTTGCATACTCAAATAATTTTCTCCATGAATTTGACCATTAAACCTAAAACATGTATCTCTTTCATAACAAGCTCATACCTTTTTGATTCGTTTCCATCTTTTTCTTGATAAGTCATATATTTGTATTTTCTCAAACCAACTAATTATTATCCAATTACACTTGTACACTCTTCATGGATACATTTTTTCAATTTTGGCAATCCATTGCAAATGTTATAATCTCCATTCAAACATTCTTTCTTATAAAAGAACTGTCCATCTAGTCTTTCACAAAAAAAGATTTGAAATAAATTCCTTGGCTGATTTTAGTGGAACTTCTATGCCACACTCCTGAAAAATATTAATAGTATGCAAATTAATATGAATATGGTGAAAAACATTATAGTTAATTGAAAATTCAACATGTTGCCTACAATGACAAGTGGTGCATGTGTGATTTAGTTTTACATATAAAGGTTTGGCCATCTCAAAAAGTCTTTGACTATTAGTAATTTGTTGATGTTTTTCTAAAAACTTAGAGTAAAATTGTGTTTGAGTCATATCCAAGAAACATTTTGGATGTAGTTCATGATTATGAGAACCAAATTTTATTTTCACTACATATCTTCATTGGGCAAAACTCTTGTATTATCTTTCCAAAATTGTTCAAATAACTCTTTCAAAGCATCGACTATAGCCTTGTCCTTTCATGGAAGTATACCATAGAATGACTAGAGATATTTCACATTGGGTTCATTACGTCTTTCATTTCTTGCAATTGATTTCATTAATTTTTTTTATTTATATCAAGTTTTTGACTTGTTTTTGAAATAAATCATTTTTTCCCTATTTTACCACTTACTGCACAAGTTATCATTATACATGGGGAAACATTACAATATTTATTGCATGATTTTGAGATTATAGTATGATATGCATCATGTATATTTTCAAAAATGTCATCATTTTCATTAGCCATGTTAGATGTTCTTAGTCATAATGTGTACATTATAGGTCTCATCTTAAGTAATTTCATCAATGAAACACATAATTAAGATCTTTGACTATCATACTCCAATTTATGAAATAAATTATCCCAAATTTCTTGAGCCAATATTATTGAATGACAGTCAAAAATTTTGTTATGCATTTATTTAAAAATATTTTCATCAACTTTAATAAAGTACTTATCTTTTCTATGCACAGTTCTTGGAGGTGTTATTATTAGTGGAATCCGTTCAGAGGGTGTTTCAAAATCATTATATGTTTCCAAAAAAATTTATTCAAATGTTTTTATTTCTTCATGTATTTCCATGAAAGTTTATTCATTGTTAATTTCATCATTATTTGATTCCATTAAATTTTCTTCATTATTTTTGGGTAAAGTATCATGCATAGGCTCTTCATCAACGTAATAAAAAACCTTAAACTTTGAATGTGAATTTTCAACATTATCTAATTTTATATTCTTAATTTCATCATAATTAAATTAATTATTATGAATTTAATCATAATTAAATTCATTATTATAAATTTCATCATTATTTAATTGATTATTGTCAATTGTCTCATTATCTAAGGCAATTGGCTCATCAGGGTTAGTGTTTGTACCTTGTCTAAAATAAATTGCTTGCATTTATTGTAGGGGTGGAAATCCAAGAACAAACACACCTGTTTTGATTCTACTTGTTAGGATCTTGCTCCTCAGAAAGAGCACAATATGATTACCAAATATAAGCAATTAAATATGCGGAAATAACCAGAAACACAAGTAACTAGAATTCACCAATAGCACAGAATATGAGAGACAATACACTATCTTGTATTAACACTTTACAAAAAATAAAACTACAAAGAGCCGCCACACTCTTCCACCTTACAAAGGTTTCCCACACCTCAAGTGTACAGTAATTCTTCTACACAACACTCTCCTACACAAAAAATGGTCCCAACAACCAACTTACACACAGAATTGGTGTTCACCTCTCCAACTAGTCAGTAATAACCCTGCCGGTACACCAAGCACTCTATAGCACTTCAAGTTGATCTCCCATGAACCTGCAACCTGCAATTCAATAGACCAAACTTACATGTAGATCCCCTATGAGCTTGCAAAAACCTACAACTCAATGATCTTACAACTAGAAGGAACTCTTCCTTTCTATCTCATACTTATACAATACATGCCAATGGGTCTATAAATAGATCCCTAACTTAAACAATAACTTAGACTCTTAATTTAGACAATTATCCTTGTAGCTCAAGACTCTAACTGGTCTTAACATGCAAACTCTTTGTTCACTTAACTAACTGTCCATGCAACGAGTAGTTTTGGAACACATAGGCGACTGACGCCGGTCCCTGCTTGTCTGGTTCTACCGACGTCGACCAACTTCTTGCCATCACTGGTGGCCTTCTTCACTAGTCATGACCGACGTCAGTCCTGATGCTGACGCTGGTGCTCCTGGATCTCAGCAACCTTTTGTTCCTACTGTTTGCAAAGAGTTGAAACTTTTAGCTCCATAACCTAATAATCTCCCACTTGGAGATAAACAGCTGCAACCTGTACCTGTACTCTGTCTAGTTTGTTCCCTTGGCTTTGTATCCCTCATCAAGATCACTCTTGAAGACCAACCACCACAAATCCTGTAGTGCAAAACCTATCATCCAAATTACCTGCCACATCCGCATCTACAACCATGTAGATAAGAACTTGACCCTGCATAGCATGTGCACCTGCTATTGGTCACACTGAACTGCCCTTCAGTATTACTTTCCCAGATTGACTCCAAACTTGTGACAACTCCCACTGCTTGGGAAAACTCAGGTTTAGTACATACCATGCACTTAACCTCATTATGTGAATCAAGACACCTATTCTGTGAACTGTCTAACCATCAGTGTGCTAACCAGTCTCACACAATCATCCTAAAACAAAGTCAATAAGACCTCCATGTCTCTAGAACACACTCATGCAAAAGAATCTTACTGCTCCGAGATTCTCCATGACACACACCTGAACTAGCTTTACCTCTAGTTCAGCAATACCTGTATATGTAACCCTGCAACAAGCACATCATATAGAAATAGGATAATGTAGCTAATATTATCCAACCTGGTAAAGAGAAACATAATGATCAAACCTCCATTGCCCTACAGCTAATACAAGACCATATACCCTGATCTTCCATCTCACATATCCATTTCCACTCTTCTTCATCCTGAACATCCATTCGTCTCTCAGTGCTTTCTTCTAGCTGGCAACTCTACCCAAAACACCTATTTGGTTCTCCTCCAAGGAATCACATCCTCATCCATGCCAAGCTCCCACTATTTCCTGGATCTACCTGTTCTGCTTCTTTAACAACTTCCTAGTTCTATATCATAAGTGAGCAACAAGTAGTGTAAAGAAGGGAAATGATGAATTTAATAACTTACTTACACCTTCAGTCCTCCATATGGGTGCTTGAGACTCCATGACAGCTGGCTATCCACCCAAAATTTGTCTCAATGACCGATGCCAGTCACATCTCAGTCTGCAGCTGACCGATGTCAGTTCCCTACGACTGCCACCTTGCCAACATCAGTTTCCCCTGGCCGACGCTGGTCGTTATCTGCCTTGACTCACCGACGTCAGGCTGCACATAGCCGACATCAGTCCCTGTCTAGACACCGATGCCGGTTTTCATGTCGACGTCGGTCTCTTTTTTTTTCTAGTGAGACCTGACTTTTTCCCGCAAGCTCCTTTTGGATCAAACCCTTGTCTAAATCACCCTTGCTCTGCTCAGAATTCCTCTGCACCTTGTGCTGAACTCTGTCCATCACCTTCTCCTTAAAAACTAAGGCTTTCCTGTTCTTGTCACTAACATCAGATTCCTCAAGAAATGTCACCTTGTTCTTCTACATACATAAACCATGATCCATGCCTTCCAAATCCAAAAGCATACTCTTTGACTCAAGAACAAGCATCTCCTTCTTATCTATGTGACCAAGCTTATTAAGCCACATCTCTGAATCTATAGCTGAAGTAGATAACCCAGAAAGAGAATCAATAATATAAGTAGATAGATAAAGCGTACCTACTTTCTTACCTCTAGCTATAACAAGTGTACCCTTGGTAACCTTCCAAGAGTATGCTATGAGAGTTACTGTGCAACCCTCATCACCCAAACTTCTAATAGAAATCAGATTCTGCTCCAGAACTGGGACATGCATGACCTCCTTTAACACCCATGTATCACCTGTTTGCAATTTCAGCTTCACTTTTCCTTTGCCAACAATCTGACAAGGCTTACCATCCCCTACACAAATTTCTCCAAAGTCTCCCTGGACATACTCATGAAAAAATTCCCTATGTGGGGATGCATGAAAAGAGGCACCAGAATCTAAAACCCAAGATTCTACTTTATCCAAAGAACATACCATAGCATCCTGTGTAATGTAATTTGCAACATCTGCTTCTTCTCCATGTCCTTCATGCTGACCTTCACCTGATCTGTAATCTCTCTTTAAGTGCCCTTGCTTTCCACATTTCTAGCAGGTTATTCTGCCATACCTAGACTTGGATCTTCTGCCTATCTTCGACCTTGATCTCCCACGCTCTATCTTCTCTCTTGGCCTTCCTCTGCCTTTTACACTCAAAGCATCTCCTGATGATTCACCTGTGCTTTTCCTACGTATCTCTTCATTCAAGATCACACTCACAACATCATCCACTTTTAAGACTTTTGAAGGAGACACAGTATTAGAAACTACCATTACCAAACCTTCCCAACTTTCAGGTAATGAACACAAGATTAAGAGAGCTCTAATTTCATCATCAAATACAATATTGACTGAACTTAACTGGTTTACCAAACCATAGAAATCACTAAGATGGCTATGAACAGATCCACCTTCCAACATTTGCAAATTAAATAAATGCTTCATAAGAAATACCTTATTAGAAGCTGAAGGTTTTTCATACAAATTTGCCAAAGATTCCATCAACTCCACCATTGTCTCACACTATGATAAGCTGGAAATCATAGATGATGCAAGACTCAATCTAATAGATCCCAAATCCTTCTGATCAAGAACCTCCCATTCTTCATCCTTCATATCTGAGGGTTTGCTATTAACCCCACCCAATGGTAAGTACAAATCTTTCTGATATAGATAGTCCTCAATTTGCATCCTCCATAATTGGTAGTTCTTGCCATTAAACTTTTCCATTCGTAGCTTACTATCTTCTGTCATTGCTCAACTCCCACTCAAATAGAAACCCTTTGAGTAACCTATAATCAAAAGACACTACCCAGATCTAAACCAATCTGTTAGTATCCCAACCAAAAGCTTTGATACCAGTTGTAGGGGTGGAAATCCAAGAACAAACACACCTATTCTGATTCCACTTATTAGGATCTTGCTCCTCAGAAAGAGCACAATATGATTACCAAATATAAGCAATTAAATATGCGGAAATAACCAGAAACACAAGTAACTAGAATTCACCAATAGCACAGAATATGAGAGACAATACACTATCTTGTATTAACACTTTACAGAAAAGAAAACTACAAAGAGCTGCCACACTCTTCCACCTTACAGAGGTTTCCCACACCTCAAGTGTACAGTAATTCTTCTACACAACACTCTCCTACACAAAAAATGGTCCCAACAACCAACTCACACACAGAATTGGTGTTCACCTCTCCAACCAGTCAGTAATAACCCTGCTGGTACACCAAGCACTCTATAGCACTTCAAGTTGATCTCCCATGAACCTACAACCTGCAATTCAATAGACCAAACTTACATGTAGATCCCCTATGAGCTTGCAACAACCTGCAACTCAATGATCTTACAACTAGAAGGAACTCTTCCTTTCTATCTCATACTTATACAATACATGCCAATGGGTCTATAAATAGATCCCTAACTTAAACAATAACTTAGACTCTTAATTTAGACAATTATCCTCATAACTCAAGACTCTAACTGGTCTTAACATGCAAACTCTTCGTTCACTTAACTAACTGTCTGTGCAACGAGCAGTTCTAGAACACACAGGCGACCAACGCCAGTCCCTGCTTGTCTAGTTCTGTCGACGTCGGCTGACTTCCTGCCATTGCCGGTGGCCTTCTACACTGGTCACGACCGACGTCGGTCCTGATGCCGATGCCGGTGCTCCTGGATCTTAGCAACCTTTTGTTCCTACTATTTTCAAAGAGTTGAAACTTTTAGCTCCACAACCTAACATTTATACCTTGTTTTTTTTATCTCAACTCTTCTAATTGCTCTGATGTTTTTTTCTTCAACTTATTCCTTCTCCCGAAACATGACACAGAGCCCATTTCAACAAAATCAACCAAGAAAGTACTTCAAATGTGGGGTCCAAAAAATTTGTAACCAAGAAAGTATATAGAGTGCACAGGGAATGTCTGTGGGGATAACAATCTCAATTAGGGATCAAAATAGATGTTGAAAAGTGAGTTTTTGTTTTTATTTCAAATAATTCCTACGTGTTATAGGAACATGTACGTATTCCTTAAAGTATAGGCATATACTATACAAACAAGCAAAAAGGCTCATATTCAACTATTTTTCCATTATAATACTACAATATGATGCAATAACACTCAATAAAACTATAATATGATGCATAAATCACTAATATGATGTAATAAGACTATCAAATATTGTAATAATGCTATCATATCATGCAATAAGGCTCTATATGATGCAATAAGACTATCATACGATGTAATCAGACTATCATGAGATTTAATAAGACTATCATACATAATAAATCTCCAATATGATGTATTTAATCTATCAGATGATGTAATTGGGCTATCATATGATGCAATTAGGCTATCATATGATGAAATAAGGTTCAATATGATGTGATTAGGCTATCATATGATGCAATAAGGCTCAATATGATGCATAAATCCCTAATATGGTGCATAAATCTCCAATACATGATGCAATAAGACTCTTGATAAGACTATAAAGAAATAAGACTAATGAATTATGTAATAAGGCTCAATATGTAATACAAAATGAGATAATTTTGCCCAAAATCCCATCATAGGTCTTTACAAAACTGGGTGAATAATAGATTCAAAAATTAACACTAATCACATTCATGAATCTATGCATTTGTGATGACTTCAAGGAACTTAGGGGTTATATTTGTTATAAAATTAGGATTCAGGGTTAGGGATTTAGTGTAATAGGTTTGTACATGTGCATATGTCATAAACTTAGGGTTTAGGGGAACTACATACATGTTCATGTTATAAAATTAGGGTTTACAATTAACATGTCATGAAACATGACCTAATTTAGCCCTCTCAACCACATTGTAAACTCTAATTTAGGTTCAATGGGTTGAAATTGGCCATATTTGCATTCAAATATGTATTTTTGATTAACTAGGGCTAGTTAAGTCATACATGTTGCATCTAGATTATATAATCGATTGGGCCATAAATTTGGTTTAGAGGCTCAACTTTTCCCAAATCACATCCCTAATTAAACCAATCAACTAATTGGTTTAATTCATGATAGATACAATCATAATTAATTTTGACCCAAATCATATATATCATAATCTTATAATTATGTCAAGAAAGGGTTGAAATTGGCTACCCATGCCTCCTTAATTGAATTTCCCCTATAATTGAACCTTGTTGTGATACATGTGTACCTCATACACCCAAACTTATGTTAAATCTATCAAAGATACATCAAGTCTTGGAAGTATCAAATTTGACAATACCTCAAGAGACCAAATTCAATTACATATCACCATGTGTACCTCATACGTGCTAGAGGTATTAGGTCCTAGAAGCTTTCAAGAGATATATATCATATCCTTGTGAGGCTCAATCTTATTAGATATGTATGCATGTGAGTATCTTGTACACACATATATTTGTGTTAGAGATCTAACTATCACTTATCTTAGAAGCATCAGATTTGCTAGAGCCTTAGGATGCCTAGTCCAATCAATGATTTTTACATACATCTATAGGTTTAGTATACTTGGAGAAGTGTTATCATTGTCAGATATGCACATCTTTGATACTTATACATGTTCCATCACTGAGCCAACCAATCCAACTAAGGCCTATTCAAAAATTTATCATACATACATAAAAACCAATAATGTTTAAAGATTAACATTGATCTAATCAACTCATATCTAGTAAATAATTCACACATGTGGTGTGAGCCTCTGAATTGTCATTACTATATGAAAATTATCATGTAGATCCCTTTAAGGTCCCATCCAAATTTTAGTTAATCACCAAACATTATCAATTTTCTACATGTATACATAATCAAATTATTTATATCCCTCTGCCTTGAATCACCTCTATAGATCCCAAAACTTACATTCATATTAAGTCTTACATGTAAGAGAGAACACAATTCAAAAATGGATGAGCCTCAAACTCAAATCCCAAGATGGAGAAAGAATTATGAGACATGTACTAATTTATTATAGTCCACATCATAAGGTTTAAGCTCATTACAATGAACTATAGACAAGATTGAAGATATATGTACAAAAAATATATAATCTTGAAACCTTCAGTGAGGGGGTGCACACTAGTATTCAATTCTAATAAACCATCTATATGAGGTGAGCAATTCCTCATCCACATGAATAATTATTGGGTCTCTCTACTCAACATCATCCTTGAGGGGAAGGTCTCAGATTTAGGGGACATTAGATCATAGGTTTAATGTATCTTGAATAATCTCAATAGAGTTTGATCTTGAATAACTTATACATATGTTATACTTGGTTAATGCTAGGTCTACACCATCCCTTAATGGTTTCGAACAAAATCCCTACTGAAAATAGATATTTTATAAGTTATACATTCATCACTAGGCACATCATATTAAAATAATGTCTTAATAAATTACCACATCATCACTAATGGATACATGTAACCATTTCAAGTTTATTGAGCTTAAAAATACATCTTGTACAAAACAAAACACATACCCAACTTGACCAAAATATTTAAGAATTTAATATGTAAATACATTGTAGGTCCATCATCCTAATTTTGTATCTTATCATCCTAATCACATAGTAAGGTATAAAACTTTATGGTATTGGTAAGCATCAAGTGTGGTCTAGATTATTTTTAAGCTTGCACTTATTGCATCCATGGTGTACCTAGGACTAGTCCCATGTTAAAAACACACTCTTCAAATGATGTGGAAATAGATGGAGTGGTTGTTGGTTATCCCATGTGTGATGGAGTGGTAGATGAAGGATGTGCATAGAATGGAGGATTAACCATATTTTCACAAGAGATCTTAATTTTAGGCAAAATTTGAATATTGTATTTGAATACATTAGGGGAACCAAGTGAATAATTTTAACAATATAAGACTCTTGTTATACATTAAATTGGGACCTCAAATACACCTATTGAATTAGTTGCACTAAGTGACCTTAGAGGAAACTTAAGTGACTTTATTCAACACAATTTAAGAATGTTTTTCAGATGATCCAAGGAATGATTCACAAGTATTAGGCTCCATTAAATAAAACTCTTGAAATAGATATCAAAGAGATGTGCTATTACATCAAGGGATCAATTCTTATTTCTTCTTACACAAGATTATCTACACTACATAGTCCAATTCAATGAGTTTGCCACTTGAAAAACTTAGTTCAAAATTTATAAATAAAGGGATCTAGTCAAAGATATCAAAGAAACAACAAATGGGTAAGATAGGATTTTAGGCAAGTAGGATAATATCAATAAGAAACACAAAATTTAAGGGAAAGTAAGATTTTAGGCAACTAAGGTGGTAAGTTATATCCTTGCCCTACTAGGGGAAAGATCCCAATAGTTGTGCATGTTTCAATTGTCAAACAAGGCTTTTGTTAATATGTGTTTTATTGATGAAACATATTGGTGTATATATTTATATATTAAAGTGTACCAAAAGCTGAACATGTAATATCTAATACTTGTTCAACATTTATTATATAAAATTAAAAGTAACCAATCACATCTTGACAAGTAAGAGTCAAGTATTGATACTCTAATGCAAAATAATTGGTACACTAAAGGTTAAGTTTTGATCACAAGTTTAAAAAATGCATTTTATGACCTCTTGAAATAAAATCAGTTATATTATCAAATGTATAATGTGTTATACCTTGAAACCTTAGTTATAAGTAGTTAAGATGACATATTGAAATGGGTAAAAATTTTAAATTATAATGTGATGTTATGGAACCTTTATTCACTATCCAGAGCTAATGGGACCTTTCCCCTATAAGAAACACAAAATTTGTCATTTCCCCTATAAGGATGCATGGCTAATGGGACCTTTTCCCCATAAAAAACATGAACTTGTTTGTTTTGTTTTATGTCTAAACAACATGTATGTGTTATATAACAAATACACATTGTATATTACATTATATAATGTATACATGTTATGGAATGCATATGCATTCCATATTATGTACATGTTATTTAAATTGAAATTTAAAACCACCCTTTTAGGCTTAGAAATGGCTTGGATTTCTGAGCCTATCGCTTGGGACTACGCATCTATAGTCGAGACCAAGAGTTTTAGGAAAAACTAATGGATTTTAAATTCAATCACCAAATATGCTATGGATTTCAACATAAAAATTTGAAAAATTATTACTGTTACGAAGAGCACATTGTCCTCTTTCTAAATGTATGATTTTTATAATTTTTGGGCTATTTTAATGGTTCAAACTAAATTTTTTTCTAAGAACACCTTCTCTAGGCCACTACATACCTCACCCATACATGCCTATTCATGGATATATAATTTGGTTTTCATTTATCCAACTAGAAAAAAATTATATGGTAACAAACTAGGCCTAATTATACACACATTCAAAAAAAAACAAATTTCATTTTACTTTTAGGTAGTTAGGGTGGGTCACATAGACGGCTATCCATTTTTTCTCATTTTTTAGGATATACTAAATTGTAAAATTAATAAAAAAAAATATTCATAAAAAAATATAAAAAAATTTCATAAGACACTAAAATATCTAATATACAAATTCACCAAAGGGTTTTTAATAATATTTAATGATGCTGAAAAAATAGTGGGTCACACGGAATGGTACAATTTAATTTTTCCTGAAAAAATGATGGCCTATTTAAATTTTAGATGTTTAATCTGTTTATACTTAACCATTTTTTAAAAAAAATAGTTTTTTTGGAAACTAGACTCAAAATTCTACAATTTAAGTTTTTATACCATCTTCAAATTTTCAGTGTAACCATCCCTAATTATCTATAGAAGTTCATATTTCTGAAATTTTAGAAAAAACATGTCCATAAGTAGGACCTTTTTTATCCCTAATTTGGTGCACTTAACTAAATAAGAAGTAATTCCCTTGAATAACCATCTATTATTGGCTCTCTGACCACCCTTATTTAGGAAGTTACTCTTCTATTATTGGCTCTTTGACCACCTTTCTTTGGGAAGTTACTAATGCAATCTTATTTTTACATCTCTCTTCATGAGCTATTGTTATATGGAATATTGTTTTTGGATCTTATCTTGTTTATGAAATATTCGCATGCATGTGATTTGATTTTCTTAAGCTATTGTGTTGTGTACATGCTTGACTCATGCCTATCATAAACATAGCATTAGTTTGATCTAGATATCTTGGCATCCACCCTGATATTGTATTAGATCCACTCTAGTATTCAATTTTATGGTTTTTTAATTGATATTAGTTTCATATTAAATCATGATTTTTATTATTTTCAAATAAAATCTAATTTTCATAATCTATTTATTGGATTTTTTCATAATCTATTTTTATACTCTTTAAACTAGGTATAGACTATTTAGTCTTTGTCTCTACTTTCCATGTCACTAACAGTACTCTAGGAACTGCATGTAAAATTCCCTCTTTATATACTTTAATAGCTGACTTAACTAGAGATCAAGACAAGTTGATCTAGATGGGCACAATGAAGTCCACAAAATCTCAAGCCCTATTTATTAGTAATTAGAATGTAAAGACTTAAAACATAGAGAAGAATAATAATAAGGATCAATAGAATAATAAATAATCAACCTCTACCAAATCTAACACTAAATCCTCCTCTTCCAATGACAAACCTAAGAAAGATAAGGTTAAGCGTTCCTACTATAAGAAAAATGGTCATGATGAACACAAGTGCATGAATAAGTAAATAGATCACCTAAGTCATCTCCTAGAGAAGAATAACATAGTTGTTCCTAAGTATATCAAGAAGAATTCATCAAAATAATATTCTACTAAGGAAAAGGGAAAGTGAAAAGAGAAATAAAAGGACAAGGATCTAGTAGTAGTTGTAGATTCAACATCTTCATGAATTATTAACTCAAGTGCTTCTCACCACATGGGATCGAAAATAATTGAATTTAATTCATTAGAGATTTGTATCATGTCTTTTATCATTTTGGGTGATGACACTTTTGTACAAGTTTTAGGGAGAGGTTTTGTTTAAATGGAAGGAGAAACACTCAATAATGTTCTAAGTGTCCCCTCACTTTCAACCAATATCCTATCACTGTATCAAATCAATCATACCATAAGAGGTGTTAGGATTGAGTTTTTACTAGATTTGGTTATCATCAAGGAGTTTCATAGTGATTCTATAATGATAGTGGGTAGGGAAGATCACCAAGCTAGGTTGTACACCTTCTCACATTTTCCACTTGATTTTTCTTTAGCTACATTACTGACTCATTTAGATGGAGTTAGTAAATTATGGAATGAGCGGCCACCTTAAATACCACTACCTTGATCAACATATCAAAAATTACATGGTCATAGGGTTAGCTTGAGTCCAATTCTCTAAGGGACTTTGTGAGGGTTTCTCTCTTGGAAAGCATCTCAAAGCAAAATTTTACTAAGGTAAATCTTAGAAGTATTCACAAGCATTGGAGTTAGTACACAGTGATGTATCTAGGCATTTTGCCACTTTATCATTTACAAGGACTAAGTATATTCTCACTTTCATGGATGATTTCTTGAGATAATACATAGGTCTACTTTATTAAGCAAAATCCTAAAGTGTTTGAATATTTTCAAGACTTCAAGGCGCTTGTTGAGAAACAATCTAATAAATCCATAAAGGTGGAATTGATAATGGAGGTGAATATGTCGTAAATAGATTTGAGAAATTTTACACCACAAAGGGGATTGATTTTCAACATACATTTACTTACAACCCTTTATATAATGAAGTTAAAAAATGCAAGGATAGATCATTAAAAGTGATAGTTAGATGTATGATTCAATCTAAGTATTTAACACCTAAATATTGGGATAAAGCCATTAATTGTGGTTTTGATATTTAGAATAGGGTTCCTCAAAAAGTTTTGAAAGGCATAACACCCTTTAGATCTTGGCATGCAAGGAAACTTGAAGTTGATAACTTTAGGGTTTTTGGATCTCTAGATATGGCATGTATACAAAAGAAGAAATGTAAAACTATGAAACCTCATTCCAAGCCTTACTTATTTGTAGGTTATCTAGATGGTGTCAAGGGGTATCACCTTATACATCCAACCCCACATGATTTCTTCATATAGAGAAGTTTTTACTTTTAGGAGAGTCCCAAAGACTCAACACTTTCCATTTCTTCTTCTTCATTGGATTTACTTATACTTGATGATTCTTCCAACTCAGATCATCCATAGTAATTTCCTAAGCTAAGGTATTTTTCTTTTCCTTCTTATTCTTTGAGTTATAATAGTGATAAAAATTATGGGGATTAATCTACATCCACCTCTACTCATCTTTTAGAGGATAAGGAATGAGAACCTAACTCACCCACATCTAGGCCTCTTTGGGATGGGCAAATATTTCAGATTGTAGGCACTTTGGTAAGGGATATATTAGAAGACAAAAGTAGTCAATTAGGTTATCATAGTGGTTTGCACACTTTTTTATTTCATTTTTGGATCCATTAACATTTTGAGAGGCTTGAGGCATACCTAAGTGGGAGAGTGATATGCAAGAAGAAAATTATTACTCAATAAAAAATCAGACTTGGGACTTCCTAAGGGAAGGAAGATGGTTATATGTAGGTAGATATATTAGACTGAGTTTGTATAAAATGGGTCAATTGATAATTAAAAGACATGATTGGTCACCAAAGGCTTTTTATAGGTAGCTGACATTAACTATTTAGAGACCTTTGTACCTATTACAAGGATGTCTTTGATCCAACTCACACTAGCTATAGCCATAACACATGGTTGTGATGTGCACTATATGGATGTGAAGAGTCATTTTCTTCATGGAGACCTCTAGGAAGAGATCTATATGGAGCAGCCACTTGGGTTTGATCAATATTTATCCTTAGTTTGTAGGAAATTCATCTATGACCTCAAACAAGCCCCTCAAGATTTGTACTCAAAGATTCATTCCTTAATCCTTAATTTAGGTTTCATCAAGTATAATTTAGAACCTAATGTATACTTATTATAGTAGGATGATTATTTACTGATATTGGTCTTTTATTTTGATGATATTCTGATCATCAAGATTTCATCATCTTTAATTACATCAATGAAGATATCTATGTAAGATAGAATTGACATGATATACTTGGGTATTTTTCATTACTTTATTGGCATCAAGATTTCACATTTATTTCAAGGATTTCACTTGCATATCCTAAGTATTCTCTTGATATTTTGGCTTGATTTCACATGGCTGATTATAATCTATTTTTGACTCCCTTTCTATCAAGAGTCAAGATTGAGGTTGATTGTTCGACACCTTTAATTGATTCCACTCAATATCGATAGCTTATTGGAAACCTTATTTATATAACTCATACCAGGGTTGATATTTCATATGCATTTGTACTTATCTCTAAATTCATGCAAGAACCCCATGAGCTATAATGGAAAATAACTAGGAGGATATTGTACTACATTCAAGGCTCTTATAAATTCAAGATTCAGTATAGATTTAGAACAGAGGTTGAATTGGTTTGTTTTAGATTCAAATTGGGATGGTGATATTTAGAATAAAAATTACACTTTAAGATACAAATTTTCTTTGGGTTTTGGTCCTATAATTTGGTCTATCAATAAGAAAAATGCTATTTATATATCATCCATAGAGGTAAAGTATAGGGGAGCTATTAAAAAAACTACTAAGTCTATTTGGCTTCAAGGGATTATATTTGAGTTTGGGATTCATTTTAGGCACTCCAACATAATATATTATGAAAATCAAATTACTATACAAATATGCTAGAATCTCATTCAACATTAGAAAAAAATACAAATTGAGATTCATAAGCATTTTATCTAGGAGATTATTCATGATCAAGTCATCAAATTGAGATGTCATTGGTCTTCAGAATAGGTTGTAGATATCTTTTCCAAACCCTTCACTGAGAACAAGTTCATTTATCTATGAGCTCCTATTGGGGTGTGGTTTACATCAACAACATCATCATATTTGAGGGGTCCTTATAATCTCTTCACTTCTTCTATCTTTGTATTTTTCTTAGGGGGGAGGGGAGGGTTTCTGTGGGTTTTCTTCTTTTGTCTACTTTATGGGATTTTAATTTATGTTAGGTACATGATCAGGCTTAGTTGTTAGGAATTATTTTTTTACACTACACACCTATGTTATGCTTATGGGGGGTGTTAGAGGAGGGGTTCTCATTTTTCTCATATTTATTTATTATGATATTTTTTCCTTCATTTGGAATTCTCCTACTTTTATGGATAATCTTGCTTAGGTGTACTTGGAGTTACATTTTGACTAGATAGATAGGAATTAACTCCTTTGATTGACTATTTCAAGTATGGGAGTTAGTATTCTATTATTATCTCTTTGATCATCTTTCTTTGGGGAGTTACTCATGCACTCCTATTTGTACATCTTTATTGGTGAGCTATTTTTCTATGGAAGATTGATTTTGTCTTTTATCTTATTTATGTAATATTTTGATGTATGTTTCATTTGTTGAATCTATTTTGTTGTGTAAATTATTAACTCATGCCTATCACAAACCTATGCATTCAATTGATCTATAGATATTGGCATCCACTCTGATACCCTCACCAAATCTATATATACTTGTAACTCTCCCATTTGAAAGGGAACTAGAATTTTAATAAATACAAGAAGAAATCTTTTGATTGTCATGCAACTATGTTAATGAGTTTCTTATCCAAATTTGTGTGATTGGATTTGATTACTTCCCTATTTTTGATTCAATATTTTGAGTTGTGAAAACACTAATTAGAGTTATTTATTATTATTATTGATATATGATAATTTATGATGTGCATAAACTATTTAAAGATTGGATAATATCATTGATTGTAAATAATAAGGGTGACTAATTCATTTATTTATGTTTATAAGTGTCTTTCATGATATAGCCTTATAAAGTGAGAAACATATGATTTATATACCTCCTTAATTCGATTCATAATCATTTGTTATAAGGATGATCAACAATTGATGTAAATAGGATCAACCTTTGGTTGAGATCTTGGAGTTTATTGTATCTTTACCCTTAGACTCCCTCACTATAATTGTGTGTATGTGATAAATAGATGTTAGTTGTAGAAATTAGTTTCAAAGAAACTTTACCATGTAAATACCAACCTGTAATTAATCCCTCACTTGACCACATAACTTTCTTTTCTAATTTATCTTTCATCCTTTTGAGATATTCCCACCTTAGCTTACACTATCACCCATCCAACTCAAATAGGATTTTAGTTTCTTTTATATTTCACAATACTGTCATAAGAAAGAATTTTTTGTCTATATCAGCAAAATTATAAAAAACATTTGATTAATATGAATTTTTATCTAATATGAATCATAAATATGACAAATAATATGTAATGCTTCACAATCAAAAACATAGAATAGTCAAAATAAAGAATCAATTATTTTAATAAAATTAGAATTTATTTAAAATATATCAAAGATGTATTTTATAGAATATTATTTTTTAATTATCCTATAAATTAATTATGAAATAAGTATACCATTCACCTTGTATATCAATATTTACTAAAAATAGTAAATTTTAAAAATTGAAAAATCCATAACCTATTTTTTGAATTAAAAAAATGGTTTTTGATTATACCAACCTAAATAGAAAATAACTCAAGATTTTTTAAATTGATTTTTTTTAGGCCAAAATGCATGAATCAAAGAAGATAAAACTTTAAAGTGCATGAACATGAATCTTGATAATAAGAGGAAGGTAAAACCTTGGGGTAAAGTTTCTGATTTAAAAATCAATCATAGCAAGATAAAAACCTAAGATATTGGAAACCTTAGATCATGATAGGTTTTCAAAGGAAGACTCAAAGGTCAGATTCACCAAATTTTTAACCTTAAAATATAGATTAGAGAATATAGGGTTAAATGGGTAGAGATAACCTAGGGATCAAAGATGGTAGACTATCTCTAAATTTGACCAATTAATTATAAAATTAAGATAAACATATACTAAATTTATTATGCTAAGATATACTAAAAATAGAAAGTACATATATGTTATAAATTATAAATTATAATGAAAATAAGATACATATATATTTTTAATGATAATATAGATCTAGATCCAAAATAGGAAGAAAGTAATTTGGATCTGAATTCTAGATCAATCACCTGATACTAGAAATTATACTTCTTTAGTTACTGACACTTTCATCGACTTGGGATGATTTCATCAATGATTCTGTATGAATTGGATGTATGTGTATAGTATGTAATACTTGTTATAACTATATGTGACCACATAAATGATTTTTTTTTATGTATCACCTTTTCTATGGTGTAATTAGATATGGATCATTTATTGTCACTCATCAAATAATAAAACCTTAGTTTTTCATCTTCATAGTGGCTATGGGAAAAATTGGGTAGTGGGAACATAGTGTTGAACCACCCCAAATAACCTTATAATAATGATAACTACTTTCATATATAATATCCAAAAAGGCCTCATACTTATGTAGTTAACCCCTATGTGTTGGCTTGTGTTTAACATGCAATGTGTGATAAGTAAGTACAATAGTAGCCTAGCTTGTAACTTGGAAAATGTGTCTCATGTAATGATCCTTTATTAATTCATACTTTTAGATGTGTTATCCCTATGATTGATATATAAATAGGATAAAATAGGTAATCTCTATGTAATTAAGTTATTGATTAAAATGCTTATTATAGGTTTCCTTATGAGTATGTAATAAGTTATTAGGTGAAGAATAAACGAGGATTGATCTTGAATTTATACCAATAATTTTGGATAATATATCACATTGAATCACTTGTTATGACCATATTAATAAGTTTTATTTATAAATTATATGAATTTGTGTAATTATATACTTGTGTTCTGATAGGACTCTTGCATCAACATAGGTGTTTGATTGGGATGGAAGTGTTTGGGTAGATGGAAAATAGGAACATGTCTAGAACTTATAAAGATAGATGATAAGTAGGTTTATATAATTCTGATCATGATATAAATTTTGAGTCACTAAAATAAAATTGGTTAGACTAAAATTTAATCAATATTCACATAAATATAATGTATACAATCCTTTCGATAGCAGGAAGGTTTAGAATCTAAAGGTAAATACATAATCTCTATTTACCAAGGGTATAATATAGGTTCCATAAAATTAAAAAATAGTATCTACACCCATTAAAAGTAGTGTATTAACCACATGTGCAAAATAATTGAGAAACATAAAGACAATCATATGCACTTTGTTATGGACATTGTTAGCAGGCATATGATTATTCAAAAACAAAGTGATAGACTTCTAGTTTTTACTAGGAGTAACATAACTACTTAAAATAGGTATAGTATAGGTATTTTTATAGGTTAGAGGAATAATTTTTTAACTCATAGGTTACAAAAATATATTATTTGGAGGAACATAGAGCTAGTTTTTAAGCATATGGTTCAATGGTATTAGATTATAGTCTAGATTTGTACTTGAATACATAGCCTTGGGACTAAATTCATTAGAGGAATTTTTTTCATAAGTGTTTGGTTGATCATGGGGACCTAGTTATTGGAAATTAGTTTTCATAGTTTGGTCAAGTCTTGTTTCACTCCTAGAATATTCACAAGATAACTATTTCCTCCAAGCCATGTATGATAGGCCATTAGTGGTTTTTGAGGAAGAACAAAAGGGTTAGGGAAAGGTACTATAATTGAGGGGAGTTACTATATAAGTAGAGTTTTATAGTTTTGGAATTCCCTCTATTAGATCTACCTATCCTATGCTTTTTGAGGTGTAGTTACTCAAAGTCAACCTTAAAAAAAATTGAACTCATAGTTACTTTTATTTTTTCCAATTTTGGAAACCTAGTATTTTTGAGTATAATCAAGCTATCTAAAGTATTAGAGGCTCTTTTTCTAGTGCCAATCATATTTATGATGGAATCCACATTCTAATCATACTAAATTTGGGAAGGATAGGTGAACATCCCAACCTCTCTTGAAAGGAGGTTCTAAGAACCTCCCCAATGTATTTTATACCAGGTATCTACATAATAATCTCACTTAATTGTTCATTGTGGATTTTTTTGGGTCAATAGGCCTTTATTGGGTTAAAAAACTAATAAGTGGAAGCTTATACCAAGATAAACTTGATTAATATTCAAAAATTAATTTAAAGTTGACTAATACTTCCATTTGATATAATAGATTTAATAATGCATCAATAACAACAAGCAATGGACCTAAAATTTAGATAAAAATTTAATAACTAATTGCAATTTAAAATACTATAAAACTAGTCTAAAATGATTATAAAAAATATGAAAAGAGATATGTTAGGGATAAAGAAAATATTTGATAAAAATGGTCTTTGCTTGGTCAACACAACACAACTAGAGGGAAGAGATAGTGAAAAAGTCTAAGGACAACAGTAATCATACAGAAGAAGGAAACAAAGTCACCATATACATGTACAAAATCTAAATATATATTCACATAAATTCAAAATAAAAAATGGTTTATGAATCATGAACATGATTCATCATATAATCAAATGAGTAAAAAATTAAGTCTCAATAGCCTCAAATCTTAGAAAGAGAAAAAATAACTAAGAAAGAAAAAATACGTAAAGGAAAGAGGCAAAGCTATCTGACCTCATATCTATATACTTTTATAATATGAATTGATCAAATATCCAACACTTATTCAATTTAATATTAGGTATTTTATAGGCAATGCAAGGCCATACTGGCATTACCTAACCCACTATGTGGTGCTTGCCACCATTAAATGAAATAGATCCATTTAAAATTTGAATCAAAATAAATCTTGATTTATGACAAGGATATAAATATCAAATCACATGATTTATTGAATTTGAATTCAATTATAAGTGGTTGAATATCCTTGAAATCTCCTTTGGATGATAAGTTGGCCATGTTATGTGAAAGATACATGCCTAAACAAGGTAATATTTTATCTAGTGTGCCTCCTTTCACTTGATCTCAATGTGCATACCATGTCTAAATTTAATGCCACTTCCCAGTTGTCTTTAATTTCTTCCTTTATTTTGTCTAGTGTACCTCCTTTCACTTGATCTCAATGTGCATACCATGTCTAAATTTAATGCCACTACCCAGTTGTATTTAATTTCTTCCTTTATTTTGTCTAGTGTACCTCCTTTCACTTGATCTCAATGTGCATACCATTTCTAAATTGAATGCCACTACCTAGTTGTCTTTGATTTCTTCCATTTATGATAAATATTTCCATTAAGACATTTCTCTATCATTTATCATTATAGTTTATGTTGACATAGTTGGTTCTTGGTATTTTATACTTTGATGAACTATTATAACCATCAATTTTGGTTTTTGAGCTGCCTAGGATGAGTGAAAATGTTGGATTGACAATCAATATCCAATAATTTTCCATTTTTACACTTGATATTATTTTTATATTTATGTAATACCAAAATTCCTCTCATTATTAGGGTATGCCATATGGCTTCCCAATTTTCTTTCACTACTTGATTGAGGGCCCAATTTATTTTGATTATTGTCTAGATAAGATGCAATGAGATCTTTCCATATGGCATAATATCAGTCATTTAGGGATCTATTGGTTTTATATGACTATATAGACTAGTCTTGGGCCCTAATATATTAACATATAGCTTCTTGAATATCTGGGCTTTGTAAACTTGATCACTATCTACCTATAACTTAGAAGATATAATGAAGCAAGATGTAGCCATTTGGATCCATGTTATTTACCTACATGATTTATTTCATGTACCAAATATATTTACCATCTTAGGTTTGTGGTGAAGTGGGGTATTTTCACATGGCATCATCCCTCTCACATAAAATCTCTTAGGTAGGCTCGATGTTCAAAGTGATATGGGAAAGTGAAGGGATAAGATATAGACACTTGGTAGAATACCTCTTATCTAGAGGTCCAAGGTAACAACTTGATGATCTATAAGCTATAGAGAAGCATGGGTTTTATATTTTGACAAGTGTCCTCATCTTGTTTATCTAAAAAATTATGGATTTCAAAAATGTGATGAAGTCTTGAAGAGGCTTGAGGAAGTGAGTACCAAGTAGTATCTCCTCATTTAGTTAGAAACTATAAGAAATAAAACAACCATTATCCCTTCAAATTTAAAATTAAAATCTAATTCTACCACTAAAAGGACTAAAAATACCAAGGCAAAAATTGAAACAATATTCATATGTAGTCATTTTCAAATGAAACAAAACATAAATAGACCAAATCATGATTAACATAGCCACACCTACCAAAATTTTACAACCATTTTATCCCAATTGAAGATTAAATGACTAATTTATAAATATGAAAGAATATAAATATGTAGTTAATTAAATTTAATTAGATCTGAAAGGACTAAGTTTCTAAAGTAAAAAAAATGAAGAAACCCTAAAAGTAACTAAATAATCTAAGTCCATTCTTAGGTTTGGATAGTTTTGACAAGCCATAAAAACCATCAATTGTAATCTTTTTATATTCTAACAAGTATGGCAGTGTGTCTTTAGTCATGCCACATGGTATCTCCTTGCTTAGTTATTGCTTAATTGGGGACTTCAACTACATTAATTGTTTGATTTTTTTTTATCTTGGTGAGAAGAGATAATTAATTATATCAAGAAATCATTCACTTGGATCCTCACCAAAGGATTGGATGCATACTTAATACACCCATGGAGTGGGGATGTAGGATCATTCCACTTGGTATCATCTTCTTCACCTGGGGCCTTAGAGAAGTAGGATTTCACCATTTTGCATAATCCCATTAATTCAAAAGGTTAGGAACCTAGCATGAAATTCAAGAGGGACTAGGGAAGTGAAGCTAAAATATTTAGACACAAAAAAAAAATTACTTCTTTAGAGCTTCATTACATTATTAAAAATTTACTAAATCCCAAAGAGGCATGAGGAAGCGAGTGAGTATAAGGTGGCACCTCCCACTCTTCTTGGGATAATGGGAAAATAAGTGACCATTTTGAAAAAAGATAGTATCCATTAGTATTTTAATTTAAAAACTCATGAAAATTACTAAGTTAAAAGGCAAAACTAAAGGAAATTTCCCATTAATAATAAAATTGACTAAGTCTAAAAGTGATACCATATAAACATTTAGCCATTTTCACTTGAAAATAATATAAATGGGATTAAATGGAGACAAAATAACCAAATAAAACAACACCATCTTCAAAAAAAAAAAATTAGTCCAATATAAATTAAATGAGTAGGCTTAAAACTGAAGTGATACAAAATTTTAGTCCGTTTAACTCAAAATGAAGTATATTTAGATGAAATTATTAAGGAAAATAACATGAAAGAAAAAAAATAAGACAATCATATGATTTATATAAATCTAAGGGAAAATGGTCTAAAAAAGAGATTTTAATGCATTTCAAAACATGATTCTAGATAGACCAAAACTTACTAGACATAATTAAATTCATATAATAATATCAATGAAGTAAAAATATAAATTTTGAGGCCAAGTACATAGAATGAAAACCTTACTTCTATACTTGGTTACAACAACAAAACCAAACATTATGGTTGTAACTTCCTAAGGGACTGTAACAAATATGACAACTAAAATAGGTAAAATTCATCAAGATCCTTCAAAATAAGTACCAAATTCTAGATTAAATATAGGTTCCATGATTTCATGATGAAATTAGAACATGTTATGTAATAAATAATAATAATAATAATTCTAACACAATGCAAAATTGATTTATGAAGGTTTCACAAAATCATTTTACAAAGATCTCACAAAGTTATTTTATTTCTCTGGACAATGGTTCACAATTATGTTTTCTCTTGGAAATTATTTTTACTTTGATAAATGGTTCATAGTTAATGGTAAAAATATTTTGATGAGTATGATTTTTTTAAATATGATTTCTACCATGGTTATCTTTTTGAGTGGTTGGTCTCCTACTCTAAGAACTTTCTCAAGATGAATTCATTTACTATAAGTGGTTTCTCAATATTTACTTATACTTGAAAATGGGATGAGTAACCTTATTTTTACTATAGGAAAAGGTTCTCATTTTCTATTAAACATAAATAAGTTGCGATACCAAAAAATGTGAGAATTGTAAAATCATAAAAGGTTAATTGTGAAAGTGTTAACACTTCACATAATTATATTAAGAAGGTTTCATATAATTGGTTTGTAAAGATATTAAAAATTTATTTTATTTTTGATAAATTCATTAAATGAAAATAAAGCTTTGAATTCTAAAATATCATATTTTGTAGTTAAGATAGATAGTGCGGATCTCAAAATAGTTTGAAATCATGAGACATTAGCATGTTTTTTAAACTACAAGTTGTGAAGCATTCATAAAATTATGAGGAACATGAAACTGTAAGACACAAAATAAAACATTAAATTCATTAAAATATATTTCCAATATTAAAATAAATATTAAATTCATAATTTCAAGCCCAATCATTAAGTCAAATTAATACAAGAACATTTACCTAGACTCAACAATATTAATGTTAGTAATATTCATATTTTCACTAACTATCTATGATATGTGAATTGAATATATTATTGAATTTAATTTTCAATTTTGCTAAATTATTTTGAATTACATTCAATTTCCTTTTCTATTTCATTAATTCTAAATTTTTATATAACTATAAGATATATTAATGTATAGTAAGTATTATATTCAAAGTGAATCTAATTCTTAAAATAAATTTTATAGTAGGTAACCTTCCTCTTTAAATAATTATGACAAGCAATAGTTTCCCAATTTTTTTGTGTCATGCATAATATTTTAATCATTTTTATATTCACATTTTTTTATTATTGGATTCCTTTGTTATCTTTATTTAAATTATTTATTATTTTATGTAGACTATAATTCACTATAATTTGAACTAAATTTACTATGCCAAGTTAATTTATTATGTGTTTTGTGTAATATCAATAGTTAATAATAGTTTATTTGACTATAAAAAATAATGTCTATGGTTAGACACACCTTGTATGGAAAGATCCCAATAATATATTACTCAATTTATTAGGAGAGAAGAGATGAATAATGGTTTGTATAGATTTATTATCCAAATAAATATCATAATGACTTGTGGTTGTTTCATTAAATATAAGGGGCTCATAAAGTCATTATAAATATATTAAGTATGAAAGGTTTTTCTAAACATATAATTGTTATTCAAGTGAAATAAAAAAAATAAATTTGAATATTCATGCCAAGTCAATAAAATGGAGTTAGATGTGACGTTGTTTATAAAAAATGTAATGGTTCATTTTGATAAACAACAAAAATATTCTTGTTATTCCTATGGTTAGAAAATTGAGTGTTATGTAGATTATAACATATGTGGTGTAGAAAAAAATCAAAATATTTGTCTTGGTATTGTGAATGTATTTAAAAAACTTAATCATTATTATTTTAATTCATATAATTTCCACTGATTGAATATGGATAAAGAATTTATTAAAATAATATTTCACACAAAAATGCTTACTTTTATGAAGAGAAAAAATCCACCCAACCTAGAAAAAAATACTTCATATCACAATTTTATGAATTTAAATAGTTAACACAACAAAGGACTATTTTAAACAAGTTGAGAAAGCTTTTTAAAATATTGAGTCTTCAAAAAATCAAGAGATAAAAAAAATATTAAATGAGAAATTTCTATATTTGAATTAAGTGCTTCCACCTGACACCTTCTAAATACTAATACCATTATCTTAATAAAGATAGTGTTGATCAAATTTTTAGCTCAATGTTATGTAACTTAGTGCCTCTTCAAAGGGACAAAATATTATACATTTTAAGAAAGCAACTAGTGATATCATGGATGTAGAGTTTAAGAAAGATTTTAATGATCTAGAATCTCATTTTTATATTATTGATGTCCAAAATATCATCAAAACACAAAATATTAACTTTGAAAACCATATTTTTGTGTCTTTACTTAAAATAATGAAATGTAGGTCTACTCATATTATATCAAAAAAGGTCACAAATAAGAATATAATTAGCATTTGTAAATAACATAGCACATAAAATAAGATATGGTTTCATACACAATTTATTTATTAACTTTAAAAATCAAGTTCGACCTGGATCATAGAGAAAATAC
>JARHVA010005190.1:987500-1102500 GCA_037957365.1 Torreya grandis | reverse complement strand
AAATATCTGTAACATGTATCAACCATGATCAATGAAATGGATTGATCCAAGCAACATTTTAGGTGACAATTCAAGGAATGGTTCTACCCTAATTGGTGGTAGAACTTTCAAGAGCCATAAATTTTGTACCATAGCTCCATTTTTCTCCCCATTTGAACCATTGGAAAGATAAGAATGAGGGGAACCTTTTAAGATGGAATGAGCTCTACTCAGTGGGTTTTGACCCTTGAAAAACAAATGAAAGTGCCCCAAATTTCAATTTTAGTAGTGCAGTCTAAAAATAGTAATTCTTCAAATTTTGTATTGTTTTAAATCATGGAAGTCTAACCACTTAATCTCCCTCAATATTGGTGACCTTACACATCCTCCTCATACCTTAAAAACATGTATAAATTAATATGTAGCTTGAAATGAAAATTAGACATCTCTTCTCAGAGATAGGCATATGTTTGGGTTTGCAAATTTGTTGAACAAAGCATCTCTTCTCAAAGATAACATTATTGTTATTTTTTTGTTTTTATTTCTTGAATTATATTTCAAATAAATCTTTTTAGTTTTGGATCATGGATTCCCCCAATATACTATATGACATAGGCAGAGGAGAGGTATAACATATGTATGATCATATATCATGTGTACGTGGTATGCATATATCAAAATAAAAATTGAGTGAAACATGTGTGGATATATAAAGGAAAATATATGGTATTTAATAATAGGAAGTAAATAACATAAGTGCCAAGGAGATAATAAACATGGGAATGTTGAATATTTTTTAATTTTCTAAATTATATGAATGTTTTTATGTTTTAGGATTTCTCAAGGTATGATAATTATTCAAATAAATTATGTTAATTAAGTTATTGATATGTTTTAATTAAATTTTAGTATGGAGGTATACTCTTTTACAAAAAAAAAAATTAGTAACCATGAATGGGCCCATCCAATGTAGTTTAAACTTTACTTTTTTATATCTTTTTCTTTATTTTTATTATTTTGATTTTATTTTAATACCATGTCACCCATAACAAATTTTCTTGGATTAATATTTTTTATATTATCATTTGATGGGATCATGATAGACCCATAAATGTTCAATATACTATGTTCCCTTGGCACTCAATTATTCCAACTAATGTAATTGTTTCTCTCAATAGTCAATATCTTTTATAATATCCATCAGAGAAACACACAAAGATGGGAGTTCAAGTTAAATGGTTAACTACAAATATACCATAAAATAATGAATAAGGTGTTACCTAAGTAGGTGTATGAACATTGGTGCAATATGACAATAAGGTATACACCATCTCTTGATGCCAATATATACTATATCATTTGACTATTTTTAAAAGTATTTTGGCAATGGTTTTATTTATAAATTATTCTTAACCTTTACCATGTGGGTAATAAGGTGTATGTAACACATTTTTTATTTTTTATTTCCTAAAAAAGTGCTTCATTATTATATTTTTAAATGATGAACCATTATTGTTAGTTATTGTTGAAGGTATTCCAAAATGAGAATAGTATTGGTCATTCAAAACTTCCATATGTCATCCTCTATGGTAAAAGTGGAATTACTTCTACCCATTTGGTAAAATATTTATTTAGATATGATTATGGATCTATAAACACTTGTAGATATATGATTTATTTTTCCAATCAAATAAAATCCCCATAAAGATAAAGTCCACGATAATACAATCAGTTATAATTCATGAGATGGAGTGCAATTTAAATTGATATATTTCTATCATTGTAAGCATAATTTAATGTGTTCAAAATATTCTTGTTCTATTTTAGGCCAATAATAACTATGTCATAATAATTTTTGGACATGCTCTTACCATTGAAGTGTCCCCCACACTCACTATCATGTATTTTTAAAAATGTTGTTTATTATTTATATTTATTTATGCATCAAAGTAATTTCTCATTAAAACCTCATTTGAATAAATCATTCTTGATAATAACATAATGAAGTGCCTCTCAATGTAGTTTACATTTTTCATTCCATATGAGATGATTTGGTATGTAAGCCTGAAATAGGAAATTATATATCACCATTCTATATTTATAAAACTATATGTAATAACTAGAACTAATAAAACATCCATATTTTTTAATTTAATGGAAGGTTGTTTTAATTGTTGTATTGTAAATTTATGTAATCATAATTGATATCAAAATCTATTAAATATTTCACACTAGCAATTTCATCTACATGATGGTTATTGTTACATGGAATATCATCAATAGATAATTTATCAAATGTTTATTTCAATCTATCCACCATTTATTTATAGGAATGTAATTGATCTTATTTAGTTTGGTAATGATTGATAACTTGATTAATAACTAGATGAAAGACCAAAAACTCAAATATCATTGATATGAAGTTTTCATTATATGAATAATACAATTATCAAGGCCTTACATTCTTATATATTACTAGTGCAAGGAAAGGCTACTATATTAGAGAATGACATGTATTTTCCCTTGGGGGTACAAAATATGATACTTTCACCTACACATGTCATACATATGAATCCATCAAATAACATTGTACATGCATTATGGGATATATTATATGGTGCTATCTCATCACATAAAGCCTTGGTAATTGGGAAAGGATTTGGTAATGGTGACATAACTATTTGATCATCTATAACTTGGATTTTTAGTGATTTCTAAGATATAAACATGAGATTAAATTCTTTAATTTGCATCACCCATTTATATATCCCACCCATTATGTGCATTTTGTTCATGAGAAAATTTTAGGGATCTTATTTAATTATAACATGGATCTCATTACTAAGCATATACTATCATAATTTTTTTGTATCAAATACTAATGCTAGATGTAATTTTTCCATTAGATTATATTTGTATTCATAATCAACCAATTGACAACTTATATATTAAATTTCATGATCATGGTGATCATCATCACATTTTACTAATAGGACCCCCGTAGACTCATTGGTAATTGAGATATAAAGGAGTAATGGTCTATCTAGGATATTTACCATATTGAGTAACTTTTTAAAATTTATCATATAGATGTTATGAATTCCACATATTTTTTTGTGATCTTCACTTGGGAATTCATCTTCCTCATGTGTATTGGGAATAAACATTTTGTATTTGGAAGGAGATATATTAAGCTCTTTGGGATATTTGAGTATGAATGAATCATATCTATTTACATCCATATATAAGTGACCAAATGATGTGTACTTATTATAAAATGACTTTATTCTAATGGAGAAATAAGACCTCTTATAAAAATGAATTGTAATTCCAAATCTAAGGGTCTATATGCTAAGGAGTATAATGCAATTTTAAATGAAATAAGATAGTATTGAAGAGATTCATCATCATATTGTTTTAAGTGATAAAATTGTTCTAATTTAAGTTTAGGCACCTTATGTATATTGAAAGCTAAGAATAAAACATCTTCCAATTATGAAAATTTGGTTAAGGACTCATTTGGTAAAATATAGAATCAATCCAAGTTTCTTATGCAAGACTTATATGGAAATATTTAAGTAATATTTTCTCATATTTATCCCATTTACCAAAACAATTTACATGTTGAGCTATATGGATAAACTCATATTTTTGAAAAAAGAGAGAGAGGTAATAGTGGTATTATAAAATATTATGGACAAGGATATTCAAGTACACTTTTTATAAGAGGGTGATTATCAATAATTTTATAATTGGTACTAGCATTGTAGGATGCCATTTACATTTAGAGTAAAGATATTTGCCTTTGAATCTCACATATAATACTCATTATAGACATGAGATAAGTTGTGGGAATGGTGATATTTCGTAAATATGTGATAATTGGCTATAATTCACCATTTATTTTTAACTTAAGAATATTTGAATTATCATCATTGTGAACAATAAGTGAAATATTAGAATCACTAAACTTAGGAAATTTTGGTAATAACATTTTAGTTAGAAATTTTGAAATGTTTGGTAATGGTGTGTATGTTGAAGATTCAACCACATTTGGTAATGATATAACAATTATAAATCGAAGTAGATTTGGTAAAATTACATAATTTAGAATTTTAGGAAATTTGTGTAATCCTAAAACTTTTGGAATATAAATTACCTTTTTCATATATATATATATATATATATATATATACATGTATGTATGTATATATATATATATATATGTATATATGTGTGTATATATATATATATATATATATATATATATATATATATATATATATATATATATATATATATATATATATATATATATATATATATATATATATATATATATATATATATATATATATTTGTCAATAAATCCATGATGTATTTATGAACCTTTCAAAAATGTTTTCAATTGAATTAAGGAACAATGTTTTTCTATCATTAATAAGGGGTACATTATTTGGAAATTTTTCAACCTTGGGGGGTTGAACCAAGTTTAAATAAGGAAAATTCCACATATTATTATTATTTTAATTATTTTTAATGTCATTATGTAGTTGTTAAAATTTATCATGATCAAACAATGGAAGATTTTGCTCATATGTATCGAATGTGGTTGTATGAGGTAAAAGATTAGGTTGATTGTATTAATTAATATTAATCAAATCATATATTAAGGTTATGGTGGAATGGACATGGTTACATTGTTGGTATCTATCACCATCCGAATAGTTAAGAGGAGGCCTTCAAAAATTTGGAAGATATTAGTAGTCTATTTTCACTCCTACATTTACATAAAGTTGGATAGTTTATTTATAATAGCCATAAAAAATTATATAATATATTAGGAATGAAATAAATAATACAAATAATATGGTAAAAAATGAAATAAAAATTATCTATATTATATTAATGCTACAAGGATACTCATAGGTTAATTTCACCAAATGTTTAACACTTTTTTTAAATATGGTATGAAGGATTAAGGGGGTTGAATATCCTATACACAAGGATGAATAAAAATATTATAGAGAAATTCCATTAATTAGAATATTTGATAAATGAATGATATAAATTAAAATACTAAGATGTGCTAAATTTATAAAGTAAAAAATTTTAAATATACTCTATTGATTGCAATGCCAAGGATATTTTTTTCCTAGTTGGATTTATAATATGTATATGGATATAAGTTGCACATAATCAGAAGTGAGTAGGATTATAATTTTGAGATAGTCATTAGATTTTTGAAATGATGTTTTTATATCTTCAAACACTTCCATTAACCTCGAGAAAATACCATTGATTTTACTTTTCATTATAAAATTATATTATCTAATATAGAGTATGCACTAGATTATGATGTGAATAATTTAATTATGGGTTTTATGTTGCCGTTATGTTATTGTATTTAGATATATAACATAGGCTATATATGTATGTTTATGGATCAAACCATAGATATTCACCCATGGGATTTTTTTTTATTGAAATGGGTTAGTGTGCTCATGGTGTTGAATTTACCTCAAATACCCTATTTTAATGAGCACTAAATACATACCTAATACTACAAGGAGGTCCTCATACTTATATAGTTATTTTGTATGTTTTGGATCATGTGCTAATAATGGTGTAATATGATATATGTAGATGAATGCAATGATATATCTTATAGATTGAAAAATAATTCTCATAGGATGTTCTTTAGATGTTTTAGACCTTTTGTACAATTGTTTCTACAACTAATATTAAAATAGGGAAGAATAGGGAAATAAAACTTAGTTGTGTAATTAATTTAATGAGATTTAATATGTGTTTACTTGATATTTTATAGATTAATAATGAGAAGGATTAGACTTATATTTAAACCAAATATTTTTAAAATATCTCATGGTAGGGTTCAATAATAAAATTAGGTTGACCCATAGGTTTTGAACAATTTGAAATTTTGATGAATTTAGTTGAATAGACACTAGATAAAAATTTGAAGACTAGAATTGATGTTAGTATCCCTTTGTGGTCAGTAGTGTCCATAAGGATAGAAAACATGTATGAATATGTAATTGAAAGTGATGGATATATATAAAGTTTTAATATTTTTTAGTGTACAGTTTGTATGGATCATTAGAATGATAAGAATTTAACTACAAGATAATAATTTAGGAACTAAGATGGAAAATATGAGCCTTTCAATAGTATGAAGGTCCATAAATAAATGGTAGATCCATGATTGGTATTTTTCAAATGTACAAGTGTTTTAGGTCATTAGAATGATAAGGGCTGAACTAAAAGATAATCATTTAGGCATTGAAATGTAAAAATATGAGCCTTTTGATATAAGGAAGGTCCATAACTAAAGGGTAGAACCATGATTGGTTTTAATTAGTACCTCAAAATTTTATATTTGTAATATGCTTATCATGGATATAAATTTTAGTTCTAGACATGCCTATTATTCAAAAGCTCATGTTCACTAATTCTTTGTCCCTAAATTTCTTATATCTTAGTCTAACCATTTTTATTTAGATGAATAGTGGTAGTATAATTTTTAAAAATATATAAAATTTATTATTATCTTTCACTTTGAGTTATGGAATTATACCTATTTTCTATTTTCTTGGACACTTGCATCCTAGATAGACAATTGCATTGATGCAAATGTCCATTTTTATTAAAAAGTGTCTAGTGCCCAAAATTCATATAGTTTTAAGAAGAAACATATCCTAAGGGTATGCCTAAGGGATTTATAATGAGATGTTTCTAAAAGGGATTGGTATATATATAAGATCAACCCTCATTCATTCTTCACTTAACAATCAGCTCAAAAACACTTGGAACTTATAAGGAAACATACCAAGAAACACTAAATAAAGCATTCAAGTTACAAAATATATCATATTCATATATATTAATCATAGTAATATTATTTACATAGGTATAAATAATTTGAGGATTAGTTCATTAGCCATATTTTATAAGTTACAAGTTAGGTCACTATATGACTTCACTTATCTCACATTTCATCCTTGTGCACACACAATATAACGCATGTGGAAGAATTACATAGTTATAAGGCCCTATTTAGAGGATTTGATATGTAGACATAACCTATTGATAGATGGGTCCTGAGGCCAACTTGACACTGTGAGTGCTAACCCATTTTTTCTATATCACTGCAAGGGTGAAGAGCTAGGGTTTGATCATTGAGAAAAAGTGTTAGCTTGTGCATGTGATTTATAAACATTTTAATAAATGTGATAAGAAACCCATAAGGATATAGTTCATCATGTCCATATCTAGTAAATATTTATAATAGGACACCTACATCAAAGTCAAACATTTGCATTGACATAACAATACAAATTCAATGAAAACATCTGAGGACACAAAAAATAAAATTTCCATAATCTGACATCTATTCTAGGATCGTGTTCTACTCTAATTCTAACCTATTCAAAATTTTACATACATGTTCATAGTAAACTAAGTATATTTATTTCTAATTCATTTCAATATATATAAATAGTTTTACTATACTATTTTTATCAATCTTAGTTATATAAATTCATAATACTATTTATCTAAAATTTTTTAAATGGCATGCTCATTAGGTTAGTTCACCATAGTTTTAAAATTTAATCTAATACCCATTAACCCTAGGTAACCACACACATATAAATTTAGGATTAAACATTTACTAAAACTAAAATTTGGTCTCCAAACCCTAGATTGACCTTGGGTTTAAAGTTTCAATCTAATTTATAATTTCTAAACTACAAGTATTTTAAAATAAAAAATTTCATTTATTTTAAAGGAATTAATAATTAATGTATACATTAATTCTTCCTTTTCCAATATTTCATAACAAACCTTATTTTTTATACTCTATAAATGGCTAAATTAAACAAAATTATAATGAAGGATACCAATCATGTCTATTAATAGAAATCCTTTTATAATACTATATAGCTATTATCTAGATGCCAATGTGCATGATCCCAACCCTTTGTTCCACCTAGATCCTATTCAAGTGACACCTACCATTCCACACCCATTATTCACCCATGGATTATATTGGATTTTTTGGTTCATGTTGTCACTATTCAAAAAGGTAAGGGTGACCAACCTATCCCACCTCTTGTTTCTATACAATAGGTTCATCCTAATCTTAAAAATGTTATAAAATTATAAATATATGATCTTATTGACCAATTAAGAAACACACATGCTAAAATTTCAATCCTTGAACTTCTAAATAAATATACTATTTTCAAGGATATTTTATACTAAGCATTATATGACTCTTAATTAAAAAGTGATATTGAACAAACGTATTTTGTAGATATTATACAAGATCTAAATAAATTAAAATATTATTACCTTTGATTAAAAAAATTACCATCACAATATATTATTCATTAATATTTTCCTTTGTTCATATAAGTGAGTATGTTTCACAAGGGAATTAAGAGTCTTAGTTGATGATGGTTTTGTCCTAAACATTTGTGGCACAAATATATTAACTACCATGTGTATTATCCATAATATCCTACAAAAATAGTTATTAATATCAAATAATTTGATAATTCACGTAGCCATCCACTTGTCTAAATCACATTAGATGGGTTATTAAGGCAAAAAATGGTTTCAACTACATTCTACATAATGTCTCAGTCATTACACTATAACTTGATTTTGGGTAGACCATGGATATATACGATGGAATTTTTCCCATCAAAATTAAATTATTTTGTGAAATTTATACATTATATAACTTTATTCATAATTATTATTGAAGATGAACCTCTATTTTTTTTCAAAATGTTACATTTTGACATAGAAGGGATACCTAAAGTGGTACCACATCAATAATATATTCCACTTGAAAATATAAAAACATATGAAATGGGTGAGTTAAAAATAATGCCTCCATCACCTAAATAAACAAAAAATCACTAACCATTGAGGTGTGCATGGATGAACATCAAGAACAAGAACCATTACCAAAGGAGAAAATGATACCAAAATATCAAGAAAATCCAAATTTTGAGATTCCTTTATTGATTATCACCAAGAAACAAGAAGGAAAATTTTCAAATTAATGTGATAGTGATGATGAAATTCCTCATGATATGATTGAAAAAAAACAAAAAAAACATAGCTTTAATCCAATTGAACATATTTAACATAAACTACTCACACCTATAGGTCCTGGTACATACAAGTTAAATTCATCATCAAAATATACAAGACAAAATTTATATAAGGAAAATACAAAAACATCATATGAACATGTGAATGTTTGTTATTAAATCCATCCCTCTTAGATAAAAACATTAAGCCAACTGTACATGGGACTAATGCAAAAACACCATGTGAATAATATGGAGTCTTCTTAAAAACATCCACAATAAATTACATATATCTTAATAAAATTAGATGTTTTAGATTTAATTTTTCCTATGTTACTTGAGTATCACATGATATATTTACCTCCTAATAGACACAGACTGAGAATCAAACCCATTATTAAAAAAGGATCACTATATTTTGTTTACCATTTAATCATAGACCATAATATAAATCAAAGTGTGGTATTGTGATGTATAAGCATCCATGCTAGATAGGTTATCCTATATTGCACATAAACTAAGTATTTTTATTACTTTTTATCTTGTTTTGATTTTTTTCTAGTTGTGTGTTTTAGTTTGTTTTCAATTAAATTCTGATCCATTATTTATTTTGGCTTGTTTGTGTTATTTCTCATGGATTGGTAAAGTTTGCTTATGGCTTAAAAATTAGGTTTCAACTAGCCAATATTGACTTGAATAAATTTGTATGTTTTTACAGTTGTAATCAAACCTTTTAAAGTGAATAGGATTTCAATAACATGAAGATATCTAGATTTACTTATTGTTTATCTCATTATTTGTTTTTTAATTTAGGTAGTTTGTGATTTATTCATGGGTGATCCCCAATACTTCTTGGTGTTTGAGAACCAATTTTGTCTCAATAAGAATTCATTTAAAAACCTCCTTGAAATGTGAGTCCCTAATTTGTTTTATTTGATTAAATACCATCATAATTATAATTTTTTTCTATGTTTGATATTTGAATAAGACCAATATGGCATTTAGTAAAATTTAAGAATTTAAATATTGAATTCATCTGTGTGCTTAGAAAAGTCTTAATTCAATGTGGTGTAGACTAGTGAAGCCCAACAAGGATGAAATAAGCCACTTTGCATTCACTGAGCATCAAATTGACACATAAAGGCCCAAATTATAATTCATTTTCTTTGTTTTAACCACTGTGTAGTAAACATAATATACTTGGGTAGTAATATAACAAAGTGAGTCCATTAAAAATTGGCTTGGCTAATTGAAATCCATTCAAGTTAGCTTGCAAGTGGAATTTTCTTTATTTATCAATTTTTGGTTTCTTATTATAATGGAATGGGAATGCAAAAATTTATTTATGGGCATTCCCTTGAGTTAATGTGAGAGGGAAGTCAATTCCGGTGGATAAACAAGATGGTAAGAATAGATAAGGGAGTTGTCTGTGAGGAGAAGATAGAGGATGAGAATTATATGTTTTTTTATATATAAATATATATAGGGTAGATTATGTGGAATAGATAAAAAATGAAAAATTTCTATGAAGAGATAAAAAAATTAATGTATCTTTCTTCCTACATATTCCTTTGCCTATTAAACCCAATGGAGGTATAATCATAAGTCATACACTTTTTTTATAAATACAAATAGTTTATTTTCTATTTTGTGTATGTCAATTGATGAAAAAAATAAGGTGTGTTCATTAAAATGTTGAAACCCATGCAACACAAGATATAAAGGCAAATCTTAATTTATTTTTCCCATCTTGGTGTTGTATCATTTGGTATGAGATCTTCATTTCATTATTACAATAGAGTGTGCATAAAGGAGGCTCAAGTGGAGTCTATTGGAAATTTGTGGAAGATAAGTTTGAACTATTATAAGTATGACATACCAAAAAAATGTTTTTCAGAAAAGGTCAAGCATGAGAGTGCCTCATGTGTTTCATTTGGTAGAGATGATAAGATGTGTAAAGACAAAGTTGGTAGCAATGGATTTGCATCAATGGATGGGTGTTGATGATGATGACATTAGTGAATATGAGGATGAATAAGATTAAGAACATGAGATTTAGGACTCTTATAAAATGGTATAAATAATATTTACATTATCTATAGTAAAAATTAGAAGTAAGCCAAAATTTGATACATCGTGCTAAAATGATAGCTTAAATCATGAAGAGATCATGGATTGGATAACACAAATGGAAAACTAATTTGGCTATGTGTATATTGAAGAGCACAATAAATTGAAATTAAAGTGAACAAATATTAAATTTCATGCCTCATTATGGTGGGAAAACATGCAGGTAGAAAGACAATATAAAATAAGGATAAAAACATATAATGTGATAAAATGGTAGAAAACTTGAAGGCAATTTTTTTCCCTATTTATTATAACTTGAATTTATTTTGAAAATTTTCTAAATTTGAGGTAGGAGATGGGCACCAAATAATACATAAAGGAATTATATAGACTCATAATATGAGAAGGACATGATGAAGATGATCAAGATAAAGTGGTGAGGTATATGAATGGACTATGTTTTGATATGCAAGATGAAATTATTTTATTTAAACTACAGACCATATAAGAAGCCAATAAAATTACATTGAAGGTGGATGAAAAGCTGACAAGGAGGAAACAAAAAAATTATGGATGTAGAGAATGGTATTTGAGATGATTTGGACATAATGATGATGTAAGATGTCAAAAATAATGGTAAAGAAGCTATCAATTAACAAAGTCATAATTCTAGCATGAGAGGGTATACTCTTCAAGAATGAGAGGTTCATATGGATGAGATAGAGTTGGAGGTTTTCATGGTAATTTTTTTGGTTGTAACAAATATATTGGTAATAAGTAGGAGGATTATCCATAAAACCCTCCAAATAATGGTAATAGTGTTTAAAAAACAACTCATATAGATTTGGGAAATAAGGAGAGATTTGGGTCTCCTAGTGATATGAAATTAATAGAATAAGGAGAGGTTTTATAAATGAAAAGAATGTTGTTAAAACCAACCAAGGAGGTGAATGAACCGACAAAATAAAAGAATATTTTTAGGTCTATTTGAAAATATAGAGTAAGTGTTGGAATATTGTAAACAAAAATGGTATTATTGATAATTTTACCTCTCAATAAATGGTATGAAAACTTGGGATGATATGTTTATCATATCCTACACCATACAAAGTTCCCTATTTTCTTAAGGGACATTAATTACTTGGGAATGAATAGTGTGTCATGAAATTATCAATTATTTTACACAAGGATTAGGTATTATGTAATATCATGAACATGGATGTATGTCATGTATTTTTGAGTATTCCATGGTAGTTTAATAGTAGAGTTATACATGGAAGATGAGAAAACACATATACTATCATAAAGGATGGTAATAAATACACATTGATTCCATTGAAGGATAAAGGATATGAAGTCTAAAATAGTACAAAGGTCATGTTGGTTCTATAAAAAAGTTATTAAATGTGTCTAAGGAGGAAAAGGTATGTTTTACATTTATTTCCAAAATGGTATAGGTTTTGATAGCCACTCTAATAAGTGATTTGCCATTTAAGTTTAGTATATCTTGAATAACCACATTAAAATCATGATAAGTGAATTAACAGATGGACTAACACATGTAAGGAGTATTAGTCATCATATGGGTTAACTACTTGAAGTGAGTTTTCCTAACAAAGAATCCTATATATTGACTCTAATGGAAAATGCAAATATAAAGAAGTAGGTGTAGGAATTTCTTATGAAGGGTTTCATACATGAGAGTCTAATACCTTGTGTAGTTATAATTATTTTGGAACCAAACAAAGATAGAGAATGTATAATTTGTACATATTCATGCGAAATAAACAAAAACTCCATTATGTATAGATTTTTTTTCCAAGAATAGATGACTTAATGGACTGCTTGAGTGGATCAAGGTACTTCAATATTTATTTAAATAGTGGGTATCATCAAATTTTCATATGAGAAAGAGATGAGTGGAATACCACATTCAAGATGAATTATAGGTTATATGAATGACTAGCCATATCATTTTCATTATTCAATGCTCCATATACAGTCATGAGTCTCATGAAATAAGTGCTAAAACCATTCATGGGTAAGTTTATAATTATTTATTTGGATGAAATAATTTTTAATTATTCTAAAGAAGATAATTTATAACACATGAAGTGTTGGATAAATTTAAAAATAACCAGATGTTTATAAATATTAAAAATTGTAGATTCATCTATGAGGAATTTATATACTTTGGGTTTGTGATCTAAACATAAGTGTTGAAGACAGATATTGAGAAGGTAAGAAAAACTATTGATTGGCCTTTGACAAAGATCATGTTTTAGATAGGAATTATCCATGGGTTAGCTATCTTTTATAAGAAGTTCATCATAAATTTAAATGGTTTTTGTGAAACCATCATGAATAATATGAATGGATACAATAATTATTTTAAATGAATATTGTAGCAGAAGATAGGTTTCAATTTTTGAAAAAATAATAATGGAACAACTAGTATTAGCCTTACTAAAATTTCCAAATGTATTTTAGGTTGATTATGATGCAAGTAGAATATTCATAGTAGTGGTGATAATTAAAAATGGTAAGCCCATTACCTATTTCAATGATAATTTGAATGAATTAAAGTGTAAGTACTTGGTCTAAGACCAAATATTATATATAATGGTACAAGTTATCAATAAGTGATAATATTAGTTGTTGCCAAAGGAGTTTGTGTTTAAAAGGACAATCATGATTTTTAAGTCATGAATAGATAAGGTAATATAAACCAATGCCATATGAAATGGGTAGAGTTTCTTTAGAGCTATTATTATGTTTTGAAGCATAGGAGTGGAAAGTAGAATAAGGTAGAAGATGCCTTGAATAATCAAACTCTTATAGTTGATGAGCTTAAAGTAGATGTCATTGGATTTTAATCCATTATGGAATTATATGAGTAATAATTGGATCTATAATATTCATGGGTATCATGTAGGAATCCAATAGATACATAAAAGACACTTTGGTTAGAGTATATGATACGTGATGGTCTATTATTCAAGGGATGAAAGTTGTGCATACCACAAGGTTCATGAGAGAGAAATTATTGAAGGAGAAACATAAAAAATGAATTTATAGTAATTTTGGATATGAAAAGATTTTTGAACAAAAAAATGATAGATATTATTGTCCATATATAGGCATAGATGTAAAAAATTGTTACATCAATGTATATTTTGTTGACATGTTAAAGGAACAAGTTAGATTTATGGTTTGTATCAGCCATTGCCCATTTGGGATAGACCATGGGATGTGTTAATCATGAATCTTATCTTTAGTTTTCTAAAAATGCAGTGACATAATAATTACATACTCAATATTATGGATATGTTTTTTAAATATGGCTCAATTTTTGGCTTTCATGAAAACTAGTGATGCCATGCACATAGATACTTTATTTTTTCAAGAGATTGCAAGGTTTTATGGATTATATCAGATTATTACCTTGAATAGAGATACAAAGTTTTATAGACACTTCTAAGGGATGCTTTGGAAGAAGTTTAGAACTAGATTAGGCTTTAATTTAGCCTATCATCCATAAATAGATGGATAAGAAGAGGTGGTAAACTATATTCTAAGAAACTTGTGGAGATATCTAGTTGGTGATAATCCTAAAAAGTGGGACTTAATGTTATCATAATATAAATTTTCATATAATGATTCATTCAATTAGAGTACATGTATGAGTCCTTTTTAGATAATGTGTGGAAACAACCTTAAAGGGGTTTGTGAGTTGATAAGCATAGTTGAAATGAGTAGAATAAGTGTAGAGAGTTAAGGTAATGCTTAAGATATGCATGAAGTACATCAATAAGTGAAGAAAAAAATTAAAGAGAGTGATGGAAAATTAAAAAAATCATTCTTATTTTCATAATAAAGAAGTGAATTTCAAAGCAGGGGACTTGGTGTTGGCACATTTTCATAAGGAGAGGTTTCTAAAAGGAGAATATAACAAGCTAAAGTAGAAAAAGATCATAACTTGTAGGATTTTGATGAAATTTTTAGTTAATGCATATGACAAAGAGAGTTTTTAGATCAAGTAGGCATATCACCTATATTTAATGTGGCTTATTTGTACTAGTATGTTAAAGGGGAAATAAGTGATAGTGTACATTTTTAGATGGATATTTGAAGGATCAACTACCACCAGTAGCCAAGGAATAAATGTAAACTATTTTATACATTTTAATTTTCAATAATATAAGTGGATATGAGTAGCATGACTGCTTGGTCATGTGGAATGGTAGAGTACCTAAATATATAAATTAGATGCACGCATCCAAGGTTGACAACTATGTAAAATCACTAGAAAATATCACCATAGGTTCATGAGTGGGAGCTTATGGTCCTTTTCATCTACCATGATTTTATAATGTATGAGCATACATGGTGGGTAGGCTATCTTGTATTTCACATAAACTAAGTGCTTTTTTTACTTGTTGTCTTACTTTACCTTTGATTTGGTTGTGTGTTTCAAGTTATTCTCATTTGATTGCCAAGCCACCCTTTCTTATGACTTGTTCATGTTTTTGCTCTTGGATTGGTAAATTTTAATTATGGATTTAAAATTAGGTTTCAACTAGCCAACTTGGCCTTGAATAATTATATGTGTTTTTATAATTATAATCATACATTTTTAAGTATGAAGAGGGCTTTCAATAACATGAATATATCTAGCTTTACTTATTAGTTATCTAATTATATGTTTTGGTCTATAGGTAGTTCATTATTTTTTCATGGGTGATTCCCAATAAATATTAGTGTATGAAGAGCAATTTTGTCTTAGTAAGCAATAATTTTAAATCCTCTTTAAACTACAAGTCCCTACTTTGTTTCATTTAATTTAAAACAACCATACATATCATAATTTAGTTCTATGTTTCATCTTTGAACAATAACAATGCACCATCCAATTTTTTTTTTTTGGAATTTAATTATTGAAGATTTCTTGTGCTTAGAAAATTATTCATTCATTACGGTGTGGACTAGTGAATCCTGATGGGGACATCATAAGTCACTCTGCATTCACTCAGTACCAAATTGATACACTCAAGCCTGAATTAGATTTATTTCATTTTTTTAACCATTTTATGATAAAAAAAATATGACCAAGTATTAATATAAAAATAATATTCCATTATGAATTCTCTTAGCTAATTTAAATGCACCTAGGTTTGGTTGTAGGTGGTCTTTTATTTGTTTTTTGTTTTTTTGGTTTCTTCTGTTAATCGAATGGGAAGCTAACACCTGGTAGATGGAGATTCCATTGAGGGAAGGTGAGAGGGAATTCAATTTTCATGTATAAGAAATATGGTAGGGGAAGAGAAGGGATTTAGATACAAGGATAAGATTGGGGACATGATTTGTATGTTTATTTTAATATTTGAATCAATATAGGGTGGATGAGGTGGAATGAAAATAAATAAAAAATTTCAATTAATATTCAAAAAAGTGAATGTATCTTTATTCCTACATATTCCTTTACTTATTAAACTGAATGAGGGCATAACTAGGAGTGATATGTTTTCTATATAAATACAAAGGGTTTGTTTTATTTTGTGTGTATATCAATTGATTGAAAAAATTAAGGTATGTTCATTAAAATTTTAAAACCCCTATAACAAAAGAGATAAATGAAAATCCTAATTAACATTCCCTATCCTAGTACTACATAAAAATTCAAAACTATATTCATAAATTAAAAGGTGAGGGGAACATACAAGCTATGCCTAAGAAAAAAAACAAATACTTCCAATATTTCCACAAAAAATTAATAAACAAAGTGACAAAGGTATAAAAATATAAAAAATTACTACAAACACTATTGGTGTCTCTTTCTCACATTTTAAAATTGATACAACCAATTGGGACACTCTTTTTAATGTCTCATACTTACCTACATTAGGGAATATTATCCAAGAAGTAAGACATGAATCTATTTTTTATGAATCTCTTGGATATATTTACTTACCCATAACATGCAAACCTAAACTGATAAATACCATCATATGGGAATGGATACCAAACCAAATCTCACATTTTTCCTTAGATAATATTGGGAAACATAAATGAAAGAAAAAATTGACACCATTCATGTGTGTCTTACCTATGAATTCAAAAATAAATTAATCCACATACTACATTATGGACACAATGATAAATCTATAGCAACAATATATGACATTCCTTTACTAAATGATATTGAATTAATAGAAATGATGTGTCATAAACACTTGTTGTAAAAACATGATCTTGGAAAACCATTAGATATGCTTTTATCTTCTAAGTGGGAGGAATCATATTCATTCATTCCAATTAATATTCATAAATAAAAATAATGAAAATGAACTTACCTAAGGTTAGAAACCTCAAATATACCATAAAATTCAAAAAAATCAAAAATTCTAAAAATACAAAGACATTCAAATAATTCAAAAATACCAAAAAAATCTAGTATATTCATAGTTATACTATTTTTTATACATGTGTTTTTTTCTTCATGTTAGTAGATAACATATCATTTATTTCACATATACACATATGTTTTATGCTTCATTTTGGTGTAGTACAAGCATACCTAGATACATGATATATGTACATATAGATGTTGGGCCTTCCCTCCACACACGTTTTAAGTACATTGGGAGCATATATCTCTTTTATCCTAATACATTGATGTTATATTATTTAATAAACACTTTTCATTATGATATTTTATCTTATATACTTACACGTGCCTATATCCATGCTTATACCTTGCACAATGTACTTCATATGTTATGTAATTCAAATTTCCGGCAAACACATATGTTTAGGAGCTAGTATGCTAGGTTCTTATAGGTTTCTTATATTTATCCTAATTTCCCATTTTATGAATTTTTTTAGTGTGTTCCTTACATTCTAATTTCTTGAATTGTATTTCCTATTTGAGCATGTAAATATGTTTCATTTATTGTGGCCCTCATGCTTTTATTTTCCTCTTTTTTGCATTTGAATATGTCATTGATTAATATATTTTCAATTTTAATATATAATATTATTCCTTTTGGATATTTTAATAATTCATGTCCCTTTTATTGCGTGTAATTTGAACACACCCCTTGTATGAGGTCTCCTTGGACCATTCTATTATTTGCATTACATTTTAGTGCTCTTGTGTGTGTGCTTTATTGCTTCATCATATTTTACTATTACTATATATATGTTTAAATGATATATATAATCCATCTTAGGAATTTATGTAATCACATACTATGTGTTTCAGTTTTATATCTACCTAGACATGTTACTCTTACATGTTACATGATCTATACATAAATTATATAGTTATATTATCCTTTTGAGGTAATGTAACTAATAGATTATATTTCCAATCACCTCAATGGGGGCATATCAGTGGGGTAATTTAAAAAATACATGACCTCCACACTTATTTAGTATTCCACATCTCTATATTATATTTGGGAATGTTATGGAAATATATTCTCCACATTTTCATAAACTATTCAAGTATTCTACTCTTCTACCAATTTTTATTGTGGATTGGCTTATTATTTTGTTAATTTTATGATATATTATTCTATTGATGTGAATCATCTAATAATTTAATTAAATTTTTATATATTAGCCTAAATATATTAAAGGTGATAGATAATTAAGGAAGATGTGTCATGCTAATTTTTATTCGTTTGAGCCTCTTTGATCCTAGATCAGTGTTTAAGGATCTCTTCAAGTCATTTAAAATCCACCTTCTTTAGCTCAATGGGACTTTAGATTTTTATCTGGTTTGTATAGCTCCCAAATATCCTTCAATTCTTTAGTGACATACAATAGAGTCTATTCTTTTCCTATCACTAGGATCATAATGAATTGGAGAGTGATAAATACCAAAATAATTGGGGAAAGAGTGGCAATTAGGTAATGGATCAACTTGATTTTTTTGAAGCATGGGTTGATTATTACTCTAGAGATCATTAGTACTTAATAAATCACTATTTATAGGATGATATCATCATTAAATTAGTTGTAGATATCTATGAAAGATGACAACTATCTAATAGGAGAAGAAAAACTAGGGAGAGATGATATATTTGGTACTGTTAAGGAGGACCAACATGTTTTAGAGTTAAATAAGCTTGAGAATATGTAAATAATGAATATGAATAATTTAATGATGAATGGAGTAATTAAATCATAATTACCTAATATGATGGCCATCTTATGATCATTGGAGGGTAAACACTTCCTTTTATCATTGTCATCCTCTATGAGCATAGGAGAGTTAATACTCTCTTTTGTCACATTTCCATTAGACCTCTCTGAGTGTGGAAGACATTAAATAATAATTTTTAATTGATCTAGGACCTCCTTGTGCATTCTTAAGAGTTAATATGGTGTTTTTTCAAATTATTATTAATATTAATGAGTCTATTAAAGTTTGTTAATTTTTATCATTATCTTCAATATCATGCATTAACTTTTTTTAGCCTCCCCAAAATAATGATTATGATATCAACATCTTGAGAATCTTGATTTCATATGTAATGTTGTCAATTTAAACATTCTATATTCTCAACTTCTAATTGGGGGAGGATAACTTCATTGATTTTGAATCAATTGCATGAAAATGAAATATTAATTACTTAACCATTATCTAAAAATATATATTATATCAACAAAATAGAATAATATCTACTACTAGTTGATTAATAAATTTGAATTTTAAAAAAATTAAAACTAGAATCTATAACATATGGTATTTTATTCCAATCAATAGAAAATAGTAATTAATAATAGTGAAATTGTAATCCAATATTGGAAGTAATTGATACTATAAAAAACTAATAATAATAGTTTAGATTTTAAATCTAGATTGGAATATGTCTAGATTTAATGAAATTATGATTAATATTTTTATATCATAGGGTTATAGTGGGAAAATATCATAAAAATTATCAATATCTCACCCACCTAGGGCTCTAATGAATGATTGAAGTCATATGGATCATCTCAAGGAGTGGGGTGACGAGATAGTGACACTTGGTATGATCTTGGGCATCTAAGAACTCATTCACTTATCAAAGGTATATATATAGTCCTAGGGGAACTAATAATTTGGATTACACCATGTGGCATGATATTGTGCATCCAAAAGGTCAAAGTCTTTGGCTCACATATCTAACATTTACAATGAATTGATTAGTTGGGATTGTGACACCTATCAGCATCTTAGGCATCGAGGAGGTCAAAGTCCTACCTTAAGACTTGAAAGAGTTTAGGGAAGTGAAGAAATTAGATTGTGACATATGTCATAATCCCACTTAATTGGGATCTCAAATAATTTAATTAAAAATAACTAAGGCAAAGAAGATCCCAAATAAGTGAGTGACCAACACTTGTAACTCTTGGCCTATTTAGGGTTTCATGGGGAAATAAGTGACTATTCGCTAGAGGGAAAAAATACAAATATTAGATTTTTGAATTTAAAATTTGGGAAAAATAACTAAGGTAAGAATAAAATAAATGTAAAAGGAAACAAGAACACAAACCAAAATTAGTCTTTTCACCTAACTCAAAGCTAAAATTTATCCATTTAAATGAAACAACTAAGTTTTAAAATGAAACCATGAAACTTTTTAACCATTTTAAATTTGATGAGTGAGTATGGACAATACTACTAAAATAAAAGTTTATAAAAACCCTAAAATAGTTAGATAATTATACAAAATCTAAGTTGATATGGTAAAAACAATGGATATTTAATTGTAATTAAAAAAAATCATAGATAGACCAAGACTTAGTATATTTATGAAAATGGAAAAAGTTGTTTTAATGAGACCACAATTGTAAACTAATTTAGACTAAGTGAGTGTGATAAAAATCTTAAGTTTAAAATTATATAAAATAATAAAACCAATATAGAATTAATATTTCAACTTCTCAAAGACCCCTTTCAATTAGTTCACTAAATAAACTAGGCCTAGACCTGATTCAATCAAAAGACTAGATTCCTAAACAAAAGAGGTTCCTTGATTTTATGAATAAATTAGGTCATGTTATGCAAACAATAACAAATGGATACCATGCTATAAAATACTCCTGAGTATTTTAGAATATTTAAACACTATCTACAACCCAAAATATTTGGCTTAGTCTAATGTGTGGAACATGAATCAACTCGTATAAATATAATAAAGGAAAGACTGTAGAATTTATTCATTTTCTCTCTAAATTTTTCAAGGACTAGGTGCTGAATTTTTTTTTATCATCAATCTAGTGAATTCTAATTTAGAATTAGTACTTGGACATTTATCCATTGTTAACTAGACATCTATATCCCTAAATATATTTCCTCTAGTTCCACATAAAACTTTAATCTATTTCTTTCCAATAATCCATAGCCTTCATAGAGGTTTCTTGAATCGCCAAAAATTAGATTTTTTAAATAACGGATTTTCTTTTCTTTTATATTACTCTTACCTTTAGTTTGTAATCTCAATTCTAGGTTGGGGACCGCCATGGTAAACAAAAAGTATAATTATAGATTTTTCACTCTCAGACCTTGGATGCAATAGTTTCATCAAGGTAAATTTAGATGTAGTTAAATTTCACTTTCTAAAATGTTTGAAGAGAATATATTAAAGAGTTAGACATCCCATCCCAAACTTACCAAAACACAAACTAATTTAATACATAGGAACATAGCTAATGATTTTAGAATTGGCTTGAAGAGTGAATCCAATACTACAAAACTTAGAATATTTTTGAACCATAATGTCATTTGTGTTACCTACTTATAGGAATTTCACTTCATGGTTACTTTAATGAATACCATGGACTATAATTCAAAATATTTGGGGTAGGTCTAATGGTGAAAATAGAAAGACAAGTCAAGAAAGAAAACCAAAAAATAATAATAGAACATCAAACAATCAAGGAATGGAAAGTAGGGAATAAAAAATAAAATTGTTTATAGGATTGTTCCAAACCAATTGAATCATGGAAGTACTTCTTGAGGAATTTCCATTGAAAGGAAATACAACATCCTCACAAGTTAGACAACTTAGGCAAAAATACATATTTGCTTATGATTTCATAGATTTAGAAGGGTCCCAACTAGAGGGCATTAAATTTTCTATGTTGACCCTTATTTTCATGAGCATTGTTCCAAATAAGAACTAAATCAGATATCCTAAAGGATTTTGTTTTATCTCACTTTTCAAACCAAAATTTCATGACTCCTTAATGCTTATTAAAATGCAATAGGTCTACATCACTCTTTTATTCTAGCTATATTAGGTTCAATAAGTGAGCCTCCATATTTTTTATCAATCCTAAGATAATATTTAATGAACATCAATTTAAATATTTTTAGGTTTATAGGGAATATAGGGAAGACTATTTCTTATCCATATACTAGATGATATGTGTAATTATGTAGAGAAGACTTGATCCTAGTCCTATCAAACCATAATGTAAATTTTAGAACATTATGCTAGTCCTTAGGATTCATTTCCATGACCTTATTGATCATGTAAAACAAGTTCTTATTTTTTGATTCAACTAAACCATTAAATTTTAAATAATAATTAGATGAAAACTTAAGGATTACCTGATTATCATAGGCCCATTTAGTAAATTGTAGTGAAGATAAATCAACAACCTTATCTGATATTAGAAAAAATGGCATATCAAACATGGTGATAATGTGTTCTTCAAGAAATTTTATCACTATTTCCATTGTGAAATTATTTAACACTTTTTCTTAATTTAATAGTGTGTAATAATTAGTTTAAATAAGGATAAAATTGTGTCTAATGGAAGGGTTTTCATTGATTTATCCCACAAAGTTGAGTCCCCATTTTGAAAATGGTTTGACCTCTATGAATAGTTAAAACAACATAGTTGGGTTGTGTTCTTTATGAGTAACTAAATAAAAGTATGGAAAATCCTCACATTATCATGCTTATCTTTGAAAACATGTGGCCAATAATAGCTTTCTTTGAGTATTTTGTGAGTTGTGGCATTCCATGAACCATGAGTAGTCCCATACTTCCCATGGAAACATGTGATTACTTTAGTAGCTTCAAATTTTCTCATGCATCTCTCTCTCTCTCTCTCTCTCTATATATATATATATATATATATATATATATAATGCTTGATTTAATCATAAAATTATTAATTTTCAAGCATAATTCTCTTCTTTGAGGGGATATCTAGTGGGTTGGGAAATAATTGTTGAATAAATAATATACCACATCTTGATACCATTCATCATTTGTAGTGATTTGTATTTTATAATGTTGGAAGGTAATATGTGGATCCACTTAAGCCATGGTATTATTGATAACCTAACATCTAAAAATATTCATTAGTTGCATCTTTAGATAAAATTATTTAATATTCTCATCCACTTCCCATGTCACCCACCTAACTCATTCTACATCAACATTGCCTCAACAATAACACCATAGTACATAGGATGTAATGCATAAATTTTTGATTTCTCTAATCAAGGAAAAATTCAATTTTTCAATGTTTGAGTACCTTATCTTAGTATTTATGAGTGGGGATATCATAAATGAGGTATGTCTCACATACCCAACTTATTTTCTTTATGTTATAATGAGAACACTTGAGTGTTTTGAAGTTAATGAATATATGTAGAAAGGTTGTGTGTAGTCAAGACTGATAAACACTAATGTGTTCTCAAATGACTTCTTTATATCAAGAAAATTTATTTTTGCTTTAGGGGTTTATTCCATCTTAACACCATTCTTTATCATGTTGTTTAATGGTCAAACTATCTATATAAAGCTTGAGATGAAATTACTTATGAAGCTAATTATTATTAAGAATGGCAATTAGATTTTTAGAATTTCCTCCACTCTTTCTTGGTATATTTAAATACCCCTTTTATGAGATGATCTAACCTATAAACCTTAATTTAATCATCCCAAATATGTATTTATTTATATTTAGGGGGATTGCATGGTCTTTTCAAATCTATAACATCATTATCAGATCAATCATGTGTTATTATTTATCCTTAGAGAAAATAGATGGGTCATCCATGTATATGACAATGCACTTTTTGATGAGATATTTAAACACAATATTCATGTAATGTTGGAAGGTTTCACCTATATTAACTAGGCCATATGACATCCTCTTATAATAAATTTCCCCCATTTTTTGTAAATGTTGTCTTGATCCTATCCTTGTAGTTTACTATTACTTGATTTTAGCCTAAATATCCATCAATAAATGCCATCATTTGAGACCCATTCACTCTCTACAAGACTTCATCCAATGAAGGCAGTAGGTAGTTATTTTTTCAAAGGCCTTAATTATATTTGTAAAGTCCATGTAGAGTATGATTTAACTATTCTTATTTAGAATGGAAAATAAGTTTGCCACCTAAGTTGAGTGCCTAACATGGTAGATGATCTTTGTAAAATGTAGCTTATACACTTATTTGGAAATTAGAGGCTATAAAATGAAGTGATTGGACTTTGCCTCTAGTAGAATGGTTTGACATCAAGATTAAAAGGAATAGTATGTTCAAGTATGGAGGTGTAAAATACCTTTAAATCTTAATATCTCCATGAAATAGTGTTTTTTAATTCTTTCAAGGCCTACATATTCCTTTATTTTTCAGCCAGGGTGCAATTTATTCCTAAAAGGACATGTTTTGATTCCCCTACACATCCTAGATTTCATTACTTATGTATCACACCTTTTATGGCATATTTTTTCTCCTTTACACCCTCATAATCTATATAAAATAATCTTCAAATAAATATCATGCCTTTTGGTATACTATTTATCTTCAAATTCATTAATCTTTCATACAGCTTAAACTCTTTTATGTATCTTTGTCAATAATCTAAATTTTAAACACAAACATGTTGGTGATGAATTAAATGATACGTTGGTCATAAGTACAGACTTTTAAGCTCTTGATAGTGATAATAATATGATGATTAGAGACTAAATTCATTGATAATATCTTTAGTATTTAATTAATGATGGGTTTTAGGTACTTAAAACTATTTCCAATGCATTTACCATTGAATTATTACTTTGTGACAACATTTAGATGTTGAATATGCTAATGTATTATATCAAATTCCACACTCTATTATGTCATCTAGATAGATTCTTGTCATTAAAATCCTACTAGTTTCCTACCTACTTGATCACTAGTTTTGAATCACCAATTATTTGAGATTCTATATTTTCTTCCTTAGAGCTAATTAGAGATAGTGAACTAGTGCCTCATATTAAATCACATCATTTGTGTAATAAACATATAGCCAAAATGCTACTAGATATGACCTTCCTCTTGAGTTGACAAGTTCAACACTGACACCATATCTACTCTAAGATTTAGAGATATCAAACTTTAGGGTCCAAAATTAATTTTTAGCTATGTATAGTGGATTATTAAAGGTGGGTGTTTATAAAATATTGACCTTTTTATTATTTTTACCAACCTTAATTAGGCATACACTCTTATTATCAATTGATAAGGATCTTTTGGTCTTATCTTTAGTAGCAGAAGTAGGCATATGGATATGCATAATAGTTATTTTCTCATCCAAGTAGCTTATGAATCCATTATTTGCCCCCCATACTAGCCCCTACCACATTATCATCTACCATGGAATCAATTTGGAATAAATATATCTTATGTGTAAAGAAGATATCTTCCTCTTATAGATATTTTATTTCCTCGAATTAAGTTTCCTCTTGCATAGTTAGCATGTTAATAGTTAGATTTTCACAATATTTTTACTTCTTGTTAGAGCATTTAATCCTGAGTGGGATTATTGACCCTTATCCTTGGTATAGTTATTAAATAATAATAATAATATATTATTTATTAACATGAGGTGGAATCCTTGTGAAAATAAATAATAAAGTTATAATTATTTAATGAGTTATCAAAATCTAATTAAATGGCTTTATCGGGATGGATGGACCCGCTATTTTTAAAATGGTCACCTCCCTTAGAATTTCATAATAAGATAGGTTTTTACCCTTATTGTGAATTTAATAGAATATGAAATATTTTTTCATATTCAACTTATGAGTTTTGTGAAGGCCATTCTTTGAAGAAGTGAGAAGGTGGAAGAATTTGTATTAAGGTTATTATTGTTTCTCAATTATTAAACATCACTCATGGGTATTTTACCTCTTGAAGGTTTTCCAATTTTAAAATATATTTGTCATTTATCTCATATGCTTTTCCTATTGAATTACACTTCTATATCTCATCTTGTGTATTGTTATATATATGTATACATGAAATCTTTCATGGAATCAGAGACTATTGAGTGTAGAACCTTGGTAAGCAAATTATATTGAATTAAATATAAATATTTGATATAGTAATTTATTCAAATATTTTTATTCAAATCTTGGAATTCTATTAGTTTGGTGTACTACCCATGTCTATAAAAACTCAAAAAAATGATTTTTTAGTCAAAACTATATTTTTAAAATTCCTTCATTGCTAAAAAAAATTCTAAAAGATTGGAACAAATTTCAAGATTTGTCAGTGCCTTTAAAATTTTATGAGATCTCCCAAAACTTTACAAGAGTGCCATACTTTAGCCTGGGCAATTCAAAATATGGAATTTCATCAAAATTTTTGTTTTAAGGGTCCAATTGCATTTTATCAAACAAAAATAGGAGGGTTGCTAAATTTTCAAGAAAATCCAAGACTTGTAAAAGGAGATCTAAGATCTTGAAATTATAAAGGGGATCCATGAAGCTATATATTTTTTTTTTATTCATATATTTTTGAAAAAGTATTTAAAAAATAATCTATTTATTAATTTCTTTTTTTCAAACCTCGGGTTCCACAATGGAAAAAGAAAGAATTACTTAAAAAGTTTTTTCATTTTCATTTTTTTCACTTATGTTATTTACATGCACATAATATATATATATATATAGAAAATAGATTAAAACATATAAATTTAAATTAGTACATGCAAACTCTTAGAAGGGTTGGTAGATTTATTTTTGTTAAAAGCTTATCACAAGGGAGGTCTTGTGTTCAAATCCCACTAATAGTCTTTTATTTTTTTTTGAAATTTTTTCAAATTAAATTCAACTTAAAGTAATTTGAATATTAATTTTAGTTTGCATTTTATGATTCATGTATTCAAAACCTTAGATAAACTTGTTGAACTTCTTACGACATTTGATATAATCAAAACCTAAGCAAGCATATCCATATAACTAGTCGATCTTGAGGTTTTTTCACATTCTAGATGGATTAGAGTGGTACATTTTTTGTTTTGAACCCTTATATTATTGTTTTTACATCTTTTTTAATAATAGTGCCTAGGTGGTCATTTTGTGTGTAACTCTTTCGACACTTAGATTTATGCAAATTTAATTCAATTTTTTTCACTATTTGGCATCTAAATTCTATAATTAAGTATAGTTTATTATTAAATTCACTTTATTTTGAAAATATGTCAAAAAATTCATTTAAAGTTGTTTCTTTTAAAGCATTTGTTTATTGTCTTATTTAAAGGGAAGCTATGGATTTGCCCCATTTTTCCTTAGATAAATCTCAAATGATTAATTAAAATAACTATAATATATATAAAAATTGTGTTAAATCTAAATTTATGGAATGAAAATTATGCAATATTAACATCAAGACTAAAAAATCTCCTTCTAGACAAAATGTAACCCCTGAGCTTACCAATGCATTTCAATAGAAATCACAAGAAGCTATGTACATTATCTTATGAAGTTAAGGATGAATTACTTATCTAAATTGGTAACCAAGAGTCTCCTAGTGATTATTGGAAACTCTTTAAGTCCATGCACGAAGGCACTCAGCTTTCAAATATCATTAAATTAATCCTTGAATTGCTAACTACACCTATGAAGGCTGATGAAAAAGTTAATTTTTTGTTAAAATTAAAAATATTAAAGATGAATTAGATGGATGTAATTGTTAATTAATTAAAGATAAATTTATTTATTTTATCATTTAGTTAAATATTCATGAAAATTTTAGAAATTTTATTTCAATTTTGAATTCTAAGTATCAAACTGAACAAGATATCATTGACCTTACCACCTTATCTTCTCTCTTGATTCAAGAAGAGAAAGTTATAAAAAAATTTAATTATAAATAAAATTTCACTTAGACACTTCTCACATTAAATATTGTTTTTGATAACACTAAAAACCATAAATCTAACCTAAATTTTGCTAAAAGGTAATATGAAAATAAAAAATTTAGTAATAAGAATGATACACCTAAATTATATGGAAATTACAATCTGTGTGGTAAATTTATTCATAGAATGCAAACCTATTATAAAAATAAGGATATAAATAACAATCAAAATTATAAAAATAACAAAGGGAAGAAATCTAATCAAAATAAGTAGAAGAATAAAAACCCTAATTAGAATAACAATTAAGATTCAAATGTTATTTTTTTATATGATGCTTTATGTGATTCAAAAGAAATTCTTGGATTTTAGATAGTGGTACATTGCACCATATGACATGCTTATCTGATATTTTATGTGATTATAGAGATATCTCTAAAATAATTTACTTAGGAGATAATTCTTTATTAGAAGCAACTAAACAGAAAAAATAAAAATTTTCAAATATTATTATTAATGATGTTTTCTATATACCTAAGCTTAAAAAAAAAATTCTATCTTATTCTAAACATAAAAATGATAAATTCATTGTAACATTACTAAAATATAGTTGGTCCATTAGAAATCATTCTAGTTCTTTGATTGTTTAAGGTGTTCAAAAGAATGGTTTATATATTTTTTCTTCTTCTTCTACATGTTTTCTTTCATCACATAGTAATAATGATTCTCAATTATGGATTGAAATATTAGGAAATATTAATTTTATAATTTTACATCATATGTCTACAAATAATTTTTTTTGGACTCCCTTCTATCCCTTCTCATCATGAAACTTGTGAGGGTTGCTTACATGGTAAAAAACACACTAACCCCTTTCACAAGAATCATGATGTGAATTACTCACATCCTTTAGAATTGATTCATAGTGATATTTTAGGACCTCTTAAACTTATATCTCTTAATTTTTCTTTGTATATTGTTACTTTTATTTATGATTGCACTAGAATGATCTAGTCTGTTTTCATTAAAAATAAATCTGATTTGTTATCTAAATTTAAGGGATTTAAAGCTAGTGTTGAAAATGCATTTGATTTTTCTATTAAGAGATTAATAATTGATAATGGTGGTTAATATGTTAGTAAAGAGTTTTATTCTTTTTTTAATTAGTTATTTTACTTAGAGGGCACTAACAACTCCCAATTCCCCTTAGTAAAATGGTATTTTTGAAAGGAAAAACCACACCATCATAGAAATAACTAGAACAATGTCACAATCTAAATATGTTCGTAAGTTATTATGGGTTGAAACCATGAATACTATTGTTCATATATAGAATATAATCCCTATAAAAACCTTGTATCTTTCTACACCTTTATAAATGTGGACTAAAAATAAACCTAGTGTGGCTCATCTTAGGATTTTTGGTAGTCCTACTTCTATCTTTGTCCCTAAAGTTAAAAGGAAGAAGCTTGAACCCACTTCCTATTCTTACATTTTTGTAGGATATGGATGTAATAAAAAAATTTAAGAGTGTATGATACATCTAAATGTTATATTATTGAGAATAGGAATGTTCTTGTTCTTGAAAAATACTTTTGTGAACCCTCTATGGATCCTCCTTAGTGTTCTTTTATTGATGAACATGACTCTCATGTTTCTCCTTATGATGAAATATATGCCCTTGAAAAAATTGATCTAGTTATGGATAACTTAGAGTCTGAATAACCCCTTGAGATTTATGTTTAATATAAAATACTTAAATGGGTAGAATACCTAATTCAATCTTTTAATATTGATAATCTTAATAAATTAACTAGAAGTCAAAAAATTTATCATGCATTAATGACAATGTATGAATGTTAACCTCAATCATTTCAGGAAACCACTCAACATGATAGATGGAATATTTCTATACAAGCTAAATATAATTTCTTAATTAAAAATTAGACTTGAGATTTTGTCCCTCCACCTAAAAGTCATATTGTCAGTTGTAGATGGATTTATAAGATCAAATATAATTCAATTGGTTAAATCAAAAAATTTAAAGTTAGATTAGTTGTTCACAGGTTTACTCAAAAACCTAAGATTGTATATGTTGAAACCTTTGATTCTATAGCAAAAATGAGTATTGTTAGACTTCTTATTACTCTTACAACCTAAAATGTTTGAGTTATCCACCAAATAGATATCAAGAATGTACTTCTAAATATTTATTTAGAAGAAGAAATCTATATGACTCAATTAAAACATTTCACTAATCCTAATAAATAACATTGTGTATGCAAGTTAATAAATCTTTGTATGGTTTAAAATAATCTCCTTGAGCTTGGTATTATAAAATTATTTATTTTTTAAAAAATTAAGTTTTTCTAATTGATATGTAGATAATGATATCTTTGTTAAAGTTAAAATAGGTCATTTGATTCTAATTATATTATACGTTGATGATTTATTGATTACTATCAATCTAATTAGTTTAATTCATAAATATAAGGATAAACTAAGTCAAATGTTTGAAATGACTCATTTAGGCATTTTACATCATTTTTTAAGAATGCCTATATTTTAGGATAAAAATTCAATTGTTGTATCACAATCTTAGTATGCACATAATCTTCTTGTTAAGTTTAACATGCTTGATTGTAAATCTACCACTAATCCTATTGAAGTTGGTATTAAACTTGATCCTAAACCTACATGTGAAAAAGTTAACCCTACTTTGTATAAATAACTTGTTAGAAGTTTTATTTATCTAACCATCACTAGGTTAGATATTTAATATGTTTTTAGTGTTGCTTCTATATTTATACAAGATCTTTATTTAGATCATTGAAAATTAACTAAATGTATTCTTCATTATATCAAAGAAAATGTAAACTTTGAATTAGTTTATTCATTAATTTATAATTCTAATTTATATGGTTATTGTAATGCTGACCATGCTGGTGATACATTAGATCACAAATCTACTTATGGATATGTGTTTAAGTTTGGTTTAAGTGCTATCACTTGGAGAAGTAAGAATCAACCTATAGTCTCTCTCTCTTCTACACAAATTGAGTATAGAAGTGTTATAAAAGCAACTAAATAAGCCATATGGTTGTGAAGGCTATTAAGAGAACTTCATTTAGATGTTTCTCAAAGTACCATCCTTGTGATAACCAAAGTTGTGTAGCTCTGGTGAAAAAATATAGTACAATACCAAATAACTAAACACATTGAAGTTCATGTACATTTCATCCGAGAGAAAGTCCTCAATGGTGATATTAATCTATATTTATATCTTATAGATGAATAAGCGGTAGATATCTTCACAAAACCACTTGGTGGTATCAAATTTTGTTAGTTTCATGCAATGGTAGGACTCTTAGAGTTCCATTGAGGGGGACTATCCATGACAATGACACTTCTTGATGGCCTTGTGTTTCTTATCCTTTTCTATACTTCTCATTAAAAATCATTGTAAACTTCATGTGAAAGTTATGTTATTTAATTAAAATTCATGTGGAAGTTTTAATTTTATACCCTAATACATTAAAATCATAATTTTTAATTGAGGTCTTTACGTTATAAAAGTTTCCCAATATGTTTAGTGATTATTCATGAGAAACTATGAGATGTAGTCTCATGATCATGCTAGCCTAAACATACTTTTGAGTAGTTTATGGATTATAATTCCTTTTATTTCAAAAGGTAGTGTTTGACATGATTAAGGTTTTTAAATCCTTAAATTGTGTACATAGTATAATTTATTTCTAAGGTGACTATGAAATTTATCCCCACTTAGCATTAAGGGAGAGTGTTAGAGAATTTAATCCTAACTGGGATTATTGACCCTTAGTATAATTCCTTTCTAAGGTGACTATGGCATTTATCCCCACTTAGCATTAAGGGAGAGTGTTAGAGAATTTAATCCTAACTGGGATTATTGACCCTTAGCCTTGGTAAAGTTATTAAATAATAATAATATATTATTTATTAACACAAAGTGGAAACCTTGTGAAAATAAATAATAAAGTTATAATTATTTAATGAGTTACCAAAATTTAATTAAACAATTTTATTGGGATGGATGGACCTGTTATTTTTAAAATGGTCACTTCACTTGGAATTTTGCTATAAAATAGAGTTTTATCCCTATTATGAATTCATTCAAATATGAAATTATTTTTTTATATTTGACCTATGAGTTTTGTGAAGGCCATTCTATGAAGAAGTGAGAAGGCAAAAGAATTTGTATTAGGGTTATTATTGTTTCTCAATTATTGAATATCACTCGTGGGTTTTTTTACCTCCTAGAGGTTTTTCCACTTTAAAATATCTATGCCATTTATCTCATATGTTTTTCCTATTAATTTACACTTCTAGATATCATCTTGTCTACACACACACACACACACACACACACACACACACACACACACACACACACACACACACACACACACACACACACACACACATGAAATATTTCACTTATTTCCCTAATGTGTAAACCCCTAATTCAAACTCTTTGTATAGGATCTCATTCAACCTATTATATTATGTGATCATGTGGATCATTTTTGGATCTCTTTCAATTTGAATTTGATTAGTCATGACACATCATGGGACCCACATATGGGAGAAATTAGTTACCATGTTTATATTTAACATTCTCAACTAATCTATGCTAGGAAGCATACCTTATGCATCATGTATATCCACTACTTTAATATCAATAAACTATTACACCCTTGGATATAAATCCAACTTCACATGGATATGTATCAATTCAACAACCACCTTAACTTATGACTTGTCCAATTGAAAAAAATTATTCAACTTCGTAAGAGTCAAACCCAACTACCAGAAAGTTGAATATGACATCATGTTCCCTAAAGCACATAAATCCATTAGATAATTATGTAATTTTTTACAAAAAACATATAATTATTAGGAGGAAGGAAGATTTTTAGTCTTATAATTATAAATCACAATGTGAGAATAAACCATAATATTAGATTCCTTCTTTTTAGAAGCAGATAAATATTTTAATAACAGGTCCTTCTAATGATAAATATGGAGTAAATTAGATATGGTTATGTTGAACTTAGTTTTATTCAATTTTTATATAATGTTGTTTCTAGGTTTGTTTTTATCTATAAGATTATTAGCTTTATGAGGTGCAGTGCTATTCTTGGGATAATGTGAGGTGGTATGTCCTTTGAGGAGATCAGGGTCATTATGGATTTCTCATCAAGTGGGACCTAAATATTGTTCGGAAGAGTAGAGGTAGTCAAATGAATAGGAAACTTACTTATAAACTAGTAGTTATTCCCCCTCTATAATTATTTAAAAGTGTGTACGTCATTTAGGTTATCTTTGTAGATAATTATTTTTGACCACTTTCATGCCTAAATCAAGATTCAATTTAGTTTTTAGTAAATGACACATTTTAAGCCTAGAAATCACTTAAATTACCCAAAGTCATCAGTGTAAGGGAATTTCTTACCTAGAAACATGAAAATTCCAATTTATTTTGAGTATTATCATGTATTCACAAAAATCTTAGTTTAGTTTTAACCCAAGTCAAATTATGTCCTAGTAATTTGACATTGTTGTCTTGTTAAGCGATTAATTCATAACATTTAAAATAATTGACAAAATATAAAAGGTAGTAAGAAAGACTAATTACATTGAAAATGTTAACTAACTTTCCTAAACTAAAATTTATAATTAAATTAGTGAATTTCATTTAATAAAAAAGGAATTTTTAGCCAAATATGAAGTCAAAGGCCGAAGTAGCTAATAAAATGAATTATTATTTCCTAAATATTGAAAAATTATGAGTTATAACCTAAAAAATATACAAAGTGAGTTTTCATGACTCACATATATCTAAAATTGAGGTTTCAATATTTTATGAGTACTTTGACCCAACCTAGGGTTAGCTTGACTCAATCTAGGATAATTTGAACTCAACCCAAGTTAGAATTTAACCTAACCTCCCTAGGGGTAGATTTAGTTCTAGAGATATAAATATAAATTTTCACACCATATGCCACCAATATTTTGTGTAAATTTATTCTACTGAAATACCTTCAAGAAGTCTTTGAGAGTAGCTTTATTTATCCCAACTTATGCCAAGCTTCACAACAAGCCATAAGTGAACATTGGAGAGATGCTACCACCATGGAAGAGAACTGATGGAAGACTCTAATAATCATAGACCAAGCATAAACATCCTTATGCCAATGAGTAAGCATCAAATTTGAAAAAAGAGGTAAGATATTTTTATTATTTTTATCTCTATTTTATGATCTTGCTTATTATTTTATGCTCTCCCTAGTTCTTAGGAAAGAATGTTTAGTCCAAGTGTATTGTTATGCTTGATTTTTTTCATTTGGACTATCAAGGGACTAATATAGTTTTTTTTTACTCTTATAACACCTAAGATATATAATGGCATGCCTAGTGGGACCATGCATCCCATATGGCCAAGAAGAATGATATGGTAACCTTAGTTTTTCTAATAAATGCATTTAATTCTTCAAGTTTAGAGTTTTAACCTTATAATTAATGTCATTATATTTTTTGAGTAATTAGTAATTTCACCTTGTGTAATAGTAGCTTCACTAGTCACATGTTTGTTTGTGATATTTTTGTGTGCATAAATAGTGGATTCAAACTTGTAGCTTTGACCTGCTAAATGGTGGATTTGACCTACTAAACAATGACTCTATTCATAAAATTTGGCAGATTTGACCCTACTAAATAGTGCCTTCAATAGGTCAATTTACATTGTGTCTACCTATTTTCATAGTGTTTAAGTTAGATTCACCTAACCTAACTAGCGGCTTCACCCTGATAAATGGTAGCTTCACCAAAGTTACTCTCTATGTCTATGTTTGTGGGAAAACAATGGCTTTAAATTACTAAAAATGGATTCACTCTATGTTTTTATAAAACCAAAGAGCTTGAAATGGATTATTGTTTACTCATTTTCTTTCTAACTTAGAGACAAGAAAAGGCTCTAATTTTTTTTTAAGAACTAAGGTGGAGAGAGAGAGAGAGAGAGAGAGAGAGAGAGAGGCTTAAGAATAGTTAAATCTCACATACACTTTTGTTTAGTGTTTAAAATCCACTCAATCACACTTGTCTTTTAGTTTTTGAAGTTTTTACAACTGTAAACAAGGCCAAGTGGCCAAAATTTTAATCATGTTTTTATTTTATGTCATTAATAGGAAAATACATTATAGTTAGAGATAATATTTTTTCACTTTATATTTGTTTTTTGTTACTAGATAAATTTCAAAGTTCATAGTTAGATTTCTTTGTTTATGGAAAATTATAAAATATTGCATGTATGCTCTCCCCTATTCTCTTTATGGAAATAAAGTGAAAAAAATTGCTTAGTTTATTTCCTTATTTGTTTGGTCTTGTGAAAATTAATGTCGTCTATGCTCTCCCTAAGCTTTGAGTGACTTGGGTGACCCAGAAAAGACCTCTAAAGTCTTTCAATTTTATTTTTTTGCATTCATCTTATGGGTAGGAGATTGTTTATCCCTTATAATCTATATAGGGGTAAGTTTAGTTGGGTTTTCATCTCCTAGAATTATACCAATCCCACTGCACATTGATGTACATAAATTGGGTACATAATACTAGGATTTCTAGGGGGATAAGTTGCTAGCCACTTTGATCCTAATTAAAACTTTGGCTAGGTCTTGATAAAAATCAAACTTTATTAATCAGTACATGGCTAAAGTCATTATGCAAAGGAATAGACCTTTGAATAGTAAGTTAGTAGGTATGAACCCAATTGACATGATTGCACCTTGTGTTAGCCATACTTGGGACCATTTAGTGTGTGCAAAATTTATTTATTTTCAGTTAACCCCACTTGTCACATAGTTTATTGAAAAATGTTGAGTGTTCCTCACTCTAAGTTCATGCCATGTAATAATGGTTGAGAAATTGAGGGGACATAAAAAATATATCAAAACTTGTACTTTAATTTTTGAATTAACACTTAATCATTCATAAGCATTGGTATATCAATGGAAACTTTGATAGAAACTATGAACACCCATGTTAGTTTTAGATATAGGATGAGACATTAGTGTTACTTCTATTTTCTTTGATTTATGTGTATTTTTAGACTATAACTATTTTTTTATATTATCATGTCAAAACAATTCCAAAATGTTATATTGCTTTCACACTACTTAAGCCTAAGAGGTGTTACTCTATCCATTTTGTGTCCCAAGTTTTACCCTAGAGTTTTATTATAAAACCATTTGGTGTGGCTTGTTTAAATGGAGTGTCGTTACACTACCCATTTTATCTCAAACATTTGCCTTGGATTTTTGAGTCCAAAACCATTATCATGTCATTTTTTTAAAGGAGCATTGTTACACTACCTAAATCAGCTCTAATCTCTTATCACTTTTAAAACCAAGTTCCAAACCATTGTTATACCTCCCTTATTTCAAATGTGTGGTTATTATACCATTTTAATATAGCCCTTTTGACTTATAACATTTGAGTATTTTCATATTAGATCCAAAAATCAACCCTTTGAAGTGCAAATCCTAAACTAATAAGGTTTATGTCGAAGCCTCATCTTATTTGGGCTTAATTTGTCCACCTTTTATGTTTGGATTGTATTACTTGGGTTTATCTCCTATTTGATATAAAATACATCCTTGTCTAGATCTAGAAATTATTGTTTATCTTGTACCTTATTTGATAGTCATTTGAGGCAAGTCATTGCCATATGCCTTGTTTGAAGTTTGTTGTGTCAAATTCTGAATGACCTAGTTCCTTTATTCCAATAGTCTCTTATGGATAAAATATTGAGTCTTTGTGAGACAATTATCAAGTGTTGTTCAAGCCAATTTCCTTAGTATATTTTACTTTTGATTTACAATTTAAGTTATTTATTTATGAGTCTAGCCTTGTTTTTCATACTAATGATTATAACTACCTTTGATAAATCATTGTTATCCTTTTATCTTAGTTTAAATTTTTTCTACTTTGTCTAGACAATTTTGTCATTGATTATAATTTCCTTTGGGAAAATTAGTACCTTATCCATAGACAAGTTTTGATATTTTGTATTACTTTTGCCATTGATTATAACTACCTTTAGGAAAATCAGTATCATTTGTTAGACTAGTTTTGATTTTTTTTTGTTCTTGCTTTGCCTAGTTTAGTCATTACCCTTTGAACCTATTTTATAGAGTAAATGGTTCTTTATTTTTACACCTTGGTTTATTTTTACCTTTGGACCCTTTATTTTTTACGAGACCTATCTATAGATCTTAACATGCCTCATTACACACATAGTGGGACCATGTATAATCTAGATTATGAGAAATTTGTGACTAATAACCCTTTTATTTAAGAGTCATATGATGACATAGCTTATGATATGGTTCCTTATATATATTATAATATTACATATGTTAAATAGAGGCAAAACCCATTAGTATAGTATTTTGTAATTGTACCTCCTTATCCAAGCCAAGAACTAGAGTAAATGACATAGTACCTTGCTCAAATAATGTCTAACATTGAAAAAATCCAACAACAATATCCCGAAAATTTTATGATGATAACACATAAAATCTATTATCCATTTTGTTTGATCATCATTTTTTAGAGAAAAGATATGTATTTATCTTTAGAGATATTGAAGTAGGATCCAAGTCTATGCTAGACTTCCCACATGAAAGTCTAAGTAGTTTGATTATAAATCCTACTAATGCAAATCAAATTCAACCATTAAAATAGGCATCAATTATTTATAGTCAAGCTTTAGTCAAAATGACATAGTAGAACCAAAACATGCTTTTAAAATGGAAAGGCCCTATAGATGAATAAATAGAATAGGTATAACTAGCATACCGAAACTATCTTGACCTAGATTACAATCTTAATACAAGGGATATTTATAACGTGTTTCTTATTGAGATTGATCTATAAATAAGGAAACAAATGGATGTCTTAGGATATGCAAGCTAAAATGTAGACCCATTTATCCAAAGCGCATTTGTTGGTGACATGTATAATGTCTCTATTTTTATGGAAGAGACTACTTATTAAATATAATACCTCACTCAAAACATTGTAGATAGCATGCAAGTGCATTTCAATTTAAACTAATGTGGGTCTAGTTAACCATTGATTAATAAACAATAAATTCCTCCAAATAATACCATGAGTAGATTAAAATAATAGGGGATAGGTATGTCTATTTCCAAAAAAAATAAGCAACCTCCATTTCTCAACCAAATACTTCCTTGAGTGTGTAACAAGGGTCAATGAACCAATAAAATACCAACTTACCATCATAATAAGTGTAAGACACTATGCCACCTCAATAGGTGACAATGAATGTTTGACCATAATAAGTAGAGACCAATATAACTTAATAATTTTAAATGTTACCTAACCAACAACATGTTCCTATTGGTCAAAAAATACATATTTGTTAATAACAATAGATGAAAAAACCCCAATAATTTGATAACCAAGAATAAGTACCTATTCAACAAGAAGTAACTATCCAATAATTGTTAGTTAATCAACAATAATATTATTATGTATAATAAGTATCAAATGATAGGCACCAATTAAATTTCACCCACTAGTTATCACATGTGTAATAAGGATCCAACTATCAACACCTCCAACAATAGGGATATAGTCAACAATGTCTTCCTAATATACACTAGGGTTCGACAAGTAGGTATCAGGTTCCCACCCAAACAAATAAATACCAACTTATCCCATAAATCCAAATTCCATTACCATGTGTTTTATAGTAGGTTTATGTAGCCAATCCAAACTAGAATGTGTTTTAGCAACAAAGAATTTTTTATATAAAATATAATCCTAATGCATATATAAACATACCTAGTATTCTATCCAATTCTATGAATGTTTTACAATATGCCTACTCTAGTCAAGGTCATCTACCTTTGAACACGTAATATAAACAACAACATGCCACTTATTCTAATTTCCTTGCCTAAGAGTTTCAATAGATGAAGGATCTAATTATAAGTATACGTAGTAGAAAACAAATTAAGAATTCAAACTAGGTGAAATATGCTCTTATCCATTCATTAAATATCTACAAATGCCATTTAAACTAGGTCATGAGCTACCAAAGTTTGAAAAATACAAAGGCAAAGGTAACCTTAAAAATAATTTGAAACATTTATTTGTTTCCTGCCATCTAGTGGCATATAATGACATATACTTGATTTTACTCTTTCTAAGGAGTCCAGATGAACAAGCCTTGGAATGGATATTAAAATTACCAAAGAATTTTGTACATAAATTTAATATTATTTTAGAGAAATTGATACATCAATTTTCATATAATCTTGAGAAAGTGATTATTTTTGTGGATTTAAGCTATGATAAATAGAAGGCTGGTGAAAGTTTCACTACATACTTGCAACATTAGATAACACTAGTGAGTTTGTTTACTCACAATCTTGTAGATAAATATTTGGCTGTAATATTTATTAGGAGCTTACATAATGAGATATCATATCATATTAAGTTACAATGTACTCATACATTTGAATATGTTATAGAGAAATGAATATAAATTGAGAAATCCATTGTCAATAAAAGGATAATCAAGCTATCATATTTTAATTAGAACCTAAATCAACATCAAGGACAACATAACCAAAACCAAAAACAAGTCCAAAAACATAATCAAAACCTAATTCAAATACTATATTTAATGCCACCTTAGGACAACAAAAATAAGAGACCTAAACCCTATAAACAAAATTAGAATGTTTTTAACAATGGAGTCACTAAATCACACGATGTTCATATGGTGTTAACACCAACTATCTATTTACCTCCACCCACTCAACAACCACCTTTTCTATACATTCAAACAAGACCTCTAAAAACCAACTACCATATAATCAAAACCAATTACAAGCCCCTCCTCCAAGGAGAAGATTTCCCATTACTAGATAATTCAATGGCCTTGGTGAGCCTATTGAATTTATGTTCTAAAGATTACCTCAAGAAAACCTGATCAGTTGGCTAATACCAAAGCCATTTTTTGAAGGTATTTATTTTCCTAATTGGTATAAATAACATGAATTTTGTGAGTGCCATTGTGTCCAAGGACATTCCATAAGATTATGTATCTAACTCAAGTATTTGATTGAGAATATGTTGAAAAATAGATAGATAGAAATAAATACCCATGCTCTTAAAACTAATCTTAACCTGGTTATCTTATAGAATCTATTTCCCAAACATAATAAAAATGAAAATAACCAAAAATAGTACCAAAAATAACAACAATAGTGATAAATAACTCCATAAAAAAATCAACATCAATAATGTTATCTATAAAAACAACAATCTAATGGTTAAAGCCAAGGGAAAAACAACCAAACCAACCAAAGAGCTCATCACACAATATATAAAAACAACAATATAATGGTTAAAACCAAGGGAAAAACAACCAAACCAACCAAAGAGGTCTAGGTTTGTTGGTAGTTGGTTTAGGGTTAATGGTGATAGTGGTAACATGATTGCCTAAAATATGTCATACAACATTATTATATATATATATATATATATATATATATATATATATATATATTTATAATAATGTTGTATGACATATTTTAGGCAATCATGTTACCACTATCACCATTAACCCTAAACCAACTACCAACAAACCTAGACCTTCAACCAACCATGCCTATCTATTGAATAATGCCTATTAAACCCATTATGCTATGACTCTTCTATGGACTGTGTTGAAAATAAACCTCCATATCATTCAATAATTATCATTCAAAACCTCATTACCTACCTATCCAAATATCAAATACAAGTTATAAATTGATATTATGCTAGGATCACTATCAAAAGACCATATCTAAATACTATAAATGAACCTAATCATCCGTTTATGCTTATCAAAAATAAATCAACTACCAAAACTAGGGGAAAGACCTATGATATCATGAAATAACTTAGAAAGACACCTATTCACATATCCATCATGGATATGTTGTGTACATCTAACATCCACAAAGACATCCTAAATGAGTATTTGATCCAATCCCTCATGATAGATTACATCACTATAGACAAATTACAAACCATGGTAGTACACTTGGCCCTTGGCCATTGTCTCACCTTTGATCAAAGTGGCATGCCATCTCTAGGTCCTATGCTTAATAACCCATTGTATATTAGGTTGGTATACCTAACCATAGATTTAAGCATGTCCTTATTGATAATGGTTTAGGTCTCAACATTGTGTTTTTGAAGTTGGTTGAACATCTTGGATATACAATAGATGACTTGTAGCTAAATACCATCATTATCAAGGCATATGATAATAAAGATCAAGAATCTCAAGGTATTATTAGATTACTAGTGGTCATTGGGTCTTTGACCCATGACACTTTATGCCATGTTTTGAACTTAGAACTATCTTACAATCTATTATTGGGCTAACCCTAGATCCAATAAATCATGGATATACCTTCTACATTGTATCAATGTATAAAATTTCCACATTCTAGAAAAGGAAGTGACCATACTAGCTGATCTTCAACCATATCAATATTGTGAATGCCTTGAGGCTAAATATAAAATTTATAACTACTAATTTGGCATGAATCATATGCCCAAATCATATGGAGAAAGAGATAAAAAAGGAAAATCCATTGAATCAAGCCCAGAAGCTAATAACATTGACCTAGGTAGCTTAGCCTCTACCTTAGCCATGCATGTACCAAACATTTTTAACCACTTATATATAACTAACAAATGTATCATAGAATATAGTACCCATAATGCATTCCATATTTTCAAATTACCAATAAATCCAAAAGCTTATGGGAGACCTAAGGCCAAATTTAATTGTATGGAGTGGGAAACCAGAGGAAAATCTCAACTGAACAATCTTATTATTTTCAAATTGGCCTTTGGCCTAGAATAAAAATACTTAGAAGAAGATTCATGCACTGATGAGTTAGTCAAATGTTACCAAAGTGTAAAGTATCATACTCCTAACTAGATTATGGATCACCTCGCTTATGAAGATAGAGAACTGGGGCTACATAAACAAGGCATGATCAAACCAATCTCAATAATTGAGTACAAGGGAAACCATGGTATTTTATTTCAACCACTTGGGACTGACATCACATACCTTATTCACATTCCAACACTAATGACTAGTGATGATGATCTTGATAGTGACATAGGGTCTGATTATAGCATCTATGATGAACATATGGTTATAATTTTTTTTAATACCCATACCATTTGTACTATTAACCATATTTATCAACCTTCTCATTCAACCCTTTACCATCCAAAATTGATATATTAGGATTAGAAAGAGTCAATAATTCTATTAGATGAGTTTGAAAATGATGAGACCATTATGACTTTTTGCGATTGAGGAAGCACATTCCTCTTAAATACCAAAAGTACGTATTTTATATTGGATCCTACTACTTCCTTCAGAGAATGGGTGGACTTTCCTAGCCAAAACCAAAAATATAATTAAACATTGAGGTCTAAAAGTAAAACCTCTTTGAGGCACTTTCTGACTAGGGAAAAAGTAAAGATAAAGGTATGTCTCTTGGTGAATACTAATTTTTGGTACCATTAGATGTGTATGTTCACCCCTCTTACTATGAAGCATAAGAGACCTATATCCCAAAGCCTATTTATGGATCAAATATCAATATTGAGTAGTGATAAGCTTTTGTATATATCATTCAATAGTGCATTGAGGTATTTGCTTCATGTCCAATGCCAACATTAGGTGATTTTGATTCATCTTGCTTTGGATAATTAGATGATTAAATTATTTTTGAGGACTTTGCCATTGCCAATTAGTTTAACTCCTTATTGACTATTTTATATGATGGTTTTACACTTCTTGTTGAGGATACTTTATAGGTGATAATTGGGACTCTAGTGAACCTAAAGTGGATCAAATTAGGCACATCCCTCATTGAGGAATGTGATGTTTTTATAGCCTTTTTGAGGGAATTTGTTGACATATTTATGTGGGCCTATTCGAGCATGCCAAGTTGGACCCCACCGTAGTTATACACCATCTTGTTGTATATCCTGATGCCTATCCTATTAAATAAAAGCTATGTAAGATACATCTTTGTATTGTTATGCTAGTCAAGAAATAATTGGATAAACTCTTTGACACAAAATGCATCAGGCTAATTAATTATTCAGAGTGGATTCAAACATTGTTCCAGTAAGTAAGAAACTAGAAGGTATAAGAATCTACATTGATTTTAGAGATATTAACAAATCCTATCTAAAATATGACTATTATTTACCTAATATTGACATGATAGTTAGCTCAATGGTGTGATATGAAATGATTTACTTAATGGATGACTTTTCATGTTATAATCAAATCAGAATCACACTAGAAGACCATCATAAGACTGCATTCACCACTCTATGGGGAACATTATATTATCAGGTGATGCCATTTTGACTTAATAATGTTGGTAAAACTTACCAAAGAGAAATTATAGTGATTTTCCATGACATTATGCACAAAATTATTGAGGATTATGTCAATGATATCCTAGTTAAATCAAAAACTTATCCAAATCATCCAGTTGTACTATGAATAATCTTTGAGATACTTCATGAGTAAAATATTAGGATTAATATGAAGAAATTTGTATAAGGAGCTACTTATAACAAAATATTTATATTTATTGCCTCCCAAAATGGAATTGAATTTGACCCAAAAAAAATTCATGTATTTAAAAAATGACACCACCATCTACTTTGAAGTAGCTCCATAGTTTTCAGGTAAAAATTCAATCTATTAGATGATTCATCTCATAATTAGTCATTAAATTCCATCCATTTATGCACTTTCTAAAGAAAGGAATTACATTCTCCTATAATTAAGAGTGTCAAAAACCATACTCTCAAATTAAAAAATATCTTGCCAACCCACCCATTTTTTTACCACCAATGCCAAAAAAGTCATTACTTCTTTACCTATTACCAATTGATAATGCCTTGGGGGCACTTTTGGCACAACATGATGAACAAGTTGAGGATCATGTTGAGTATTAATTGAGTTGAATTTTCATCATGTATGAACATAATTATATGTTGACTAAAAATGTGTATTTAGAAATGGTGGTCATATCCCAAAAGTTTCATCATTATATGCTAAACAACAAAACCATTATTATTACAAAATTAGATCAACTCAAGTATCTACTTTCCAAATCAGCTCTATAAGGACAAATGTAAAAATGGATCATGATATTGAGAAAGTTTGAAATTTAATATACCAACAAAAATGACATTAAGGGGAAAGTACATATAGATCAGCTTTCATAAGCTCCTCTTCAAGATACTTAACATCTTACATTTGGATTTTCAGATGAGGCCATTATGACTGTTGAATATGCAAATGCACCTCCTAAGGCTAAATAATATAAGATTTACTTTGATGGATCATTCATGACTCATGGATTAGGGGACAAAATAATATTTATTATTCCTTAAGGAGATCTCATTTATGAGTCCTTTTGTATTGGATTTCCCTATACCAATAAAATGGATGAATATAAAGTGCTCATCGTAGGGATCTATCTAGAAGTAAAATGGAACATTCAAAATTTAATAGTGTATGGTGATTATTAATTAATCATCAATTAAGTTAAAAACTAGTACCAGATGAAACATGATAAGTTGGTTCCCTATAAAGATATAGTTGATATTCTCAAGCAGTAGATTTCCAACATACAATTTGAAATAATATGTTGAGCCAATAAACAAATAGTGGCATATCTAAATATTTTAAAAGGATAATATAATAGGCATGTTAAGCATCATGATTTTGAGATTGGTAACCTTGTGTTAAAGGAGAATTATAAAAATGTAAATGATGAAACTAAGGAAAAAGGAAAGTTCCAACAAAACTAGTTAGTTTTATAGGTACAATCGCTGATAAGGGGGGATGAATAAGTAATTATAGATAATCCAATTCAAGTTAAAAATCTTAAACATTCAACACATACAATCATGAAGCATACAAATTATCCATTTCAATCACATAACACATGACATATGTGAGAAACCCTCTTGGGGGATAAAACCCACTGAACCCTAAAATATGGAGTATAGTCCTATAATGACAAGATCCAATTTATACCAGCACCAAATAATTAAGGAACACCCATCCCTTAATTTAGTGAGACACCAATATCACAAGGATCTACTACCCCTATCTAGCTGAGCACCCACAACAACTAGACCTTTAACAAGATTTATCTTACAAGGATAAACCAACCCCCCTAGGAAACTAAGAACCCACTTATCTACCTTTAATATATCATCTTAAACACCTATGACTACTCATAAACTAATGATGACCACATTTATCTTCATTCTTCACCTCCACTCTCTCTCAAGCTACCTCGAAGACTAACTTGCTCAAACTACATCTTCTAGGCTCATTAGGTCCAATGACTATGTGTTCTTTTGCATACACTTGATCAAATAGGAATCACATTAGAAGAACATAACCAAACTACATTCACTACTCTATGGGGAACATTTTATCAATAGGTGATGCCATTTTGACTTAAGAATGTTGGGGTAAATCACCAAAGAGCCATGATAGTGATTTTCCATGACATGATGCACAATATTATTGAGGACTATGTCGATGATATCCTAGTTAAATAAAAAATTTATGCGAATAATCTAGTTTTACTATGAATAATCTTTGAGATATTTCATGAGTAAAATATTAAGATTAATATAAATAAATGTGTATTTGGAGTTAACTTCTGGTAAATTATTTGGCTTTATTGTCTCCCAAAAGGGAATTGAAGTTGACCTAACAAAAGTTTGTGCAATTAAAAAATGACACCACCATCTAATTTGAAGTATCTCCATAGTTTTTAGGTAGAAATTCAATCTATTAGATGCTTCATCTCATAATTAGTCAACAAATTCCATCCATTTATTCACTTTCTAAAGAAAGGAATTACATTCTCCTATAATGAAGAGCGTGAAAAATAATTCTATCAACTTAAAGAATATCTTGCCAACCCACCCATTTTGTTACCACCAATGCCAAAAAAGTCATTACTTCTTTACCTATTAGTAATTGAGAATGCCTTGGGGGAACTTTTGGCATAACATGATGAACAAGTTGAGGAGCATGTTGAGTATTAATTGAGTTTAATGTTGGTCATGTATGAACATAACTATACATTGACTAAAAATCCATATTTAGAAATGGTGTTCGTAGCCCAAAAGATTCATCATTATATGTAAAATAACAAGACCATTGTTATTACAAAAATAGATCCACTCAAGTATCTACTTTCCAAATAATCTCCATAAGGACACATGTCAAAATGTATCATGATATTGATTATTTTTGAAATTTAATATTCTAACCAAAAGGACATTAAGGGGAAAGTACACAAAGGTCATCTTGCATAAGCTCCTCTTCAAGATACTTAACCTCTTACATTTGGTTTTCTAGATGAGGCCATTATGACTACTGAAGAAGTAAATGCACCACCTAAGGCTGAATAATGGAAGATGTAATTTAATGGATCATTAGTGAATCATGGATTAGGGGACAAAATATTATCTATTATTCCATAAGAAGATATCATTTGTGAGTCCTTTTGTATTGGATTTCTCTATACCAATAAAATAGATTAATATGAAGTGCTCATTATAGGGCTCTATCAAGAAGTACAAGGGAAAATTCAACATTTATTGGTCTATAGTGATTATTAATTAATAATTAATTAAGTTACAAACCAATACTAGATGAAACATGATAGGTTGGTGCCCTATAAAGACATGGTTGATATTCTCAAGCAGTAGATTTCTAACATACAATTTGAAACAATATGTTGGGCCAATAAAAAAAATTGTGGCATATATAAATATATTAAAAGGATAATATAATAAGCATGTTAAGAATCATTAATTTGTTCTTGGTGACCTTGTGTTAAAGGATAATTATAAAACTTGTGTTAAAGGATAATTATAAAAATGTAAATGATGAAACCAAGGAAAAAGGAAAGTTCTAACCAAACCAGTTAATTTTAGAGGTACAATCACTGGTAAGGGGTGATGAATAAGTAATTATAGATAATTAAATTCAAGTTAAAAACACTTAAACATTCATCACATATAATCATGAAGGACACAAATTAACCATTTCAATGAACAAAGAATATATATCAAGATAAAGCACATAACACATGACATATGTGAGAAACCCTCTTGGGGGATAAAACCCATTAAACCTTGAACTATGGACTACAATCCTATAATGACAATATCCAATTTATACCAGAACCAACTGATCAAGGAATACCCATCCCTTAATTTAGTGAGACACTAATCTCACAAGGATCTACTACCCCTGTTTAGTTGAGCACCCACAATAACTAGACCTTTAGCAAGCTTTATCTTACAAAGATGAACCAACCCCTAGGTAACTAAGAAACCACTTAGCTACCTTGAATATATCATATTAAAAAATTGTTTTTTATCTTAAATTGATGATGACCACCTTTTTCTTCAGTCTTCACCTCCAATCTCTCTCAACTTACCTCTAGGACTAACTCACTCAAACTACCTCTTCTAGACTCATTAGGTCCAATGACCTATTTATCCTCTTGCATCAACTTGATAAAACAAGCATGAATAATCCTATGAACTCTATATTGTTTCTTAATGACCTATACCTTCTCTTTCAAAGGTTCTCTCCTTTTCTTGAATCCACACTTTTTCAACTCAACTCCAAATGAGCCAATTATGCCTAGTATTTATACAATTCACTCATATAACCATTATTGGTCAGACAAGATGATTCAAACACTTGTATTATACTTTAAATAGGTCTCCATACATTTTACACAGGTGGGACACTCCACTCCATATGGAGGCCATAGTCCTTAGGACTCAAATCTTCCATTAGGCCTTAATGAGACCTAAAACAATTAGGCCTTCAACTCCACATAATACACTACAACCTCTAAAACCACCTTAAGCTTCTACCAATGCTTCAAAAATATCAATCATATCTCTGATATATCATTACTAACTCCCTCATGGGTCCATGCCATGTAGAACACCAATTCAACATATGAACCTACCAATTAGGTCTCCTCACTTTTTATGCCTTCAAACACATAAAACATAGGCTCAAAATTCTAGAGAAACAAATAAAATATTTTATATATACATATGATTATATAATATGGTGAAACATTTAATACCTCTAAAACACCTCCATGTGACTTATACATTCTAACATAGGGTCTAAGCACTCAAATCAACTCTCTCAGAATGACCACTTAGATTGGTCATACATAATCAAAATATAGATATATTATTTTAACACTCCATATCTAATTATGGGTAAAATATGATAACCAATTCCTTATAATAATCTTAAAATACTTATATAACATGTTTTTACTCATTATATTCTTAAAATTTACTCAAAACACCTTCAGCTCACTCCTACAACATGGTCACACAATTTACCAGTCCATTCAACAAACATAGTAAACTTATAAGCAATTATTCATACTAACTATGGATTGTTAAAACATATAAAATACACATATATGTTTCTCATGGAATATAAAACACTCTCTAATATATATTTCATCTTGAAACATCAAAATACTATCAAGAACAACTCAATTATCCTTCTCAGGTCACTTGCAGAACATCGTCAAACATACAGTCAACTTTGGAGCTTAATAAATACAAATTTACAAGCATTTAGACCTTATAATAAAATTTTATGGATGCACATTAAAGTCCCATTAAAATATTATTTTTAATCCAATAGTAAATTCTTCCATATGTTCAAGATATAGATCAAAACCCATCACTAGTTTTCATTCACAAATTTGAATATTTAAATTCTAATGGTCATTGTGTAAATATTAAACATCAAAAAATTTATCATCATCTCATGTTCCATATAAATTTTTTAAAAACTCACTCCATAGATATAATTATAAGTTTCATAATCTTTAGCTTGCATTTCTCATTGTTGATCATTGATCTACACTTCCACAGTTAAGCCACTTGGCAACCCCACATGCCATCATTGACTATTTGAATTTAAACCACATCATTTATCTCTATCTACATGATTTAATGCACCACATTAGATATTTTTAATTATAACCATATATATTCAATTCTTACTTTCAAGGTCAAGCCACTTGGTAGACCTATGTGCCTTATCCAGTCAGTCTCTAATGCTCTTTTACTACTTAGCAGTTATGTGTGCTTTATGAGCATCCTTTGACATATTGAATAAATACACACCATTGGATCACTAATAAAAATATAACATACTCTATTATATCATTATCTAGTTATATTAAATTCTCTCCATTATATCTATCATCTGATTAAATTCTCACTATAGATCTTCGATAATACAAATTTGGCTAAGTATGGGAACTTAGTAAACTCTACCTTTAAGGCCAACTTTTCACCTTAATAAATTTTTATATTCTTAGCTTCATGACCTAAAATTTTAAACATATGATCTCTTCACATATGTGAATCTATTCATATATCAAAATTATCTTTAAAACTTCACATGTGTGAAATATGATGTCATCAAATTGCTTATTTTACCTTATTTGTCAAGATGATTAATTGAACCCAGACACTCATCTAAAAGCTCTGATGAATTTTGTTTACTTTCATAATCACTCCAAGTATTCATAACACCCCATATGGTCTCTAAAATATGTACATACCACAAATATAATTACTTAATTACTTAACTAGAGAAACACTCTCCAAACCATCAATTTGATCACTTTTTCATTAATGCACAATGAATCATGACCAAGCTTGACATCAATGACAACCATGAAATTATAGGACACAAGGATACTATATACAACAATATCCCCCTTTGTCATTTATGGAAAACCATACTCAAAATACCTTCTCTTAATCTCAACAACTCTTCCATTTTGATCTTTCTCCCCCATTGACATTAATGACAAAGGGTATCTTATTTAATATGTCAACTTGATCATTGACTTAAAAAAATTCTCATATAGGTTTAAAAATATCCCCCAAACATTAGTATCCATATCATGACATCTATTCTTCGACATACACCAATATGAGATTGGGATTTTATAATGCTTGGACTTGTCGACCTACAGAACTCACAAGCTCTCTTTGTTCATGCATGAAGATTAAATACCTTTTAAAAATACATCACTTGGTTTAATAAAGTCATCATATCAATATTATTCAATTCACAATTATATCAGACATCTTCACACTTCTATCATGATCAAAACATCTTCACATATGCTCACCCTCACACCATGCACATCTTCTTCAACTAACTCAAGCTAACTGAGTTAGTTCCCACTTATCTAAACACATCTTCAACTGATATTATTGTCCTACCACATCAACCAAATCTCAATTAGCATCCACCATTATTCCTCTTGCTTTTCAAGTGTCTCCTTAAAGCCTAGATAGAAACACCCTAACCCACAATATTCTAGAATAATGTGAAACTAGGAGTTACCCATAGATCCTCATAATCCTTCTCTTCCTTGGTCATTTGATATTTATAGTTAATATTCTTCTTCCTAGGATTAAAATAAGTAACTTGCTCATCCACTACAATATTATCCTTTTATTTTAAGATATAATTGACAACATATGGATATAACATAGATTAATGACATACCTTTTCATTTGAAGAAAGAACCCCATTACTAGGAATTAACAACTAATGTTCTTTGCATGAAACTTTCTTAATAAAAAAGATGTTCTCTCAGATCTATACATCCCTTAAAAATAGCCTCAAAATTTACTTTGTTATTTTCCTTGAGCTTTAATTGAATTGATTTTTAATTTTCCTTTTCTATTTGGATAGATGACACATTCTCTTGGCATTCCTAAACCTTATTCATATTTTATTCATCTTTTTATTTAAAAGGAATTCCACCTTTATCTTTTAACTCAAAATAATTAGTTTTCTAGTTTTTCACTTTCTTAGGTTTCCATCCAAGGATTGACCCTTCTTGAGCACTCTAGAATGTTCATGCACCTTCTTATGACTTGGGAGCTTGATTTTACAATATCTTGCAATATGACCAACTTGATGATAATTGAAAAAAATAGAATCATTCATACCTTTTTCTTGATAAATATTATTAATCTCATTAAACACACCATCTTGTCTCTTAGGTTTGTTATGCTCAAGCTTAACTATTTAGGTCTCCATACCTAGGTTAGTATTTTCCCATGCATTCTGTGGAAAAATATAGCAATATTCCCATGTCATGATAATTATAGTAGACTATATTATCCATACCTCTAGCTAACTAGATGCTCTTGCTTCTATAGTTTCTTGCCTGATGACCAAAAATATTACATGCAAAGCAGTGACCATTAACGAGCTTCAATACCTTATAACATTTGGTTTCCTGATAGGTCTTCTCATATTATACTTGGTGCTTACATCCTTCTTGTCTTGAGTTTTCCTCTCTTTCTCTTTCTCAACCTTGTTTACCTTGACAACAAATTTCTCATTCTCATATTTCATTGAATATATCTTATTTTTCAATTGAATACTCTTATCCTATTTAGCTCTCATACTTGAAACTTGTAGCCTCTAATTGAATTTTAAGATCTTATATGGTCTCCTTATCCTAATTAGTTTTTTTAGTCATGTTATCCTTCAATTTAAATTGTTTCTCTTCAATAATATTTATATAATCAAGATTGGACTTCAAATCATTGTGCTAACCTTGATTTGAACTCTACTTGGCATTTGTCTCTTCTAAATGAGTCTTGAGATGTTTGCATTCTTTCTCTTTTGAGATCATATTTGAATTTATAACCCTTAATTGATCCTCAAGAATTCTTCATCATATTTTGATATTGATCTTGCCTTCAAGTAATCTATCTCTTTATTGAGTTTGATGCACTCATCATTAGTAGCCTTATATCTTGAGGCCATGATCTTATTATGATAAGAATCACTCAAATTAACTTTGTACTTCTAAAAAAATTGCCTTGAATTGATTACACGTTTCTTCACTTGATTTTAGACATGCATAATTAAACTCCACTTGAGCCTTCAAATTTGGATTCTATTTCTTCAATTGCTTAGCCATATTTTATCTTGGATCACCTTCAAGTGGTTAAACTTGAATAGAAGGTCTAACTTTGATACCAATTGCTAGAGATACAATCATTAAGAAGGGGGAGTGAATAATTTATGCTATATAATTCCATTATAGTTCAAAAATATTAAACATTCATCACATACAATCATGAACCATAAAAATTAACCATTAAAATGAACAAAGAAGATATAACAAGATCAAGCACATAACACATGACATATGTGAGAAACCCTCTTGGGGGATAAAACCCACTTAACCCTACAATATTTACTATAATAATATAATGAAAATATCTAATTTAGATAAGCACTAACTAATCAAGGAACAACCATCCCTTAATTTAGTGAGACACCAATCTCATAAGGAGCTACTGCCCCTATCTAGATGAGCACCCATAAAATCTAGACCTTTAGTAAGATTTATCTTGTAAGAAGGAACCAAACCCACTAGGCAACTAAGAACCCACTCAAATAATTTTAAAAAAATCATCTTAAACACATGTTTTTACTCTTAAAATTATTATGACAACCTTTGTATACACTCTTCACTTCCAATCTCTCTCAAGTTGCATTTAGACTAACTCACTCAAACTGCCTCTTCTAGGCTAATTAGGTCTAATGACCTATGTTTCCTCTTCCATAAAGTAGATAAAAAAATCATGGTTGATAATTTATACTATTTTTTGGTCCTCATTTACCTATACCTTCTCTTTCAAATGTTCTCTCCTTCACTTAAATTCCCACTTTTTTAGCTCAACTCCAAACAAGCCAATTATGCCTATAATCTATACCATTCACTCATCTAACCCATCTTGGTCAGCCAATATTCTTAACACACATGTATTATACTTTAAATAAGTATTCATACACATTACATGGGTCATACACTCCACTCCATAGTTCATCCATAGTCCTTATGACTCAAATCTTCCATTAAGCCTTAATGAGACCTAAAACAATTAGGCCTTCACATCCACATGTTACACTTGCAACCTCTCTGACCACCTTTAGCTTATACCAATTATTAAAAAACATAAAAAACATCTCAAATAGACCATTTATAACTCCCTAATGATTCGTTGCCACTTGGAACACCAAATCAACACATGAACCTACCAATTAGGTCTCTTTGCTCCTTAAGCCTTCAAACACAAAAAAACAAAGTCTCAAACTTCTAGAGAAAAAACTCAAATATTTCACATATCCATATTATTATATGATATGGTTTTATCCTTTAGGTATTTTTTAATACCTCCATATGCCTTATAAACTCTAACATAGGCTCTATGCACTCAAATCAACTCTCTTAGAATGACCACTCAGATTAGTCATATATAGTCAAAATATAGTTATACTATTTTGACTCTCCATATCTGATTAAGGGAAAAATATGACAAAAAATGAATTTTAATAATACTTAGAGACTTATATAACATCTCCACACTCATTTTATTCTTTATCTTTACTTAGAACACCTTCAACTAACTCCTATAACATGGTCACTCAATATGTTAGTGCATTCAACAGAGTCAAATTCTAAGCAATTATTCATACTAAATATGGATTGGTAGAACCTTAAAAATACACATATATTTTCCTAATGGAGTCTATAACTCTCTCAATTATATATTTCATCTTGAAATATCAAAATATTATCAATAAAAACTCAATTATCCTTCTCAGGTTACTTACAGAACATGATCAAACATAGAGTCAACTTTGGATCTAAATGTATACATCTTTACAAACATTCAAACATTATAATAAAATTTTATGGACATGGTTAAATTCATATTAAAATTTTATTTTTAATCCATCAGAAAATTCTTCCATATGCTTAAGATATAGATCAAAACCCATCGCTAGTTTTCTTTCATATATTTGAATATTTAAATTTCAATGGTCACTTTGTAACTATTAAACATCAAAAAAATTCTCATCATTTCATGCTCCATATAAATTTATAAAAAAAAACATTATTTTTATATCCTTAGAAATATCATCATATTTACCTTGCATCAATCACCATTTATCAATGATTTATGCTTCTATAATCAAGCCACTTGGCAACCCCGTGTGCCATCATTGACTATTTGACTTTGAAGCACACCATTGATCTCTATCTACGTGAATTTTTTCACACTATTAGATATTATGAATTCTCACCATATATATTCAATGATTTATTCTAAGTTAAATCAAATTATCATTCTCACATGCCTTCTATAGTTAGTCTCTAATTCTCTTTTACCACTTCGAAGCTCTACGTGCCTTTTCAGCATCCTTTGACAGGTTGACTAAATATGCACCATTGGATCACTATTGACAGTATAAAAATCTCCATTATATAATTGTGTGGTTATATTAAATTATCAGTTTTAGATATATGATCCAATTAAATTCTCATTGTAGATATTTGATAATGTAAATTTGGCTATGGGAACTTAGTAAACTGTGCTTGGAAGGCCAACTTTGTACCTTAATAACTTTTGTTACGCTCACCCTCATGACCTAAAATTTGAACCATATGATCTCCTCACATATGTTAATATATCCATATATTAAAATAATATTTAAACCTTCACACATGTGAAATATGATTTCATCAAACTGCTTACTCAACCTTATTTTTCAAAATGACAACTTCAACCTAGACACTCATCTGACAACTCTAATGAATTCTATTTAATTACATAAGAACTCCAAGAACTCATAACACCCATAGGGTATATGAAACATTTCCATACCTTAAATATCATCCATCAATTTCTTAACTAATCAAACACTCTCTAAACCATCAATGTGATCACTTTTTCATTAATACACTATGAATCATGACTGAACTTGACATCAATGACAACCATGATAATATTAGGACACAAAGAGACTATTTAAAATAGTTAAGGCCCTAAATATTTGTTTCTATATAATTTTTTGGAGCACATAGGCTCACCACATGAGATGGAGTTGAACTTGATGAACTACTAAACATCATGCACCTCAAACATATTTACACTTGAGGGACTCATATTATTGTCTACAAGGATTGTTTAAGTTATGCCATGTTATACATATTCTTTTTATTATACCTCTTACCATTATATCATTCCATTAATCCTTAATTATCCATTTATTTTTACCTAACACCATATATCATGTTTTTCCATGACTTTGATTCATTTTTACTTTAATCACATTTAGTGATTGATGATAGATTTGATTCCAGTAGTTATTTCAAAATCAAACTATTGAATGGAATTATATTAAAGGAGTATGATAGTGGTCCTGGTAATTACATCCTTCATTTTTTTATATTCCCACTTCATGACACTAATTATAGCCACCTATGGTAAATTATTACCACTGACCCTTTGTATTTATTTCCTAATTATAACCACATATGGGAAAATTAGGAACAACACATTTACCATGCATTTCCACATCACCTTGAAATTATTGTTACCATTTACTTATACCTAAAAATTCTGGTACTTAATAAAATTATTTTGAGAATAATGATTGAGAGGGGGATGAATCAATCTTCATAAAATTTACAACTTTGCTTTATCATTCATGAACTATCAAAGAAATATAGTGAACTAGTAACACATCAAGAACTATTTAAATTAGCATGAGATAATAACATAACACATAAAATACTTATTTGAGTGGGAAACCCTCAAAGGGAAGAAAAAAAAATATATATATATATACAAATTTACTATAGTATTATAATACAAATACCAATTTTAGTGAAACACCAACTCCACAAGGAGCACCAATCCCAACTAGTTAAGCACTAACTCAAATAGGCTTTAGTAAGCACCAACTTGAAAAGAGGCACTAAACCCCTAGATGACTCAGTACCAACTTAAACACTTGATTGATTTTATCATATTTACATAACCTTATTTCTCAACTAAATAATGAATCTTCAAATCTTCACACTCTTGTATCCCTCTCAAACTACCGTCTAGGCTCCTTCACTCAACTAGGTCTCTTCAAGCCAGATTAGGTAATATGACCTTAATATTCATTTATAGTACCCATATTATATCTTCATGATATTTTATATACACCCATTTTATGGTATAAATACCTCATATATCTATTCAAATTGATATATCATTCACTTCCATTCATTCTTTTTTTAATAATCAATTAGGCCTATTAGGCCTTATTCTTATACTAGCCTCTTGGTCATACACCTCTTGGTCAACCACACACACTGGAATATTTATATTTTCCAAAAAATATTCCTTATTTAATTACACAAACATGAATCAATAATTACATTAGGTTGAACATAACTTAAATAGACCAAATCCTTCTTTTAGGCCTTAAGGAGACCTAATTCAATTAGGCCTTCATTAGCCCACATTACACTTTGATCTCCTTGGAACACTTCAAAATACTAAAAATAGCATGAAAAATTAATATTACACTCAAATAGACATAAATTAATCTCATGTTAGGTCCATGACACATTTTATCTCCAAACACCACTTGAAGCATGCCATTAGCACTATTCACAATTAGGTTTGTGAACATATAGAAAGTCTATGAAACAAAACTAAAGCATGTATATAATTTAGTCACATATCCATGATGATAAATAACATGAAAATAAAGATAATTACCTTAAAAACATCACCATTTTATTTATAGTTCATAAATCATAGCAAAAGGACCCAAAACTTTTATACAAATAGCCCACTTAGAACTACCAGAACACCTTAAAGCACAATCATGGTGAAAATGATCTCCAACACCTATATGACCATTTATAAATAATTTTAATGAATTTATATGATCATATTATATTATTATAACATTATTAGATATAAATATAATATGTTCAAATGGCAATATTGATGTTTTAGACCAATCTCATAACCTTGTATCTCACTATCTCATCTAAACCAAACATGTCAACTTGTGAACAACTTTTTAATTAAAAAAAATGACCTTAAAAACTTATAAAAAAAATTTTAATGTATTAAAATTCCTAAAAAATATTTAAATACACTTGGATTCATCCCTATTTCATGACAACACATCCCTAATCATCTTCTCACTATTACCTGGGTTGTTCACTATTTCCACCATTAGGCTTGTTAGCGAGTGGCCAAATTGGATGAATTTTTTTTCTCATTTTAGGGCTATAACCTATCCCAAAACCTTCATATAAATTAAACATGAGTCTATATATTCATCCTCCATCTATTTTCATAATTTGACTTGGTCAAATCTAATGGCTACAGTAAATCTCTAAGAAACTAGCACTTTCCTATAGGGTCTACTCACACACTTAATAATTCAATAAAACTTGGAGGTGTATAGGAGAGTTGAATACATGACATAATAATTTTTATAATCATTTTAGACCATTTTAGACAAGACACATCATTAAGCAACATTTTCTCTCTGTGTTCTTTATTCCTTGACCTACAAACCATATTAGGCCTTAAAATTGACCTTAATGCCTCTTTCCATGTGCTCTCCAATTAAATAATATATTAAATAAACATATATCATTATTATACACAACCATACATCCTTCATATACCTTGAAAATATACCATTATACCTCATTAGGTTAGGTAGGGTCTACAACTAGTCTAGTTATAGACTTGGATTGAATGTCTTACCCCTATAGGATCTCCTTGAGACTCTCATGAGTGATCAAATAACTCATATAAATTAATAAGAAATAACTCATGCCTATGTGAACTCATATCCCCAAGACATCATGCATAATACTAGGCATTATATGCACATACTTCTCAAGAGACTATTAGATTCAAGCACTTGACAACTTTGACTTGAAAAACCTTCCATGCTAACCTTCACAACACTCATGCAATATTATTAACATCTATAAAAAATATATTACACTTTCATAATAACTAAAACACTATTTAATATTCTCTCTCATAGCTACACTCTTCAATGACCTCATTAAGATCTTCTCAAGAGCCTTTGACCTTCTCAAGAGCCTTTGACATTAATGACAACATCAATGCCAAAGATAAAAAATAAGAATAATGATATTAAATCTCCCCTTTTGTCATTGATTTAAAAAAATACTATAAAATAATCATTCTTATCTCCCCATTTTTATCTTTCTCCCTCTTTGACATAAATGAAAAAGTGATGTTTGTAAAACTTTAGATCACACTCCTTGCAACTAAAATTCTCAACACACAGGATGATGAGTATATGAGACATATTACAACCATGATACCCTATCTCCATGCATATATTATTAGTATAAATAACCTATTTTGGAGATAATGAACCTAATTATCTCTCACTAAGTACTTGGATACTTAAATGATTGATAGGGGTAGGAATTACACCCAATTCCTATCTTAAGTGTTAAAATATTACCTTTGGAAGTGGTTTGGTCAAAATGTATACAATTTGATCATGTGTAGAAACATATTCAAGTCTAACACTCTATTCACTTACCCAATCTCTTAGAAAATGATACCTAATAAGAATGTTCTTAGTCCTTGAGTGCATGATAGGTTTCTTTGAGACACTTACAATACTTGTATTTTCACAATAGATAGGGTTAAGACCATCATACTCAACATTGTAGTCTTTTAGGGTTTATCTCATCTATATGAGAAAATTAAAACATGTACTTGTTTCAATATACTATGCCTCACAATTAGATAATGCTATTGAGGGTTTCTTCTTGCTTATCCATGAAACTAGACACCCACCTAAGAAAAAATCTCCTTCACTAGTACTCTTCCTATCATCTAGACTTCGTGCCCAATCTACATTTATATAGGCCATAAAATTGAACTCATTAATTTTTAGATACCACAACCCATACTCCATAGTCCCCTTGAGATTCTTGAGTATCCTTTTGACTGCTTGCAGATGATTTTATTTTGGATTTGCTTGAAACCTTCCCACAAGACCTACTTGCTTTCATGATGCTAGGTCTAGAGGTAGTGGCGTATAGCAAACTTCTAATAATTTACCTATATGACATCTAATTGACCATTAGATACTCATCTTCCTTACTCAACTTACACCCTGTGATCATAGGTATATTAATTGCCTTGTAATCTTCCATCTCAAAATTATTCAACATCTTTCTTATATACTTGGCATGTGAGATGACTATACCTTTTTTAGATTGAGTTATTTGAAACCAAATAAATAATGATAACTATCCAAACATGTACATCTCAAAATCTTTCTTCATCACATCTGTAAATCCTTTAGTCATCTTATCATTATTTCCACCAAATATGATGTCATCCATATAGACAACTACTATTAATTGATGGTTATCTTATGACTTTATGTATAAATTACTATCTACAACTCTTCTTTTGAATCCTTGATCCAACATATACCTATCCAACCTAACATACCAAGATTTAAGAGCTTGTTTTATACCATAGAGATCTATTTTCAATCTATAAACATAATCTTTATCACCTGATAGTGAGAGCCCCTTGGGTTTCTCTATATACACCTGATCTTCCAAATTCCTATTCAAAAAGGAAAATTTGACATCCATATGGTATACCTTAAACCCTCTGAATATTTCATATGCTATAAATAATTTTATGGCCTATAATCTTGCTACTAGTATGAAGGTCTCCTCAAAGTCTACCCCTTCAACAACTTGTGCATATCCCTTACATATAAATCTATACTTGTTCCTAGTGACTTCTCCATATTCATTCAAATTGTTTATAAACACCCATTTTATCCCAATGACATTCTTATCTTTAGGCCTATGAACTAGTTCCCAAGTCTCATTATTCTCTATTTGATTTAACTCCTCATTCATAACACCTATACAAAATTTGTATTTGCTTGACTCTATAGTATTACTAGGTTCAATCTTAGATAATATAGTAAAATTATCTAGATTTATATTACTTACCAATCTTATCCTTGTTTACATACCTACATTATTATTTCCAATCATTTTAGATTCAATATGATCTCCTTGAATCTATGTTGAGAGGCCTTTTGAGTTCTATCTCTCCTCAACTTCTTATTATTCCTCATTAACATTTATAGTTTCCTCTTTAGTATTGAATTCTAGATTATCTAAAGTATCCTTTGACTATGGTCGTGATTTCCTTGTCTCATCAATCTTCACATTGGTGCTTTCCACCATATTTTTTATCCTCTTGTTATAACATATATAGGCTAAGCTCATTGATGAGTATCCTAAGAATATACCTTCATCATATCTTGAATCAAACTTTACCAAGTTTTCATCATCTATTTTGATGAAACATTTTCTCCCAAACACTCTAAAGTATTACACATTGATAAGTATACCCTTCCATAGTTCACAAGGAGTCTTGTTACCATTAGACCTTATCTATCTTCTATTCAAAATGTAGACTATAGTGTTTACTGCCTCTCTCCAATATCCATCATATAATATAAACTCATTTATCATAGTTGTATCCATCTCTTGAGCTGTCCTATAATTTATTTACACTACCCCATTCTACTGAGGTGTCCTAGCTATTGAGACTTATCTCCTTATTCTATGAACCTCAAAGAAATCATCAAAATCATTGGACTAAAACTCTCCTCTATGAGATATTAGACACTTGATCTTCCCATTTTTCTCAATCTCAACAAGAGCCTTGAATGCCTTGAACTTGTCAAGAGCTTTTAACTTTTCTTTCAAGAATGAAACCCAAGTCATTCTTATTTATCTATATATGAGTACCATGAAGTAGTTATCTCCTTGAGTAATTTGAATTATTATAGGCTCATAGAGATCAGTGTGTATTAAATCCAAGGGTATTTTAGTATATTACTCCTTAGACTTGAACCTTCTTCTATAATAATTACCATGTTGAAATACCTTGTAACATATGTTTGTAGGTTTGGTGATCTTAGGAATGTTCTTCAGACTTATTAATGCTTATCTTGACCAGATTGTCAAAATTTAGGTGACCTAACCTTCTCTAACATATCCAAATTTCATCTACTTTGATTATGAATCATCTCTCATTATTTATCTCATTCAAGATGTATAGATTATTCTTAGTCCTCTTAGCATTGACAATTAGCCTTCCTGATTTAGCTCTCCTTACTTCACACCCTTTGTCAAAAGGTTAGTGTGTTTCCTTGATTTCACATTTAACATACACTAAGAAGGTTATGTTTAAAACCTTCGACATAAAACACACTTTTTTTCTTGGTCTTCCCATTATCCAAAATAAAGACACCTTTGCTAATTATATTGTAAGTTGTGTTGTCTCCAAAACTCATTATTCCTATAGCATTTTTCTTCAATGAGATGAACTTATTTTTGTCTCCTATCATGTGGATTGAGAAACCACTATCTATGTACAATTTCATATCTTCATATTGAATTTAAAATGAAGTCTAAGCTATTATATAATCCTCTTTAGTCTTTTGTCCTTCCTTAAGTCCATCTTGATTCTCAATCTCAATATGATTAGTCCTAACTTGTTTTGGCTTGCATACTAATGTTTGATCCTTCTCATGAATTCTAGTAGCTTCATATGTCATATTGAATATTAAGGGACTTATAACTATATCAATGAAAAATATTGCAATGTGTCCTATATTATTATAGATGTATCAAACATTTATGTACTCACCTCTTGATGGATTACTCCTTTTCCCATGGTCCCATGATGACTTATCCTCTATTGCATTGGGTACCTAATTGATTTTTTCATGTTGGTACTCTTGAATAGTTTTGAATTCTCACACTCTCTCTCAAAATTGATCATCTTGTTTATTATTTCCTCATGCTCAAACTTCAAGTAATGTATCTTTGTCTTCAATTGGTTATACTCAACTTTCTTTGATCTAAACTTTATATTGACACCTTCTAACTAATTCTTCAGATCCTTAATAGTCTTATTTTTATACTTAAAATCATCAAGGGAACTTATAATCTCATCTTCAAGGTATAATTAATATTTTCCTTATTCACTATCATAGTAGACTTCTTCATCAAACATGTTTTCCTCTTCCTTTTGATCACTAGACATCTTGTGCTTCTTAGGATCACCTTCATGATGTTATACTTGCTTCAAAGGACCAGGATCTGATACCAATTATTGGAATCATAATTATTTATATGGGGATGAATTAATATTAAAAACTTTTACAACTTTACTTTATCATTAAATAAATATCAAAGCAATATAGTGAACTAGCAACACATCAAGAACGATTTACATGAACATGAGACAAAAACATAACACATATGACACTTATTTGACTAAGAAAACTTCAAGGGGAATAAAATCCAATAATATATAAAAAATTACTATATTAATATAATATAAACAATAAATTTAATGAAGTACCAACTCCACATGGAGCATCAACCCCAACTAGATAAGCACCAACATAGCTAGGCTTTAACAAGCACCAACTTACAAGGAGGCACCAAGCCCCTAGATGAATCAGAACAAACTCAACACCTAATATATTTTATAACCTTTAAGACACATATTTATCAATTAATTTATGATTACCACCTCTTTAGTTCTTCACACTCTTATATCCCTCTTAAACTACCTTCTAGGTTTCTTTACTCAACTATGTCTCTTCAAGATAGATTAGGTCATATGACCTTTATATTCGTCTTTAGTAACCATATTAGATATTAATGATAGTTTAATTTCACCATTATAATGGTATAAAATAACTTATTTATCTATTTAAAGTGATATATCCTTCACTTCCATTCATTCCTTCTCTAACAGTCAATTAGGCTTATTAGGCCTTGTTCTTATACTAGGATCTTTCTCATACACCTCTTCATTGACCACACACACTTTAAAATTTATATTTTAATAAAAATATGACTCATTTATCTCCATAAACATTAATCAATAATTACATTAGGTCATCCATATCTTTAATAGACCATATCCTTCTTTTAGGCCTTAAGGAGCCCTAATTCAATTAAGCCTTCATTAGCACACATTACCCTTGGATCTCATTGAAAAACTTTAAAACATCACACATTATATTAAAAATTAATATGACACTCAAATATACCTATAATAATCTCATATTATTTAAATGACACATTTTATCTCCAACCACCACTTGAAGCATGTCATTAACACTATTCACAATTAGGCTTGTGAACCTATAGAAAGTCTACCAAATGAAACTGAAGCATGTATAAAATTTAGTCACATAAACATGAATATAAATAAATTGAAACAAAAATAAATTGAATTAAAAAATAACCATGTTCTTTATAATTCATAACTCAGAGATAAAAGGATTCAAACACTTCATTACAAATAGCCCACTCAGAACTACCAGACACCCTAAAGTATAGTCATGGTGAAAATGACCTTAAACACATGTATGACCACTTTTATATACTTATGATACATTTAGGTGATCCTATGAGATAATTATACCATTATTATATATAAATATATTATTTTCAAATGGAAATATTGGTCTTACAGACGAATCTCATAACCTTGTATCTCACTATCTCATCTAAACAAGATAGGTCAACTTGTGAGCAAATTTTTCTCTATAAAAAAACCTATAAAACTTATACCAAAAATTTTAATGTCTTAAAATTCTTGAAAAATCTCTCTATGCACTTTTATTCGTCCCTATTTCATGATAGCACATCCCTAATCATTTTCTCAGTATTGCTTGGGTTTTTCATTGTTTCTACCATTAAGCATGTTAGTAACTATCCAACTTGGATGACCTATTTGGCTCATTTTAGATATATAACCTATCCATTAACCTTAAAATACGTCAATAATAAGTATCCAACTTCATCCTCTATCTATTTTCATACTTTCACCTTGTCAATTATGACTGTTACATCAAATCTCTGAGAAACTAGCACTTTCTTATAAGGTCTACTCAAACACTTGAAGGTGGTTGGGAGAGTGAAATACATGATACAATAGTATTTATATTAACTTTATACCATTATGGGTTGTTTTGATCAACATATTCAACATTGGGTCCTTATTAGGGTTCTAGGAGGGTTTGAACCTATTTCCATTATTAACGATCATTCATAAAGCATATCCCATTAATCTAGAAATTAATGCCTAGAATTTTGAGATAGGAACCTTACCCATATAACATGAATATATTAGGTTCTCATGTAGAGTTTTTAGATATAATGAGTGCAATAAAATCCTTCTTGAGTTGTGAACCCTTTATTCTATGCACTTGAGAGTCTTAAAAATAACTTTTCATGCCTTATCCTTCATGTTATGACCTAAATATATAATAACACACTTTAAAAAACATAATTAACCTATAAAAATTATTAAATAAGATAAAACACTCTAAAAACTAATCATGGCCCCTCATTAAGCCATATTATCTCTCTTTGCTCTCTAGTCCTTGACCTGAAAACCATATTAGGCCTTAGAATTGACCTTCATCCCTCTTTCCATGTGCTCTCAACTTAAATCACATATTAAAGAAACCTATATAATTATTATACACAACCATACATCCTTCACCTACCTTGACAAAAGACGATTATACCTCATTAGGTTCGATAGGGTTTAAAATTGGTCTAGTTGCAAACATGGACTGGAAGTCTTACCCATGTAGGTTCACATTAAAAATTTCCTAAGTGATCCAATGCCTCATATTCATGATTAATAAACCATTCATTCCTATGTGCACTTATCTCATCAAGCCTCATGTACATTACTAGGCATTGTATGCACATACTTGATCAAGACACTAATAGACTCAAGCACTTGACAACTTTAATAATAAGAACCTTTCATGTTGACCTTCACAACACTCATGCAATATCAAGAACATATACCAGACATATATTACACTCTTATAATCACTGTAACATTGATGAATATTCTCTCTCATAGATACACTCTTAAAAGACCTCATGAAGACCTTCTCAAGAGCCTTTGACATTAATAACAACATCAATGCCAAACCTCAATAATAGGAACAATGCTCAACATAGATGTGTTTATATAGGTAGAAATAAAGTGACTTAAGGTCTTGTGATATTATGTAAACATTGCTTAGTTTACATTGAGGTCATCTTAGTCACCCCTTTGCCATAAGCTCTCTCCATTTTTCATGTTTGGACTATGTTGTATCTTGTAATTCCCCATTGAGTTAAGATACTAAAAATACCATAAACATTGGGAATATTCCTCCAAATTTCACTACTGTAGGCATAACTATAGTGAATTGAGGTCTTATGAGACTATGTAGGTAGTGCTTAATTTACATTGAGGTCAACTTAATCAACCTTTTTCATACACTCTCACCACTTTACAATTTTAGATTATGTTGTATCTCATAATTCTCCATTGAGTTAGGATACCACAAATTCCAAAAACATTGGGAATATTCCCCTAGATTTCACCATTTTAGGTGGAGCTAAAATGACTTGAGGTCTTATAGGACTATGTCAGTAGAGCTAGATTCATGTTGGGGTTATCTTAGTCACCCCTAAGCCATGATCTCATTATTTTATGAGCATATTTAAGTGAAATAATCTTACCATTTTTTGAGTAACATAAGCCATGCTCTATCATTTTTTGAGTTGGATTATTCTATATCTCATGATTATCAATCGAGTTAAGATGATTATAAAATTGAAAAAAAAATTAAATAGTTTGAAAACCCCTAAACATTTTTAAAAATTAAAAAAATAATGAAAATTGGCTTAGAATTTCCATTCAAGCTATAAATCCACAATAAATTTTAGGGATGTACCATCTTAGCTATTAAACTTTATTTCTAGATGACCTTGGTATTTTTTCTTCCATTTATGGTAGAACTACATTGGCTTTAGGTCACCATGGACTATGTAGGTAGTAGCTAGATGCATGGGGTATCTTGGGTTAGCTTGGCCATACCTTCCTTTATTTTTTGACCACTTATTTACCTTGAGGATTTTGTGACTCCTAACTATTTCATAAGTAACCACTTGTAATTTAATTTCCCCATCCTTATTATCCTTAGTTGTATGCTCTCACCGTTTTTTGAGTTGATGTTGTGAGAATTATGTATTCAACTTTGATACATTAATGAACACTTTGATTTTATTATGATCTCATTATTCTAAAATCCATTTCTATTTAAATGATCTCACCATTTTTTTGAGTGACAATTGCTTATGCTCTCCCCATTAAATGAGCTCATTCTCATTCCAAGTGTTAAATGTAGTAGACACTATGAATTACCAATTTAGTTCATTTATGGATACTCAACTCCTAATTTTTGGTCTAGTTTTATCCTAAACCATACTCTCATGCTTGTGTGATTTATTTGTGTTGACATTTATATAATTATGAAATGGCATCCCCTATTTTTCCTACACACTCATCATTTTACGAGATCGTTATTATTTTCCTTTATAATTAAATCATATTCTATTATCATCCACTTTATTTTATCCCATATCTTGGGAGAACTACATTTGGTCTAAAGATCACATTGGATCTTGTGACCATGGAACTATGTAGGTAGTGTCCACTTGCTTAGTGCATTTGGAGTCAACTTAGCTACCCCTCCTTTTCATATATTCCCCCTATTTTATTTGTTTTGTTTCATTGTCTCAAATATCCTAGTGGTAATATTTGTACCATCTTTTTTGTATTGTTTTCTCTTATAACCTAGGGGAAATGGCTTTTGTTTGATTTGTTTCATTGTCTCCTATAGCATAGAATCAATGTTTGTGTCATCTTTATCTATCATTGTCTCTTATAGCCTAGGGTCAATTTTTTCTTGTTTTATGTTTGTGTCATTGTTTTCGTATGGCCTAGAGGAAACCTTATGAATTTTATTCCTATGTTGTTTTACCTATGTCATTGATAGCTAGCTTAGGGATCACCTTATAAGGATCACCTTATCTATAAGAGTAACACATATATTACACATACATGAATAATTTGGTTTTTTTTTCACTAATATTTTGATTAACCATTTTTTATGTATTGTTTTTTGTTTAGCTTAGTTTATTTATTTTTGTGTATTTAGAGTAGTTTGTTTACTACACTTTTATTTACTTTGTATTGTTTCATTTTTTTTAATGTTTTATTTACTTTGTTTGTTGTGTGGTTTGTTTGTTTTGATTGTGCATTTGTTTATTTTATTTTTCTTTGTTTTTTATATTTATTTTGTCTTTTTTATATTATTTTTTTAAACCATGTTTTTTTTTAATTTATTGGTGTTTTATGTGTTTTTGTTGTATATTTTTATATATGTTTCATTTTTTTTGGTTTATTGGTGTTTTGTTGTTTTTTTTTATATAGTTTGTTTATTTTATTGGTTTTGTTTATTTATCAATTTTATTTTTTTTCTTATATACTTATTTTATATTTTGTTGTTTAGGTTATTTGTTCATTTTTGTTTGTTTTTATGGTGTTTATTTTGTTTGCATTTTGTTTGTTTATTTATTTTTATCTGTTCATTTATTTTGTTTGTTTTTATCTTTTTCTTTATTTTGTTTGATTATTTTATTATTTATTTTTGTCCTTTTTATTTCTAGGTTGCCATAATATTATTATATTTTTTTTACACTTAAGTCTTGATTATCCATATTATGCATTTAGGTTGTGATTTTTTGTATTTAGTCTTACACTTGGTTTATTTATTATATTTACATCTAGAATCTGATTATTTATATATTATTCCTAGGTTATTAATATTTATGTTTAAATTAAGTTTTCCATGCTTATGGTATATATTTACATTTTAATTATCCATAACCATCATCCATAATATCTAAATCTAAAAAAAAAATATGCACATAGAGTCTATTCTAGAAATACAATGGTAGTACTCTAATATATCAAAAACCAAACAAATATAGAAAATCATGCCTAAATACATGAGTAATAAACAAAATAAATAATTATTTATTATGTGTTTATAGAGACTTGAATCTTTGAATAAGCATACATATGAGACATACAACATAGTTAGATGATAACCAATATAACATCTCATAAACATGGCATAAACATCAATAATTTTAAACATCCATAATGTATCAATTCTAAACATGAGATAAACAAATTAACAACATATAATTGTATATATATCAAAGTAATATAATATACATATACATGAACCTTGAAGGTAACAAAACAAGATTTCAATGTATATCACATGTCTTATACAATATATATATATATATATATATATATATATATATATATATATATATATATATATATATATATATATATATATATATATATATATACAATGGTGTCTCAAACATACATAAGTATGCTAATACAATGAGTATAATACTATATGTCAAACTATGCCAACATGGCAAAATGCCAAGATCCTAGTGATCAACTCTAGCTGTGTGTATCCATAGGACTCATCACTAGAGGAGGCCCTAGTGGCCCTTATGGATCTGGTGGTGGTGGTCATGGATAATTAATAGATTATCTTGAGGTACCTATAACATTAGTCATAATCTAAGACTAACCAAATCTATTTGCCATCCTTTATGTATCCCAGATCTCAAATGTAACAATCTACTGATCCTTAGTCATGATAGAATCATAATATCACATGTATTATGATGCATCATCCTTTACCTAAAGTCACTCTCTAACCATCTATAATAACCCTACATATGTATTCCCATCAATCTAAATATCGCTGTCATCTAAATTTATCAATGGTACCTAATGCATGATCCTATTAAATAATGGCTTGATCTCTCTTAGTAGTGAGATGGCCTTCAACCAAAACTAACCTATCTATATTAGACTTCAGTTTGGATATATATTATTGAATAAGGGTTACGTCATCATATTTCATATCTAACCTACTCTATAAGTTACTCACCTATCATTATAACCATATAATATCTTGTACCTAAGAAATGATCTCCTACTCTAGCATGTTAATGTCCCTACCTACCATAGTTATACCAAAAGGCCTTCTCTAGCTTAGATCTACCTATATACACAAAGGCCCTACCTATCCTAAGCCAACCTATCTAGATGTAAACAATGCTGATCTAGGATCAAGTATCATAAAATCTAGCCTACCATCTCCATCCCCATCCTAATCATCTCCATCTCCCTACCATATCCTTTATCAAATCCTCCATCATCATCATCATCATCCCCAACCTTACCACCACCCTCCTACTAAGTGATTTTGGTACTACTCAAGGTCTCAACCTCCATCTCCTTTATGACCATGAAAACCTAACCCTCTACCAGGTATTTGAATTATCATACTTAAAGAGCACACCTATACACACTAATGTATGTAAGATGGAGTGACATGTACATCTATATCTCCTCCTACATAATCCTAGGCAACTTGTGGTAAGATGATATAGTTAGTTTTGGCCTCACTCCTCAGAATCATAAGAGTATCCTAAATGATCTCTCATATAACATGAAAAAACCATGTTGGCCCATAAATTAAATCTTGTGTATATACAAAATATTAGAGTACCAGAATAGGGCGGTACTCCTCCATGATGTGGGGTTATCTCTTAGTAAGAGAGTATCTATTAGTCATAAATCCTATATACCATCCATCCCTAAATCACTATAGTTGATATGTATGGTATGGAATCCAAATTAATAACTATGGTATTATGTCATCAAACATATGATGATGAAATTAGATGTTCCCCTTATGACCATGTCTAGCAAATTTTGTCTAAGCCTAATCATATGCTATCAAATCCTCATGATCCCATACTCTATGCATCTTGATTCGTCACTTGATTGAGATATGCTACTATCCCTAGACTATAGGAATAATATAAGCCTTAATGTTGCATCCATCTTGATATTATATCATGTGAAAGTCTTTATAAAATTATGTGAGAATATTTAGTACCTAATTAAAATGTGTAGAAGCCTCAATCATTCTCCTCACTATGTTATTTGGGCCCATATGGAAATACCATCCACTCTTATTAGGAAAAAAGATGCCACTAATAATGGTCATAAATGATAATAACCTTTTTGTCAATGAGAGTTGGTGGTAACATATCCCCAATAGGTACATCATCTGGTCAAATATATGTATAAGTTTCAATAAGCACTATATCAACCTTCCCTTAAAACATGGGGATATCTTGATAGTTGCATAGGTCATCGATAACTGCATACTACTATGTTAGTGGTGTCCAAAACAATTATCATCTATGCATCAATAAATTGAGGATATGATAGGTATCCTCAAGTGTAATGGTATCCTCTCTAGTTTATAAGTGAAAGGTGGACATCTCACTATGCCATTTATCATCTAATTCACTCAATTAAGCCCATTTAGCCTAGATAACTAGCATCCATGCCACATTGTGTATATTTAGCATTTGTAAAAAGCTAACCATGCCCCATATCCAAATATATGGGGTCTACATATAGAGTGAACATCTAGTGTAACATGTCAAAACAACCAAGTATTCCTACAATCAAAAAATTTAGTGTCAACCTAGCTATATGCCACTAATTTCACTTAAGCCTAGCCTACTCAATCTAATTGATGCCATTCTAGAGGTTGGATCCATTTTAGGTCCTTAAATCATTTTTTTTGGCTTTTAAACAAATCCAATACTCTATCGAAGTCAAATTTATCATTTAATTGATTATTCAAATTTTTAGGAAAAAGCACCATTTTTCATTTTCATGAAAATGATGACTATGCCTAAAAATGGGTAAAATCGCCAATTTGGAAATTTCCACCCATTTTGGAATTATCCCCATTTATAGGAATGGTGAATTTGTGTGAAGCCACTATTTTCTTGGAAAATATGTCATTTTCCATAAAATTCATTTGATGAATTCACCATTTTCCATCCTACAACATGAAATAAATGTTAATAAATGCACATTAATGACAAATGTAAGATTAGTTACTAGTTACCCACTATGTGGTGGCCACATGTGATCCATTACTAATTCTAAAATGTGAATTCAAGATCTTCTATGGGCCATTTATTTCAAAAATATATGAAATAAACTAGAGCTCAAATTATCAAAAGGCTAGGGTAAAAATGAATTATGTTTCACCCCAGGGGTGAATATATAGTTAACATTTTGAATTTTAATCCCCCCAGGCTATAATTCATTCCACATGCCCCAATAAGTTTATTTTACTCATTTTTAGTCTATTTTGAATTTATTTATTCTTATGTGTCTTATTTTTTGGCCATATTATACCCAAATCATCTTTTTAGGCCTCCCCTATAACCTATTTAACAACACTATTTTTCAATGTATATCCCATGTTTTTTTGAATGTGCATCTTCAAACTCACATTTATGATAAAAATGTGTTGCTATCCTTTAATAACTCATTATAAATATATTTTAAACTTTTTTAAAAATAAGCTACCCTTTCCTATTTGCTTCATTATGGAAAATTCTTTTTTCAATTGATCAACAGTAGATTCTACCTTTTCGGGGCAAATTCTATTTTAAGTCATGTGATTTATACATGAAAATGATTATAATTACCTCTTGACATATCATTATATTTTTGACCAATTTAATGATTATAATCACCTATGGTAAAAAATATATTTTTACATCACTTGCTAATGATTATAATTACCTTTGGGAAAATCATTATTTTTTAACCTGCTCCACCTGCCCTTCCAAGGCAAATGCCTATGTCACTAATCATAACTAATTTTTGAAATATTAGTGACCCATATTTTATTTTATTTTTATCACCACCTTTAGGTAAATTAGGGTTTCTTATTTCATTACTAATTATAACTACCTTTAGGCATATCAGTATCCATTCTATAGCCCTACTAGGGTGCTTATCCATGCCACTACATCTAATTGCCTTTGGGAAAACTAGTGCCACACACATTGTTTTTATTTATAACCAATTTTGGGTAAATCAATGAATCTATAACCATTAAGATTTATAAATACCTTTCGTGAATTTATTAATTCCATCCCCATTACCAATAGATCATGCCATTTTATTCATTTTGATTGAAGGTTTGACAACTCTATTTTTTTACCTACTACTTCAAGGGGAATGAAGGGCTTATCAACCACCCTTTGGGGCATGAATTATTTACATTAATAATTTTTTTATTCTTTGAAAATATGTCATTATGCCCATGTTTAAAATTCCTTATCAAATAAGGGCAAACTATACACACTTAGTTTTGGCCACTTTTGTGCCTAAATTAGGATTCATTTTAATTTCTAACAAATGACACATGTTAAGCCTATAAATCAAATGAATGTCCCAAATTCATCTTCATAAGGGATTTAATTTCCCAAAAACATGACGAGGATAGTTTATTAGGCATTATCTTGGATGCACCAAAAACCTAGTTTGGTTTTAACCCTAGTAAAATTATGACCTAGTAATTTGACAAATTTTTCCCTGTCAAGCTATTAATTCATAACATTTAAAATAATTGCAAAAATACAGAAATCACTAAGAAAGATTAATTACATTAAAAATCTTAATTAAGTTGCCTAAATAAAATTTCTAAATAAAATTATTGAATTTCATTTATTAAAAATATTTTTTAGCCAAATATGAAGCCAAAGGTCAAAGGAGCTAATAAAGTGATTTGTTATTTCCTAAATATTCAAAAATTATGAGTCATAACCTCACAAATATCTAAAGTGAGTTGTCATGCCTAACTGAATTTTGAAACTGAGGTGTCAAGATTTCATGATCTCTTTGACCCAACCTAGGGATAGTTTGACTCAACCTAGGTTAATTTAGACTCAACCCAAGTTATAATTTAACCTAACATCCCTAGGGTTAGATTTAGTTCTTAGATCAACAATATAAGTTCCCACATCATATGCTAATATGATTTTGTGTTTAATATTATTGTGATAGAATATCTTCAATAAAACTTTGATAGTAGTGTTATAATGCCCAATTTATGCCAAGGTTCACATCAATCCATAAGTAACCATTGGAGAGATTCCACCACCATGAAAGAGCATTGTTAGAAGACCCTAATAATCATAAATCAAGAACAAACATCCTTATGCCAACAATTAAGCATCAAATTTTACAAATAAGGTAATATATTTTCATTTTTTACTTATTTTGTGATCTTGATTATTATTTTGTGCTCTCCCTATTTTTTAGGCAAGAGTATTTAGTCCTAGAGTATTGTTATGCTTGATTTTTGTCATTTGGACTAACAAGGGACTAGTCTACATTTTGTTTACTCTTTAAAAACCTAAGATATAATATTTAGTCTCATTTTAACTTTCAAATGAAAACTCATAGGTCTCCAAGAGCATGGTAGTGTCTAGGTTATCTCCACTTGTGATTGGTTTACCATTGTCTAGTATTGGCACTAATTTAAGGTTATCCATCTCCTTTTGGAATATTTTTTAGTCCAATGTAAACTAAGAAAAAATTGTTTCAATATGGTTTATTATGTTATGTAGTGTACACTAAGTGTGTAAGTATATGTCTACCATGTTTATTGAGATAAAGGCACTATTATTGCTTTAATTTAGATTGTCAAGGGGATTAGGCACATTTCCATATAGGCCTAGTGTTCCACTATCTATTATCCCTATAAAATTTATAATATATATTTTAGAGTGGTTTATTAATATTTTAGTTAGTTTTATGAGGCTCCTAATTATGTTATTTGACCATATCATTGGCCAATATCTAGACCATTTACTATAAATTATCTACTTTTAGGTTTATGGGGGCACTTTGGTTATTTCCTACTTAAGGTGGTAGGTTGGCCAATAGTGGAGTAGCATATAAAAATGTAGGGACAATAGGATGAATTGGCTCATGTCTATTGGTAGTATGCATCTTATTATTTATAAATGAATTCATAACCTATTGGTTGTTTCTAGGAGAAATATAACTTATTAAACTAGGCATCACAATAGTGTTATTATAGGTAACTTGAATTATTTTATGACTCATAGATTATCACAACACATAATTTTAAGGAACATAGGGATGATTTTTAGGCATTAGATCCAAGAGAATTAGATTATAGACTCAATTTAGACTTGAATACATGGATCTTGAGATTAGATTCATTAGAGTGTTTTACATAAGAGCCTAGTTGACAATATGAATTTATTTCTAGGCATTACATTGTATTAATGTGGGCAAGAGACCAACACCATACCATTGAGGTACCATCTAGTTTTTAATATTTAGTGATTCATTATAGGAAAAGGATATATATGTAATAACTAATGGGTTCCTTATAAGTAACATATAAGTCATAGGGTCTAAGGCCCTTAGGTATGTTTATATAGAATAAATATTTGTTTTCATGTAAGGGTCCTTCAATATTTTTTATATATTGTGAAACTAAGGATCTAATATACTCATGTATTCATTAGGTTATCTATGGGTAATTGAAAATTGGTGATAGAGTATGTAAGGGTCTACTAGTATCATTAATTGTTTGATAAACATAGTCTCTAGGTCATTACCAGAAGTGATGAATCTATTTTAGATATCTAAATACCATCCATATGCTAAATCATATAGGTTGTAATGGAATAACTTGTAAGAGACATATTCATGTCAAAATTTCATTGTGATCAAGGCATCCTTAAGGGTATATATGTGTTCTTTTATTTTTCTTACCCCACCATGAACATAGCTTGGGTATAAATTATTAAGATTTTTGGATAAGTCATAGGAAAGTCTTGAAAATTTCATAGGATGACTACCTCCTCCTAACTAGACATGATTAGCCATTACTATGTTTTAAGGGAGAGTAAAAGGGGTAATTAAAGGAAATATAACAGTGGGGGAGATATTGGATGAGTATATTTGTTTAGGTTTATACTTCATTTTTAAAGTTCTATTCCTCCTATGTCCTAATAATTCTAATAGATCAAAGTCACCCTCAAAAGACTTCAACCTTGGAAAAAATCTTTTGTTTCCTAGTTTTATAAACCTAAAATGTTCTTGTCTAAGTAAACACTACAATATTTTAGACACATTAAAACATTAATATCAAATAATGATTTAATTGGCCCTCCTCCTAGCACTAATTAGTTGGTGGTTCACTTGGAACAACACACCAAATCTAAGGGAAAATATGGGTTGAAACACTAAACTAATAAGGATTTCCCATTTTCCCTTCCACTTATTCTAAAAGGAAGCAGGCTAGGTAGAAAATTCACCAAATCATTTATGTACTAGGTCATGGTGAACTATATACCTCACTTGGCTAATGAAAGTTATTCTATACAAGTAGCCTATATTAGGTGTACTTTGATATCCATAAAAGAAAATTAGACTCTAAAAGACTTAAATCATTCAAATTTATTAATGAATTACTTATTGATAATAACTTGTCTTCAACATATTAGATTTAAAAATGCTTTAAAGGAGACCATTTGATAAATAATAACTCTATATATGACTTTAAAAACTAACTACAATTCAAACTAATATAAATTTAAACTAATAGAGACATACAAATAGAAAAATAGAAAGTAGCTAAGAAGTGGAGATGAGATTGATTTCTAATGAGGATATCTCTAGCTATATTTAATAGAAAAATCTCTTGAGAAACTAGTATTTGTTAGGTCAACATATCATAATTATAAATTAGGGATTGTGGAAGAGCCTAGGGGACCAAGTAGTTATGTAGAATAGGGAAAAATTCACCATAGACATGCAAACAAAATGAGTGTCATTCAAAAATATTTCATATAAAAGATAATTCATGAGACATAAATATAAGATTCATCAATAATTCAAATGAGATAGAGAAAGGCCTTCAAACAACATCAACTCATGCAAGAAAAGTAAAAAACTAATAAATACATAAACTATAAATGGAATATCCATTTACTCTAATTCTAATTAGACCAACCACTTAGAATAATGAAGAGTTGGTATTAGATTAGACCATTTGTCCAACAGTTCCCCCATCTTATACCACAAATGGGTGGTTATGAAAAATCAATGAGTTAGGTTTACCTAAGACAAATTAAGGTTTCATCTAGATTATGGTCTTAGCTCCATTGAACACTTTAATTGATCTTGGATTTAATTATAAGTAATGGAATTTCATTATGATCCTCCTTGGGATCTCCATATGCCTAAGTTCTATGCAGTCAAAGACCACATCTTGCTAATCTAAATTTATCTTTTTTGATTCCTCACTAGATCCCTAGGTGTATAGCATAATTTAGTCCAATCCACCACCTAACTTCCTTGGGTTTTATATTACATGAGCCTTATAATGAAAATAAATAAATCATAACTTGATTGCCTCAATGAGACTGAACCCATGGTCTAATTTATTGGCTCTAACAGCCTTGATGGTATGAAATGACTATTAAATTTAAGCCCATATTTCATCATGGAGGTCTCACGTACCTTTCTCAATAAATTCACATCATGTGGATGCTTCCCATAGGCCAAAAATGTTAGTGTGTCATTCTAAGTCAAGTCCACATCATGTCATGATTTTACTCTACTTTTCAAATTAGTATGAGGAAACAATATCTTGTTATTTTTCTCTATCCATAATGTAATTATATCTTGCCATGTGTCATTATCTCATTCACCCATAGCTTTTTAGTCCTAGCCCAAGGTTCCACACTTTAATTCTTTTAGATCCCCAAGATTATTATAGATGGGTCATCTCAATATTAAATGTCTTAACTACCCCAATTTTATGTCATGTGTAATCATATCTAAGACTTGTTTGATCTCCCTTATGTCTATATTTCTTGTTTAGCCTGAGGGCATGGGGAGTAGGATGCTAACATGTGGAATTTTCTCATTTACTTGTATCATATGTAGTAGGTCCACTTGTACTATTTATCTTGGAGGCACGAAGAAGTGAAATGATGACACATGGCATAATTTCACTCACCTAAGAACCCAAAGGCTTTTTAAGAAATGACCATGTATAAAAGTTGCAAGGAATTCCCACATGTAAATATAATCATTAACCCCTATAATAAATAAATGGAATTTAGAATTAAAAAAAAAAGGTAGTTATTAGATTTCAAATCACCCAAATTTAACATAAAATTAATAAGGCAAAATATTGAAAAGAAAGATGAAAATCCCATAAAAGTAACAATGACAACAAGGTATTTTTCCAAAACTGTAACCAATTTTAGTCTATTTTAAAGATAAAATGACTAAAACTTATGATAAAAGTGTATAAAAAAATTAAAATTTGAGGTAATTAATGAATTAATTAGACCCAAAATCAAACAAACTTAAGTAGTCATAAACACTTTATTCAAAAAGGAAAGTGTTATTATTCTTTGATGGTTTTGACAAGCCAAATGATCAATAAATTTTAGATCATTCAATGATGACATGTTTTTATGGTCATTTTGACACATCCAACAACAATTGGGATCCATTTGGTTTGACACACAAGAATCCCTCTTGTAAGGATATATTAATAATTCTCCAAGTTTTATTTTACCTAGTATAGGTGCACTGATCTTCACTTAGTGGCTTGTTATGATCATTCCATTTCTAGCAGCATTTGTTGGTTAACCTAGAATATTTTAGATACATTTATGTACATTAAACTAGGAGTTAATGCCTAAAATATCAACATATAGAGATATATCCATGGATATATAAAATTGATTCAAATAAACATATATATTGCATGGATTCAACAATTCTCAAGCAACAATATATAGAGTGAGAAATTAAGATAAAAATTAAGAGTAGATTACATATTTGTTAAATTAACAAAGTTTATTAAATAAAATAAAAAGTGATAAGGGAGGGGAAAAAATAAGAGAGCCCACTTTCTAATGGAGCCAATCAGTTCTTCATGAGTAGATAAATTCTTGAAGAAACTAATCCTTAGCTTAGCTAGACCTAGCACAATTCTATCTAAAGGATGGTGCAAGAGTATAATGGAGGTATAAACAATGAAAACAAGTTAAATAGTGTCATTATACATGTCCATAGACCAATTTTATCAAATGTAAAATCTTTCACATAAAGATATTTCCATCAAAGATCATCGAGTATTCATTAATACTTGGTTAGATTATATAATCAACCTCAAACAACCTCGACTCAATAAGATAATATATAAAAATAGAGGATACATGAAATAAACTAACTGGTCCACTAATCTAATGCTAGGACTCAATGTATCCCACCAAGTAGAGCCTTATCTAATCTTAAAAAACACCAACCTTTTTTGTAATATACGAGCTAAACTTATATAGACCTCTAAGTCCATGGAGTTTCAAATTCATCTGATTATTGGGGTGGTTACATAGATCATCAATGTCATTAGAAGGTGTAGTTGAAGATACAAAATACATGCTAACTTGACAATGATCTTGTAGATGTTAAATTGAACTCTGGTAGTAGAGTGTCATTGGTAACAATTTGGGATTTCTATTTAAATATGTTTTATGTAGTTAAGCACCATTCCTTTTGAAGGCTAATTTTTTTAATTATTCTCTTCTCTTAATCCTAATGTGCACACCATGCCCATGATTCACATACTATTTATGATTTTATCTAAATCCACCCACTATTTATAATTGTGTTAACTCCAACACCTTGAATTCTATAATTTATCATCATGATATTAAGTTGCATCTTGAATTTGGTGTTGAATTGAATTCATAGTCCCATTTTGTCTTTTTATGGTTTTGATAGCCAGATAGGTCATCATTACTAGTTCTTTCATCTTCTATTATCACCACTACCACATGTCACTTCCTTAACTTTTCATTCATTTTCCTTTTCTAAGATTTTGGCTTTGTCCATCAGGTATCACTTGACACTTGGCAATCTATTAATATCCCTAAGATATACTCTATTATCTATCTTTGTCATTTCCATGGCCATTTGGATTATTCTCAACCTATCATGATCTTCATTCCTTAAGGTAATTCTTATAATTACATGATCTCTAAGGTTAATGTTGTAATAACTCCAAACTCCTGGGCTTCTGAAAAGGTGCCACATGACATCTTATCAAGGCTTTGGGGCCATAGGCCTTTTCCAATGATGATCAACTCTTAGGATTAAATGTTAATTTATTAATTCCCTTAAGGTTATGATGTTTTAAGGTTATAAGCCATTGTAATTTCCTTAAATCCTTCATGGTCTTAGACTTCCATGAGGGTGCCAGATGGAATTTTCTTAGGGCATCAGGGCTTTTAAAAAAGATAATCATTTTTACAAAAAGATTTTTCTTTGAATCCATGTGTGGATCATATTTAGATGTGTCTAACAATATGGAGGTATTTATAATATTTTCAAAACATAAAATAACACAATAAAATTGGATAATTAAATAATTTCAAAAAACTAAGTTTTACCAAGTGAAATATATGTGATAAGTAAACATTTAATATGGGAATTGAAACTAGTCCTTTTCATAAAATAAAGTTTTAAGACTAAACATTAAAATGGGTGAACATTGAAGCATTTTATCAAGTAATAAGAATATATAGGCTTAAAATAAACTAAATTAGGAATTTTATGTTCATATATGAAAGCTTATACTGAAATAAATAAAATATAAAGGCATTATAAATGACCATGAACACTCATTTATAACTTATCATCTAGTAAAATTCCACTCAAGAAGATCTCAATTAGATAAAACATCACAAACCCATAGAAAAATATAGATAGGAAAATAGGGTCCTCATTTTTAGTTTGAAAATGGGAAGTGTTGGTGAAGGAAATAATAAATGGTGACTCATGTTGGTATATATACTTGAGTATCTAAATAAATCTATAATATTTAGTGTTTGCATCCAAATAACAACCATTAGATATAAATGATTACATGAGGAATAGAAAGAATAAAAGCACTAAATTGTACCTCAATATGAGGCAAACTTAATTATAATCCTTCCAAAGACCATCTGTGTGTGTTATCAAGTGATTAATTTATTTTGTTTACATTCACACATAATATTTTAGGTTCGTATAAATAATTAGAACTTCTGAAAGGAAAAATCTTTATTTATTTTGAATTTAGGGGAATGGTGTGGGTATTTTTCTATTATTACCAGCCAAGTGTCTATATCCATAATAGAAAAACCTATACTCCCTTCCTAAGTATTTGTTCCACTATCGATCAAGATATAAATCCTATGTTGGAGGTTACCAATATCACCCTTTTGAAGAATATTTTTATCTTTTTAATTTTCTCTCAATTATTTTGAAAGTGGACTTTGTTTTTTATATTTGTGGAGGGTTGGGGACCAATCCATGGGTTCAAATAAGTATATAAAGTTCATGATCAATTAAGACAAAACCAAAAAAGAAATACTACATTTTCTTCAGATCTTTCAATTAAGTGTATAGATGTATTTAAATGAGAAAAACAAACATTTTTGAATCCACACATTTTTCTTTAAATCATTAGCCTTTATTATTATGAAAATGCACATGAGAATCAAATTAATTTATTCAAGTGTTCAATAAATGTTTTAAATTCATGTTATTCAGTGACATTAATGTTATCCATGAAACATGTCTTTCATTTAATTTCTTTGATTAATAAGGGAACCCAAAGGAAAATAGAGAAGGAATAGACAACATGAAACAAGAAATGGAAAATAAACTAACAAGGGATGGGAAGGAAAAAAATAAAAAACAAACAAGAAAGGAAAATATAAATTATTCATAGAGGTTCTTTTAGGCAAGAGTATGTCTTAATTTAGCTAGAAACATCTGTTACACAATTTTGAGAATGCTGAGGGGACATGATTTTATGCCTATAATTCCATATAAACTCATTTACACTATCCCATGTAGATTTAACAATATTTTTTTAACATAAACTAAATGAATTTTTATGATGAATCTCAGTAATGAACCTATGTTTGACTTTCACAAAGGATAAGTTAAAGAGAATAACTTAACCTAAACATTATACCATGGTGAGGGGTAAAACTAGGCATTATTACATACTATAAATAACTAAGCACCCAACCTATTATGGGTGTTACCTTTATTATATCCAAAATATTAATGGGTTATGAGTTGCTCTTGGAATGAGATGGATGTTATGGTAGTATCCTAATTTTTATCTTCATTATTGAGGAGGAATGGGAATGGTTATTCTCATGTTAATGAAGACCTATATTTATCTTTTTTGGTAGATATATATAAATAATTAAATTTAATTAATGAATGTCTATGTCTAATTTATATTACCATACCTCTCATGTCCATGAACTCTACATTCAGGACTTTACCATTTTATTTGAATGTAAGGATACCTAGAAGTAGAAGATTCTATCTTTAGTCAATCCACTAAGTTCACATAGACAACCCACTTCATATTTGGTTTCTTATTCAAGCTTGCTCTCCTTAAATCATGGATTGGGAGAGATAATTTTACTATTGTGTTGCTTACCACCTTGAATCAACCTTTTAATTGGAGAGGGAGAAATAGAGGATAAGAATGTTTCAGATGCATACCATGCATATTCCTTATCCAATGGATCTAATTCATTAAGTTCATATTCATGTTTATTACAAGATATTTTTGATTCACCATCTTAAATAGGTAACTTGCCTTTGATTTTATCTTTTACTATTATGTAGCTCAAGATATCCATTGCTTCCTCATCATCAGACTCATCACCATTAATTTTAGGGATTAACTGATGTATTTTTTGTTGGTAACGTCTTAAAATAAATGACACATAATTATAAAAAGTATCAATTGACACTTGAGTACTAAAACCAATAAAACCATTTTTTTTATATACTAAATTAACAAAGTTATATGCATTAGTAGAACAAGCAAGTTATTTGTTTAATACATGTGAGTTCACTTGATATCACATATGAGGCAATTCATAGAGAAATGTTTCATTAAGAAATAAAATTTTATCAATGGGTTGACTCACTGACAAATAGATTGAAGGATTTTTAGAGTGAACACATGATTTTCCCCATGGGTAGGAATAATTGGTGTTATGATCATGAGACATGGCTTGTCCTTCAATGATACAAACTACTTGGTACTTCAACACCAAGGATGTGAGAGATAAACGAGTCCTTTAAACAAAGATATCACTAAGGGAAAATATTATTTCTAATTAAATCCCTATGTATACTTATTTTGCTTTTAGGAAAGGGTTTCTTGAATTTAAATATAACTTATGAAATCATTGGTTGAAATCACTCAGTGACTCACTAAGTTCCCTACGAGCCATAGATAATTGATTGTATAGGGAAAAAAGATCTATGGGATATATAAAATGGGTTATTAATAAACATTAAAATGAATCCCATGTGTTTATGTACCTATTTGGTATTCTAATGTATCATTCATATGCATCCTTATCCAAAACATAAGAAAACAAGTGACAAGCAAGATATTCATGTTGGATGTGAGTATTAATGATGGCATCCTTAAATGCTTGAATATGTTTTTCTACTATTAGGATCCCACCATGTGTGTACTTTGGTAAAAATGAATTGGATTTATTAAGTGGGTCATAAATGGGCCTTGGGACATTCATTGGGCAAAAACACCCACCTATACATGCAAAGACCATGGGAATACTAAGGAAAATCTCTTTAAAACAATATATAAGTATAATAATCTAACTTAGGCCCACATTATAGAACCAATTATGTTTATGTTAATTTTTATGAGGCAAATAAAGACCAAAATCTAGTGATTTTGATTCACCAAAACTCCACTTTCAAGTATATACTAAGAATTCCCAGAGGTTTGTTATACCTAGTGTAGGCACATTGATCTTTACTTGGTGGCTCATTATGACCATTCCAATTCAAGGGACATTTTTTGGTTAGGATGTAGTATTTTAGATAAGTTTATGGGCATTAAATTAGATCTAATTCTTATAGATTCAACACATATATATTTATACATGGATATAAATAACTAATTCAAACAAACATATATATTATATAGATTTAATAGGGCTATAATAGAAATAGATAGAGTGAGAAATCTAGATAAACCATTAAGAGCTGATTGCATAGATTCTAAATTAACAAAGTTGTTTAAAAAATCAAAATAGATAAGGGTGGGGAGAAAAGGAAGAGAGACTGATTTCTAATTGATCTGATCAATTTCTCTTGAGTAGATAGATATAACTCCAAATAAAGGATGGTGAAAGATTTTTATGTAGGTAAAAACAATGCAAAATTGGAAAAAAGGGTCACCATATATATGCACAAACAAATTATATCAAATGGAAAAGTTGTAACATAAAGATATTTCCATGAAATATCATTTGGTACTCATCAATACTCAGTTGGATTACATATTCCACATCAAACAACCTTGAATCAATAAGATAATATATAAAAGAATATGATACATGAAATAAAATGAATGGTCCACTACTCTAATGCTAAGAATAAAAGAATTTAGCTAGGTATAGCCTTATCTAATCCTAAAAAATACCTACCCTTTTTATAAAATAGGATCTGGACTTATATAAACCTCCAAGTCAATGGACTTTCAAATTCATCTAATTATTGAGGTAGTTATAAGTAATCATCAATGTGATTGGAATGTAAATTTGAGGCTCTATTAGACATGCCAAATCAACCATGCTATTGTAGATATTGAATTTAAATCTAGTAACATAGGGTCATTAGTATTACTTTGGGATTGTCATTTAGATGTGTTATGTGTAATAGGGATCATGCCTTTTGAAGGCTAAATATGTCTTATGCTCTATGCTTGATCCAAATACACATGTCATGTCATTGATTCATGTTTTATTCATGATTTTAATTGAATATTCTCCATTTTAATCATTGTACCAACAATGAAGCCTTTAATTCCATCATTTATCATCATCTTATAGAGCTATAACTTGATTTTGTTTTTGAATTAAATGTATAGTCCCATTTTGTCTTTTGATGGTTTTGATAGCTAGACAGGCCATAAATCTTAGTCCCTTAATCTTTTGATGTCAACACTACCACATGGCCCTTCCTAGGCTTAGGATTCATTTTCCTTCACTAAGCATTTGGATTTGCTTGTCAGGTCCCACTTTTCCTCTTGGAAGTCTATTGGCATCCCCAAGATTTACTCTCTTATCTACCATTGTCATTACCATGGCCACATGGCTTATTCTTAGCTTCTCAATATATTCATCCCTTGGGATAATGCTACCAATTTCCCAAGCTCCTAGGTTAATGTTGTAATTATTCTAAGTTCTTGGGTTTTTAAGAGGTTCCACTTGGCATCTTCTCAGAGCCTTGGGGCCATAGGATTTTTACAATGTTGATCAAATCTTGGGATTCCATTTTAATGCTTTAATTCCTCTGAGCTTCTAAACTTTTGAGGTTATGATATTTTTTTAATGCTTTCAATCTTATGTGCTCCTGATCTTCTAAGAGGGTGCCATGTGGTGTCTTTCTAAAGCCTTGGGTTTTTTTTAAAATATAGTCACTTTTCCAATAATATTTGGCTCCAAAAGCTATGTCAAATATATTTGGATGTGTGGAACAATTTGGGGGTCTTAGGAATCTTTTGAAAACCTATGAGAAAACAATAAAATTGGCTAAGTAAAAAATTTCAAAAAAACTAATTTTTTACTTTAGTTTTTTCATTTTATTGTTTCTCTATTTTGATATGATTTGAATTCAAATTAAGATTAAAATAATTTGATTTTTTCTTAGTTTAGTTTCATCCATACTTCCTTCATATAATTTGGCAAGCCTGGTGGGACATTACCCCATATTTTTCAATTCAGAATCATCATAGTGCATTTATAGGCATTTTTTAATTGATTCTTTCTATTTTTATTGTGCATATACATTTTAACTTTGTCTTAGTAGTTTGGTTTTCAATTTCAGGTTGTTTTCTAGTGTTTTCCATTTAGTTATACATATTTTTTATGTAACTACAAATTCAAAGACTTGGGTAGTGAAATTATAATAAAAAACTATGATATTGTAATTCCCTCTATTTTTACAATATTTTTGATAGTTTTATCCTTTATGTCATCTTTTTAATTAATTTATACTCCTATCTATGTTTTCTTTATTTTAAAACTCTCTATTTTTGTTTAACTAATGAATTTAAAGCTTTTAACTATGAAATTGATTAATTAAACTATAGAATCATCACTAAACTATGAAATCATTCTCTATATTTTTTATGTAACTATAATTTTTTTTAGGTTGAAAGTGAAACCAATGACTTTAACTATGAAATTAAAAACCTTAACAATGAATTTGGTGAGTTTAAATGTGAAATAATTTCATAACTATGAATTCTTTCTATGCCTATTTTATGTATTCTACTTGCCTTATGTTTTTAACCAATAACAAGTTCACATTTCTATTTGAATGTGTATTTACAGATTCATCATATATGCTTGTTTTTATCTTTGTTTTTGTATGTTTCCTTGACCCTAATCCAAGCCAAACTTTCTCAAAAATTATTTGAAGGCCACAAGTGAAATAAAGGTTGGAAAAAGGGTTAAAAAAACCAAAGTCTTTCCATTTTTGTTACTAACATTTTTTATTTCATATCCAGTAATTATCTCACACTTGATTTCTTGGAGTTAACTCATTTATGTTTTAAAGCATTTGTGTGTGTATGTGTGTTGTAAATTCTTTTTTGCTCTTCCCTTGGTATCACATTGGTGATAATACTTGAGAATCATAATCAATTTCATAACTTTATATGTCACCCAAGTTGTCATTGTGTGTATGCGATTTCATTGGAATCACATTGGTAATGATATAGCAATCAGAGATAGGCATTAGCTTTTTATTTATATTTATATTTTTATATGGGCTCTGTTGATCATGGATTTCATCATCAAATGACAAACCAATGCCATGTATTAAAGGGGCATATAAATTGACATCTAATTATTTCAAAAGCCTATTTAGTTTTGTATTTTAATCACACCATGATGGGAGGGGTTTTCATTCTCCAATACCCAAATTTTCAATAGCTTCTTCGAGGTATGATTTTGTTGATTATCAATACATTGATACATACCCCTATGACTATGTTGGGCACATTGGAAAAAAACACAATAGTGTGTATATACTAAATTAACATAATCCATGTAATTAGGCCCTAATATATTTAAATTTATATCAAAGGAATCCACTTTATATATTTGTGAAAAAATTAAGACTAGGTGAGCCTATTTATCATTTGACTTTGGTGCATTAGTTAGCAGTTTATAGTTAGCATTAAGAAGTTACCTTACACACACCCTTAAAATTAGAATTAGTAATCCATGGAAATGGTAGGATCCTCAATGGTTAGTGATTTGAAATAAAATACCATGGCTAAAATTATGAATAAGTAGGTGACATTAGAAGGCCTAAAATTTATTTATGACTTTAATCCCAAATTTTCACTTTTTGTGCAATTACATGATTATTTAAAGTATGATTTTTTTGTTTTCTCCATGTATTTTTATAGGTAATTAATTACCTTTTAGTTAAAATTAAGTTATTATAAGTCTTAAAACTACCAAAAATATTAAAATCAAACTTTCCTAAAGTTAAAGCTCAAAATTAATTAGTTAACAATCAAAATTTTCAATCACTTTGGTTTTTGTTCTTAGTTTAATTTTTTTTTTAGTCAAGTCATTTTCCCCTAGTTATGTAACCTATAATAGGGCACATGTCCATGATTAATAATATTAATGCAATGTCTATGCCATTTGCCAATGACCCTTTTTAATTCAGAAGCCAAAAGCATCATGTAGAAGTACATGAAATTATTGAACAATAAGAATAAGAATAAGAATAATGGGATTACTAATATAAATGTAGCACAAAATATATAATGACTCATACTCATTTTACCAATACATCATGACCAATAAAAATGAATTTTTGCTTCAAACTTTGGGCTTATGATAAAAATTCTCACCTGATTTTGATGTACAAAAATTACAATACTTTATTGGAAGTAAAGATCCTTCACCTTCAATTCATGATAAATACACATACCAAGGATATTTATAAGGGTAATAATTACCTCATATTATCCAAAAACCCTAATCTACATGTCTCTCAAGACAAAGGGAAATCCATCCTCCATGAGGGATCCTCCCAAGTAAGTCATGGGATTTCTATAGAAACCCATGCACACCATGTCAACAAAGAGATTATTTATCTTAAATCCCATCAATAAAATAATATTTTTGGTAATATAAATCCTAACGATCTTAATCTGAGTGTGAATACAAATTTAACCTCATATGTCAATCCAATCGATCCAATTTTGAACATGCATTAAAGCTCACCAATCATAAATTCAACACACCAAATATTGAATGTTAATTTAAGTTTTTCAATCACGCATCCAAATAACCAAAACTTAAATATACATTTAATTTTAACAATCCCAAATTTGATGACTTGAAAATTGAATATGCATTTAAGTTCATAAATCCATGACCAATCCAATCCAACATTGAATGTGAATTCAAGATATCAAATCAACCCAAATTTGAGCCTCCAAGGTTTACCAATCATTTTCAATACGAGGCAAAATATGATCTTGAACACTAATTCTAGATCACTAATCCAACCATCCAATCCAAGCTTGGGCATCACTACGAGTATGCCCAACAATCCTAATCTAAATAATAGTTTATAAAATCAATTTTATCATTCAAATTATCTTCAATTAGTTATATCCAATTAAATTCTAACACCACCTAACATTTATTCACTCAACCTCAATCCAAATCATTACTTTAACTCTAACATTCATGTTAACCATATGACTAGTTCATAGCCAAACTAGAACATAAACCAAACTAATATAAACAATTCCAACTTAAACACAAACCTTAATCCAAATATCTTAAACTTAAACATAAGCCCTAACCCCATTAACTATATACTTAACCTAAACTAAAACCAATGTAACTCAAACCAAAACTATTTTCACCCAAGTCAAACCAACCCTAACTTAAACATGAGTCCTAACCCATACAACTTTAACTATAAAATAAACCCACAAAAAATTAACCCCAACTTGTTCAACCAATCCAAATATAAATATAATACCAATCCAAACCCCACAAACTTTGACACTATCCCTACACCAATATAATTTAATTTTAATACAAATCCAAATCAACAAAACCCAATCATTCACTTTACAAAAAACCCTAATCTGAAAACATTAAACTTCAACACTAATCCAAATTAAACAAACCTTGGATTTATCACTAATTTCAATAATTCCAACCCCTTTGCAAATCCTCAAAATGATAAATTTTCCATCCAACATCCTAATAACTTCAAGCCACCACTTAACCAATTTAAAAAAATAAAACAAACACAAACCCATTCATAGCTCAAATGTCCAACTTATATAATTCCTCAAGTCAAATGAACCAACTATCATGATACTTTATACAAGAATTCCAAAAAATTAAATATAGGGTTCAAGGATTGTAAGATAGTTCTTATTCTAAACAAAAATAATTTAAATTCAATCAAATTTGTTTAAAACCATATGACTTAAGTACCATGACAAGACCTTTTCCTAGGTACTTTAAACTCCCAAAAATTGATAAATACAAATGTAAAGGAGATCCTAAGGAACACATTACAATATTTTATCTTGCATGTGCATGTGTTTTTTATATCAATGAGTATATGTTAGTATTATTTCCATGAAGTATCATGTGGCTTGTTAGTATTATTTCCATGAAGTATCATGTTCCAAGCCATTGAATGGTTTTCATGCCTTCCTAAAGGATCAACCTTCACTTTTGAGTTACTTTATAAAAAAAAAATTTGTCACTTTTATTACAATATTAAAAAAGTACATGACCATATTATACTACACACCACCAAATACTACAATGGATAAACCTTTACTTCTTTCTTATAATGATGGCAAGCATTGGTAAGTCATTTTAGAAGATCATTTCTCAAAACTAAACTTGTGAATATATTTATGAATGATATCAACTTAGACTTGGGACGTCACTTATTATTCCTTTGCCCAAGTTCATTTTATGGAATTATTGAAAAGGTGGTCCAAGTTAAATGCACATTAATCAATAAAGGTGTTATCAAGATATTTAAACCTGATAAAAACTCCTCAAAACAAAATAAAATACTTAAATTCTTTGCTAAGAATTAAAAAAAAAATAGATACGGTGTAATTGATGTTAAACAAATCCAAAACCCACCAAATAAATACAAACTTAAACCCAACCCATTAATAACATAACCATTATTGGTGGTTAACCCTAAAAAAGAAGACCAAAATGTAAGTTCAGGTAATTACATGACACTTATAATTTTTTTTTCAAAATTTAGCTCATAATAATATGATAACTTGGCCAAAAACCAAACCTTATGATGATAATGTTCTTAAACTAAACTGGTTTAAGGAAGATAAATAATATGAGTACCATAATATTAAGGGACACTAAACCAATCGATGTATGCACCTTCAACACTATGTTCAATTCCTCATTGATTGAAGGGACATATCCATTTAAAAAAAATCATCCACTAAGCCTAACAACCAAAATTTGTGGATATAACAAGACCCATTGTCCAACCATGAGTAAGGAAAGGGTAAGCAAAAACAAGAACAAGCAGAAATGAGTAATGTCAACCAAGCTAGTCATCCTTTTGAATCTATTATTAATAGTTTTAATTTTATGAAAAATCATGTCAATGTCATTAATTTTCAACCTAAAGAGTGTGACATTACTACAAGGCATGAAAAACTTGCCATGCCTAGTGCATCATCAACCAATTTTGAATGCAAGTATAACACTTTTATCATCTTGAGAAGACACCCATAAACATTTGCATATTAGACCTTATCAAGACTTAACTTGTATATAAAGACATTTTGTATAAAATCCTTAAAGAGTATAACATACATAAAGACATCAACCCCTCAATTTTCTAATTTTTAGTAGGAAATTTGTCCACTAATAATCAGGTTACATTTAACCATTTTGATGTCTCCCATTTGGGATCTGTTCACAATCTTCCATTATACAAATAGTTTATTATATCTAGGCACAAGGTAAAGAGGGTTTTTATAGACAGTAGATCAATGTTAAATTTTTGTATATTATAGATAGCTAAACACTTATTATATTAAAAAATAGTATTAAAAACTAACATTATCACAATCAAGGCATATGATAATAATGAGCAACAATCCATGGGTAAAATTTATATTCCTTTGATGGTGGGGTCTCTTGCAAAAGAAACCCTAATACATATGATTTTTCTTGATTTACCATATAGGTTACTTCTTGAACATCCTCTGATACATTCAATGAATTCTATACCCTCTACCCTATACTAGTGTCTGAAGTTCTCATATGAATGTATGGAAGTAACCATTCAAGGTGATACTCAACTCTTATAATATTGCAAGCTATTAGAAGGTTGAATATTAAAAATACAATTATCTCTCAATTAATGATGACATATTCACTCCAATTGATGAATCACCTAATATAGAAAACTATGTCCATCTTAGAACATTTTTTCAAACACCCCTTCATGGTGGTTGGATATTATTTCTCCTAAGGAAGGATCCCGGGCAATGTTCTAAAATGTTGAAAAAAAATGGGAAACATATTTATCCTAATAATATTCTTGATTAATCTTATGTACTATTAAATTATTAAGTATTTAACACTAATTACTTCCATTTATATATAAACCCCTTCCACTAGTGAAGCTTCCAATCAACCATCCACTTCCAAAGCACCTTCATCCTCTTCATCCCATTTAAAAATTATTAACAAAGGCATGAGTGAATAAATACTACAATATTTTAACTATAAAATAACAATTCATGTAACTCCGCATAATTATGGTAGGCCCCACCATCAATGAGATACTCACATGGTTAAAATATATAGTAAAACAAAAGTTATAATAGGTGGTTTACTTTCTAATGAACACATCAAAGATTCAAATCCTTCTTGGCTTAACTCTAATAAATTATCTACTTTCTTTACCAATAATAAATGCCTTGTTACAAAATCTATTATGTGTAATATTAAGAATTATAAATGTAAGGGCCTTGGTCTTCATGAAAAAGGGTCCATCATTTAAAAGTTAATGAGGCCACTCATGGCATAGGGTTTAATCCACTCAATGTACATATCACAATTTTCCAAAGTGGTTATTTTAATGAATCAAAGGATGATTCTTTAGTTAGTGAAATAGGTTCCATACTTAGCTACTTCTAAGACCTTACCCTCACTAAAATTTTCCATGAAAATACTATTTTAACACTAGACCTCGCATATCCATTTTCAATAAAATAGGAACAACATACAACACCTACACTTGATAATTTCCAAAATTATGAGGAAATTTCATAATTCATAAGGAAAATATAACCATATTCTAGTAAGGGATCATAAGAAGGGATTTTATATCCATCTAGATAATTGTGCATACTTTGGGGAATAATAATGATATCAATATATCAATTCAGCATCAACTTCAAATCAAGAAGACCTAGAGGAAGAATTCAACCTTCCTCCACTACCCATAAAATATAAATAAGGGTCAACTCTCCTATTTTAAGATACTAATTTTATCAACATTGGAATATTGAAAGATCCCAAAATCATCAATCTTGAAGTCTCGATTACTCAATAAGAAAGATAAATACTCACTTTTTTGATTTAATATTTTTAAATGTATTCACATGGTCTTCTGTGGATATGTAAGGACCTGATATGTCATTAGTAGTGCATTATATTTTTGTACATATAGATGCAAAATGCATCAAACAAACACTTTGTATGATGCATCCCAAGATAACACTATTAATGAAATAAGAGTTGAAGTAACAACTATAAGTTAGTTTCATATGCCCTATGGACTATTCAGATTAGATATGCAATATAGTACTTGTGTCAAAAAAATTATAAGGAATTAGAGTTTGTACATATTCTCATGATATCAATAAAGTGTGTCTCAAACATGATTTCCCATTGCCCAATATTGACATGATCATGGATTCTAACTTAGGTCATAAAATGTTGTCTTTAGTGAATGTTTTTTTAGGTTATAAAAAAATAAAAATAGCTATTGAACACTAACATAGAATAGAATTTACAACACCATGGTGAATTTTTTTCTATCAAGTGATACCTTTTAGTCCATATAATGTTAGATATACATACCAAAGGGAGACTATCATATTTTATGATATGCTTCAATATATTATGGAGGACTATGTTGAGGAAATACTTATGAAATAAAAATCTAGAAAAGATCATATTGAAGTACTACGTCGCATCTTTGAAATAATGAGAGAATAAAAGATGAGATTAAATCCCAAGAAGTGTGTGTTTAACATGACATCAAGAAATTTTTTGGACTTCATTATTTCATGATGTGGCATAGATATTTATCCTTTCAATGTTTTAGCTATCATGGATATGTCACCACCAAAAAATCTTAAACAACTCCAAAGTCTGCATGCTAAAATTTAATCAATCAGGGGTTTTATATCACAACTTGTATATATTTATCACCTTTTTACATTTCTATTAAAAAAAGACACCTATTTCAATTGGAATGAAAATTTTTCTACAAAATTTTATGACAATAAGAAATATCTTTCCAATCCACTATTATTAATTCCACCTATTATTGGTAGGCCTTTCCTATTATATATATTAGCTATTCAGTTTATATTGGGGGAATTGTTAGCACAACATGATGATAATGGGTTAGAAAGGGAAGTGTAGTATCTAATCAATACCTTGGTATCTTACAAACTTAATTATTCACAAATGAAAAAGGAATGTATAATAGTTATTTTTGTTTCAAAAAACTCTACTATTACATGCTCAACAATCAAACCAAATCATTGTAAAAATTGACCCTCTCAATTATCTTCTATCTAGAACAGTTTTAATAGGTAGGATGGATAAGTGGGTTATGATTCTTAATGAGTTTTATCTTTATTATGTTAATTATAAATAAATTAAGGGACGAGTCATATCAAATACATTATTAAAATAGCCTTTCAAAGATAAAGGACCTCTTGTTGTAAAATTTCTTGATGAAACAATCATGTTTATAAATCAATTTCTAGTTTGCAATTGTTATTTGATGGATCCTTTAAAAAAATGGATCAAGGGATATTATTTTACTAGTTACACAAGATGGATATTGTATTCCCAAAGCATTAAAACTTGATTTTCCTTGTACCAAAAACATGGTAGAGTATGAATCTCTCATCTTTGGTCTTAAAATAATTAATCATTGGGGTAACTAGCATATTATCATCATTGGTGATTCCAAACTTATAATAAATCAAATAAATAATGAATTATAATATTTTAATGATATTTTAATTCCATATAAATGGATGGTGGATGGATTAAATTTGTATTTTGCATTTATCCAATTTGAATAAGTACCACAAATTAACAACATGGCAATAGATGCCATGGAAACCATTAGTTTATTGCTTGATATTAACACAAAACATAAAAAATTCCTTATTGAGTACCTTATGATAACAAATTATGACACCTGATTCTAAAATGCTTTGCACAGTGTTTGGTCCCACTTCTCCTTGATATTCTAAAATTTATGCCTATCTACATGCTAAACATCCTTCTATCTAACTTATACCACAACCAAATAAAATCATTTATACAATATACATATTATTACATAATCCTTAGTAATACTTTATATAAAAGAGGCTATGATGGAACACTTCTATAATATTTAAATTTTTAAGAATCTAATTTGGCCATTAAATAATTTCATGAGGGAATATGTGGTGCACATTCTAGTGGAATAGTCCTAGCCAAAAATTATTTGCATTTCAGTTATTATTGGCCTACCATGGAATTTGATTCATTCACTTTTGTTAGAAAATGTGTACCTTTTCCAAATCATGGTGACCTTATACATATCCCTTCACAATATTTTCAACCTAATACCATACCTTGGGAATTCTCCACATAGGAGTTAGACCTCAAAAAAAAATTCAATCATAATTCCTCCAATATTCACAATAAAATTATTACTACCACCTTGTACTTTACCAAGTGGATTAAAGTAATGCCCCCTATATATATTACTAAAAATAAAATATCTAAGTTCATTCTAAACCACATTTTTTGTCATTTTGGTATCCCTTCCTCTATTATTTTTTATAATGAAATATCATTCAAAAGAAATAAATTCAAAGATACTTGCTAAACATATCACATAAAGAATAAACGATCAACTCCATACTACTTAAAAGGAAATGGATAAGCTGAGGCAAATAATAAAAGCATTGTCAACATACTCAAATGAGTTACTGATGAAGTTGGTTATGACTGACACACATAACTTTATCCTAACCTTTGGACATATCACACTAGCATCCATACACCCACATGGGTTACCCCTTATTCCATTGTATATAGTAGTGAGTCTATTCTACTTGTAAAAGTTGAGATTCCATATTTTCACATATCCCTACAAAAAATCATTGATGAATAATCCTATCTCACTTCACACCTTTAAACTCTATCTTCTATATGAGAAAAGACTCAATCCCTTGAACCACTTGCAACTATACCATAATTGCTTCCATCATAGCTATAATAAAAGGATAAAATATAGGGAGTTTGAAATTAGAGATCTTGTTCTTAAGTAAAACCAACACAATACTAATGTTGAAATGGACAAAAAAGGAAAAAATTTAGCCAAATTGATTGGGCATGTATATCATTATTGTTAAATATAGATCACGAACTTATAGGTTAGCCACAAAATATGGATAGGAACTTGATGAACCTATGAACATCATAGAACTTAATAAATTTTATGCCTAACTTATTATATACTCTATTTTTGATATTTAAGGTGTCAAAAATTAAAAGAAAAAGAAAAAAATCAAATTCCAAAAAAAATGAGAAAAGAAAAAAATAATAGATCATCCATAAATGAAAACCAATTTACTAGCACATTGGGAAAGTAGCATTATGAAAACTAGGTTTTGAGCACCATGCATAACCCATTATCTATATTCACCCTAGTTACTTGGGGGCATCCTATTACAATCATTCATTGTGTATTTCAATACTATCCTTTGTCACTTGTTTCATCATTATCTCCATAGAACTTTAGCTTAGGGTTTGGTCCTTATAAATTGTACCTAAGTCCTTTCTCATGTTAAACAAAAACATCCAAATATACACATATAAACCTTACCATCAAACATATCTACCATACTAGATAACTTACAAACTTTCCTGCTCATTCACATTTCTTGGGAGGGATAATCATGCATATATTCATCAAAAACTAAACACTTCATCAATTACTTATTTTCTTATCACTTCTTATATTGGTAGAACTATATATAGATTAATATCCCCACATGGACTTTTTCTAGGGTGGATTATGTAGGAAGTGCTTAGAGACATAAGGTTTTTAGGGTTAGCTCATCTACCATCATCCTCATCATCCTTTTCCTTGAGCATGAATTTATTTAAATTTATATGCTCCTCTTCCTACTTCCTCATCACTTGTTAAACTCTTATCATGGATCTTGGTTATTTATTGTCTTAACCCTAGCCTAAGATGTTAAGTCTTTCATTGTGTCTTTTAAGTGTTGATTACTTTATTTTCATATATGTTTTATTGTTATATTTTTAGTATCTTACCTTAACCATTTAATTTATTTTTCTGCAATCCTTTTGTCCTCAACCAATTTTGGTTAATTCATTTTTTATTCTTATATTTATCCATTATTTTGGTTTTATTATCTTTTATCCTTAACCATTGTTAGTTATTTGCATCTCTTATCCTTAACCATTTTTTATTATTTCATTTTGCCTTATTCTCTTTAACCATTCTTTTAGTTATTTTATCTTTTATCTTTAACCATTGGTTGATTATTTTATCTTTTTTCCTTAACCATTCTTGGTTATTATCTTCTAATCTTATTACTCTACTCTACCTAATTTCTTTTAAGTCCTTTAGTTTTATTAATTTGTAATTTATCATGTTTGAAAAAGTTATTTTCTTTTCTTCATGTTTTACTTATAAAAATCATTTTATGTATTACCATATAGTGTTATTTTTACTTTAAATTTCATGATGTACTATGTATTACACAATTTTAACTATGATGTACTTTGACTTGTTTATTGCATGTTTATATATGTGTAAATATTATTTTGTGTATTGTATTATAGTGTGGTTATAATCTCTCAATATCATGACACACTTTTTTTACACAAATTATTATTTTAAAATTCCTTATGCCTAAAATATAAAAATTCATCATGATTATTTTATATCATTGATGATATTTTGTTTTATGATACATTAAAATTCAGGTTGTTCAATCCTTATTCATGTTGGAACTCTAATACAAAGAAAAAATAAACACAAGGAAATTATATAATACACTATCCATGCATCCATCAAAATCATACATTTATACCATAATAAAATGATGACAAACAAAGTATTCACATTTGCTATTGGGATTCAAAAAAATGAAATATAATTACCATTCATCCCATAGCTACCCATATAACTAATAACTCATAGATAAAATAACTCATGATGATATTACCATGTCAATATATTTATCCCATAAATCACACAATGAAATAATAATAATAATAATAATAATAATAATAATAATAATAATAATAATAATAATAATAATAATAATAATAATAATAATAATAATAATAATAATACATAAACAATCAATAATCCCCATTACATCACAATGATATAATTATGATAGCCAAAATAAATTATGTGTGTATGTGTGTCAACATATAATGTGTTTGTACAAATGATACATATAAAAATATATGTGTACTATTAGAGGTAAAATCACTAAGAGGGGGGTGAATTAGTGATGCTAGATAATTCAAATCAATTCCCAACTCTTAAACATTTATCATACATTAACTTGATCAAGTAATATAAACATGAAAACACATACATCCAAATCATACATAAGAGCATACACTACATGAACACATCACATATTTGGGAAAGAATATTTGGGGATAAAACCCACTAAACCCTAAAATATTAAATATGTTCCTATAAAATAATATCCAACATTTTGACCAACACTTACTGATTAAGGAACACCCATCCCTATATTTAGTAAGACACCCATCCCACAAGGAGGAATTAACCCCCTAGGAAACCAAGCACCCACTCAGCTACCTTAATCTATTCTCCACCTTTGATCTGATATCTTCTACACTTGATGATGGAATTATCTTACTTTCACTCTCTCCCTTTTACACTCTCACAAACTTGCACATATAAGCAATGCATCCAGAAACACCCTTTTGGATCACTCTTCACTTCTCAGTACATACACAATCAAAGAACTTTAAATAACTCTATTAAAATATTATAAACATGACCTATAAGTATTTCACACACTCCTTAAGCTACTCATCTCTTCAATCCATCCAATAATAACACTCACTCAATCAACCTCTAGGGCTTACTCACTCAATATACCTCTTCCAAGCTTAATAGGTCTAATGGCCTATATGTTCACATTTATCAACTTGATCAGATAAATATGACTGATCCTCTTTTCTCTCTAATGGTCCTCACTAACCTATACCTTCTCTTTTAAAGGTTCCTTTTCACAATTTCACCTCTACTCTTCTCTTCCACATTTAAGTATATAAACCATTGCCTTAGTCTCCACTATTTATAGAGTCTTCATGCATATCAACATCTTGGTTGGTCATAAGACTTTACTTAACTCTTAATACATATATCATGATAATATATAACTCAAATACATTATTACATGTTGGTCATAATATCTATGGGTCATACTTAAGAAATTAATCCTTTTAATTAGGCCTTAGTGGCCCTTATATGTCTCATGGAGACCAATTCATCTATTAGGTACTCCATCAAGAAAATTAAGAACAATATATCAATTTCAAATATATGGGTCCACTCTATATAGCCATTATGACATATTAATGTGAATACATCTACCAAAACACTCTTTTGTTAAAGCACAATTTGCTTAAATATAATTCTACACACTGTAACACCATGAAGGAACAAATAGTCAAATTTGAAGACTTTGTTCATATTGTTTGTTCATATTGAATATAAATTGGTCAAAACTACAAAATCCACACATATGAGCCTCATTAAGTATAAAATACTCTTCAATAGTTATATAATTTTGAAACATCAAAACACTATCAATAAAAACTCATTTATCCTTCTCAGATCACTTACAGAACATGGTCAAACATAGTCAACTTTAGATCTCAATATCTTTGACTGTACAAAAATTCCAAACTTATAACTAGATTCACTAGATGCACCTTGAAGTCTTATACAACTTTTCTATTCACTATATCAATAAATTCATCCTAGATCAAAAGTTATAGCTCAAGAACTAAACACTAGTTTTCCCTCATGTATTTGAATATTCAAACTCCAATAGTTATTGTACAAATGTTAAACATTGAGCACCGTAACCTCATCTAATTCTTCCTCACAACTATGTAAAAATACATGACATTGATCTCCTTTGAGTATTATGATATTTATCTTATAAATCTTACCATTGATCTTAGATTAGAGTTCCCATGATTATTCCATTTGGTAGCTCTATGTGTTTTTTGTATATTTGAATTTTTGACTTGACCCACATTGTCAATGTCTATTAGTATGAACAACCATGAATCATTGATCTTTTTTTAGTTCAAGGAGATAGATACATTTTTCACTATCACATTTAATCATAGGTACCTTTGACAATTTGACTTCATGCACACTATTAGATCAAGATCTGGATAATGAATACACACCATTATATCTACTGACTAGTGACCTTAGACTTCAATGAAGTTAAACTTCATGGTTCTTGTGCCATCATAGTCTACAAGAGAAAATTTGAAGGCTTATAACTTGATCTAGAAAAAACATCAAGAGTCCATATTTTTAGGGTACATTCTTGGCACTATAGATAATATCTCCATGAAATAATTTGACCTTTGGTTGACTTTTTGAGTACCTAAAATAAATACACAAATTTTCTAGTTCATTGATATCTACATGACATGCAATGATGGTCTATCTTTTCTTAATCTATAAGATGCATGTTTCTCTATAAAAATGATCAAGTGACATACCATAACTTCAATAATACATTTATGGATGCCTCAAATCTTCTTCTTGGTCCTTATAAACCTATAAATGTGACATATCTCTTCAAACCATTAATATGATCACTTTGAAATTAATGCATTAATACCACATTCTCTCTTTGACATCAATGACAACCAAATATCAATGACTATGCTCAACATGTACATCAACACATTATAATCATAGCTATGTCAAGATTGCCCCTAACCTTCAAATGGGTCATCTATCTTAGGAATCAGTTCATGATGTTGTGGTGTAATCTACGGAGGACCCATGATACATTGTGATACCTTTCCCATAGATCTATCTGATTCTATAGGCTATATAGATCTCTCTAACATGGATCACCTAGTCAAGTACTCTTTATAATATAGTGCTTATTATGTGAAAATAATAACCTCCTCATATAATCTCTTATAATAAGTGGTATGATCCATGTCCTATATCACTTTGTCTAATTTAGCCAACTATCCTGACCTATTATCAAAACCCTAACTTATGCTAGATCTATTTGTGTAGTATCCCTCTCCCATTTATACTATTATGTAAGAGCTATATAATCTAGTGTATAATTATTTCCATTATGTGTGATCAATCTAAGTTTTATTGTCATTTCATCCTTATCTAACCTCTCTACCTCAACTTGTAACATATCAACCTCACTATATATCCATATAATATCTGCTACTCTCAACACTAGATAATCACCTTTGCTATGCACCTCTCTGTTTAGTATAGTAACCTTTCTTAGTAATATTTAAATCTCACCATTTTGATCTCAAATATCCTCTTGTAAGTTTTTAATGAATTTATTATCCTTAGGTTATTTCCCTAACTATGATGATCCTGACCTATCTCCTCTCTCTACATGAGTCTCATGAGTTAGTTTGATCTTTGTGTCCTCATCTCACTCTCCATCATTGTCAATAAAAACAAGAAGAGTCTCACCTCCACTCAATTTATTTGTATCATCTCTCATATTAGTATCTCTACTTATATCCACACCTACCTCACATAATATCTTTGCATACTCAAACTCTATAATATCCACCTCTTATGTATGGATCTCCTTTATGCCCTATCATCTCCCTCATCCTCATCTCTATCCCCTCTATCCTATCAACACCCACCTAATATGGGTATTGAGTCATGTCCCCCATAGATGTCTACTCAAACTCCCCACTAATTTCTATCTCTAAGTATACAAAGGTGTATAGGGTAATCTAAGTCTTATAGGCACATATCTCACCCAAAATATGTGTGATAATCCACCACTCCTCCATCAATAATATCTCTCCTATCCACCCACATCATTGTATGAATGTGTGTCTAACTATGCTTTGTTATCTTGGGATCAATAAAAATCACCTATTTTTCTCTCACTGATTGAATGGTTAAATACATGAGGTCCTAGTAGAATTTGTTTTTTGAATTAAAAATAACTCATAACCCTATCAGGGTAATATCTCTCAATAATGAAGTCATGAACACCCATAATGTAACACTGAGTTATAATATAGTCCATATATAAACCATCATGTGACCACTCAAAGACTATCTTCTTAAATGGTCTCTAAGTGATCTAATAATATCTTATCTCATCTATAGGTATCATATAGAAATATAGGTCTCCTAAGTGTGGCCACTAAGTGCCTATAATCATATTTCACCTATAGGCAATAGTATCATCATGTATTCATATGCTCATGTGCCCTACTAGCCTCTCAATCGTAATGTGATCCTAACAACATACTTCTAATAAGGTAGAAAGATCAATATCCTTACCATCTATATACACCACATGATGTAGATCCCTATAAAGGTGTGAACATATACATGGCCCTCATAAAAACCTCTCCCCCATCTCCAACATATCCCCAATAACTTATATCAATCCAATAGGACATAACCTCCCACTCTTGTTAGGTAGCATGATGCCAGTGAAAAATAACATAAGTACCATACTCAATTAATGTTCCCCTATGTATGTACAATAATCTATATCCAATTCTCCTTCAAAAATTAGATTTAATCCATCACAATATATCTTTCAAAGGGTATCCTCATGTGGCCCCTAAGCCTAATAATATAATTGTTTATGTCATATTGGGATCCCTAAGATCTACCATACATATTATAATGTCATAATCATATAACCTACAGATAGGTGTAATATACTAGTTTCATTATGCCATCTCTCAGTTAGCATAGTCAATAGATTCATATCTAATTAAATATCAGGAATTTGAGTGATGTATGATAAACTAGTCACCTCTTATACCTTGAAATCATACTCATTAAACCATGTTATCTACTATAAAGCCCTCAATTTCCACTCTAATGTTGTTAGTACTAGTAAAAACTCATGCAAAATTGTATCACATTAGCACAATTTTAATCTTACCTATCAACATAAAAACCATCTACATCTAAATAATAACAAATAAAAAATAAAAAAATCCTTCAATTCCTTATTTTTTTATATTAAACCATCAATGCATATCTATTTATTTCCTATATTACCCAATTTTCTTCAAACACTATCATTTTCACTACTCATTTTAGTGTTTTCACTATCCATTTCATTAGTTTCATAACTTTTTTAGAACATAACTAGATACAGAGAGGGGTCATGAATCAATATATCAATTAAAACTAGTTCTTTAAATACTTTCAATGTATATTAAAAGATATATGTAGATCAAATCCAATATTTAAATATCACACACACACAAATACTCATGACACTAGATGTATACATGGAAACCCCATGAGGGAAGAACCGCAATGAGAATAACTACTAGAATATACTATTCTAATCCAACCTCACAATCAAAGCCTCACTAACAAACCTCATTGGTTATAATGTTTAAGGATAGCAATCCTAAGGAGACACCAATAACCTGATTTAAGAGCACCAACTTTAAGGAAGCACCCACTCCCTAATTTGAGCACCTACTCAACTTATCTGATGGCACCAACCTATTAGACTTTTCTTATTGATCTATAACTCCAATTTATAAATTATATTCCTATATGAATCTAGATCTCTATTATTTTTTAAAAGCCTAATATACAACTGATCATTATCTCCGCATTCTCTTTGTGCCTTTCTTCTTCTCTGATCCTCTCTATTCCTCTAGTCCTGTGTTTAGATATTTCTTTATTCGACACACTTCATTGACTTTAGCAACCACTCTAATCTACATTCAATTTGGCTCAATAGCAAATGAAATTATTTAGAAGCATTTTCCTTTGCCCTAGATATCATATATTTAAGCAAAAGATCTATGGTTCTACATATTTTATGTGTTCACACTCAGACTATAACACATCACACCAATTTTAGACTCTTGTTAGTTATGACTTGAATTGTAAGTTTCCTACATCTTGATTCCATGTATCACATTGTAACTGTAGGTCTCTTTACTATTTTTAGCATCTCTTAGACTCAATATTTAATGCATAGGATCTTTAATAGAGATTTAATTAGTTTGATCGATCAATCTCATTGTCTGTGTCGAGATATAGAACTTATATAGAAGTTCTTGCATGTTTCTCCAACTAACCATTTATCTAGACATAAATTTAAATGTTAGTCACTAATCTTGCCTTTGTGCCATGATATGATGGTCTCTATTAAATTTTCTTAGCTTTAAAATGCTTTCATTTGATCTTCCTAATCTAGGTTTTCATGTCATTCGATCTTTAAAGATGCACAAACTTTACTTCTTTTTTGATTTTAAACATTGAGCTCTTTAGTACATTTAATTCCACTTGCTCTATTGGATCTTTCTCATCCAAGATTCTACATGTCATTATATATTTTAATTTACATGAACTTTACCTTGACTTGGTCATTAAACTTCAAAACATTGACCTCATTTCACTACTTCTTACATTGTTGGATCACTTTCACTCCTTCAATCTTCTTGAATCTACTCGATATTTAACTTGATACTATGTCAATAAACATAGAGAATTTTATAGAATTTTATTCTATTTTCTCTATTATATCTCCTTTTCATGATCACCCATGCACTATCAGATCTTTTGACAAGTTGAGTCATTAACTTTGACAAGCTTACACTCATTGGGTCTCTATCTAACAAGCTCCATGAATATGACACTTTTCACTTATGTGCTTACTCCAAAGTCCTTTTGATAATTTGACTTCATTACACTCCATCAGATCATCTACATATAATGAAGCATGGGTTATTGATAAATCTTAGACATAATAAAAATTATAAGACTTAGGAAATATTAATTCATTTGATCACTACTCAAACTGATAATTACTAGGTCAAGGGGCCAGTTTTGTAATGATGAAAAAGGCTTAAGTTATCACTTAACCTACTGGGTCCTGACTATAACAAGTCACCATAAAAATATAAATTTTTTGTTGATACCATGACATCAACCTTAGGGTTTTATTGAGAAACCCTATCTAGTTCAAGAGAAAATATAAATCAATTTTTATCTCATTCCTTCTCAATTGAACCTGCAATCCATATATTCAAGATGCTCATGAAAACCCAAAATAGATCTACTCTATATTTCTTTTCCAAATGTCCATAAATGATATTTATAAAATCATGACAAATTTTCATGGCTTTGTGAAAATTTTGTCTAATTATGGAGACCATTTTATTTTACCTAGAAGTCTAACTTTACACCTACATAACTCTTGTCTTACATAGTCAAATGACCTATAAATTAATACATATGATCCTCTTACATAGGGGATTCCATCCATATATCCATTTACTCCTCAAGCATTGTTACATTTAAGATATGACATCATGAAAATGCCTTTGATTTGTTCCTTGAAAAATACAAATTTAATTGTGTTGGAAAACACTATCAAAATGCCTTGGAGCCCTTCTTTTCTTAAGCATATCTTTTGTTGTGCTCCATCACATGACCTAAGATTTAACACATTTAAACTAGCTAGAAAAATGAATAGACCCATGTGATCATTTTATATTAACACCTACATGTGTGAAAATGGTGACCTCATTAATATGTTTATTTATCTTTGTTTAGCCCATTTTGTAAATTTGGTAAAGTATAGAAACTTAGTGGATTTTGTCCTAGTAGCCAACTTTGCATGCCCATATCTTCAATTGTACTTCATCACATGTCTTCAAATATGGTACATAATTCCTAGGGACTAATGTCATCACAACCATGTGACCATATCCCTTATATTAATTTATACATGGAAATGGTGATATCAACAAAATGCCTTCTCATCTTTTCTATCATAAACCCAAAATGTCTAGATGATCAATGTGAAGAACTAGATGAATTCCATTCATGCACATAAGCATTCCAATCATCCTTGACCTCTGATAGGATATTTTTCATATCCTCTAATCACCATATATAATCTTTAACATTAATGAAATACTCATAATGTCCCTTTTAATATCAATGACAATCATATTTACAACAATCCCCCCTTTGTCATTGATGGCAAACTAAATGCTCTGAGCTTTTACTATTCAACCCCTCTAACATTTCTTTCATTGGCTTTTGATAAGTATGAAATAAATCTATTCATACCAAAATTTCTCCCCCTTAGGAAATGACACATTTTCCTAATACTTAACTTAGACATTTTCTCTTCTTATTTGACATTTACACTTCTGCAAAGAATATTTTGCTCTTTCTCCTATAGAGAGCATTTGCACCTTTTTCTCCCCCTTTGACATCAATGGCAAAGGGACTCTCGCTAACTATTTGTCTAAATATTTATCCCCCTTTATAAGATAAAAGAGTTTATCCAAGAATCTATAACTTTCAACTCATCAATAATTTTTAGAAGTATACATACCTGAGTTGACTTTTATCTCTTCTTCCAGGGATTAATAAAGCTTCCATGAGACTCCCCCTGGACTCATGGACTATCACTAGTGATTTAGTGATGTTTTATAGGAGCCACTACTCCCAAATTTTATCTTACATATTCAAATTGTTCCTTGGGAATAGGTTTGGTAAATATGTCTATAATCTAGTCCTTAGCACATATTCCATTTTCACCTCTTGATCTACAACCCTTTCTATTAAGAAGTGATACTTGATTGATATGTATTTGGTTTTAGAATACATCACTAGATTTTTTGATATATTTTTTGAAATTTAACTATAAAATATTCCATAGGACTTGAGTGCAACATGCCACTATTGCTACATATTCTACTTTTACTATAGATAGAGTAACTAACTCTTACTTTTTTATCAACCATGAAACAAGTATATTTCTAAGGAAAAATGGACCACCACTAGAGCTTATTTTATCATCCACACTTCCTAACCAATCAACATTTATATATGATATCAAAGTGAAATATTCAATTATAGGGTACCATAGGCCATAGTCAATTGTTCTCTTGATGTATCTAAAGATTATTTTCATTGCATTAACATGTGACTCTTTAGGAGTAGCCTAAAATCTAGCAACCATGCACACTATTTACATGGTATCTAGTCTTGATGTAGTTAGGTATAGCAAGATACCTATCATTGATCTATACATAGTCTAATTTACATCAAGTGACTCATCCTCTTTGCTCAACTTGCATCTAGTTATCATGGGAGTACTAACTAGTTTGTTATCTTCCATTCCAAATTTATTGAACATCCCCTTCGAAAACTTGGTTTGGGATATGAATATCCCTTCATCAGTTTATGATATTTGTAGACAAAGTAAGAAAGAAAGTTTTCCTAGCATATAAATCTCAAATTTAGTTTGAATTTATGTATCAAATTCATTACACATTTTGTTATTGCTACCACCAAAGATGATGTCATCTACATAAAAAATAAAATCAACATATGCTTACCTTATTTGAAATAGAAATTATTGTTTACACATCCTTTATTTAAACCTTATTTTTGTAGGTATTGGCCCAATCTTTAATACCATCCTCTAGGTCTGTTGTTTTAGACCATATAATGTTTTATTCAATTTGCACACATAATATTCCTCATCTGACAACTAAAAACCATCTAGTTTTTCAATATAGACTTCATCTTCTAGGTTCCCATTCAAGAAAGTAAACTTTACATTCATTTGATAGACTTTGAACTTCTTGTAAATAGAGAATGCTAGAAACATTCTTATAGATTCCAATCTATCAACTAGAGTAAATGTTTCCTTAAAGTCTATGCCTTCTACTTGTGCATATACCTTGTACACCAATATTGCTTTATTTTTTTATAATAGATTCATCCTCATTGAGCTCATTTGTATAGACCCATTTTATTCCTATCACATTTTTGTTTGAGGGTCTTGAAACTAATTACCATGTTTTGTTCTTTTCTATTTGGCTTAGTTATTATTTCATGGCTTTTAGCTAATTCTCATCCTTGCTAGCTATAACATAGCTCTTAGGCTCAATTTCAAATATTAGAGCAAAACTTATTTGATCTTTATTAATTATATCTCTTCTCCTAATCTAAACTCCTTCATTCTTATTTACCCTTAGTGAAACTCTATCTAAGATGTATACTATTATTTGGACTACATTTCTCAAATATCCATTAGGTAACTTGGCCTCCTTTAGCATTATTCTATCCATTTATTTGATTATTCAGTTCCTTCTCTCAATAAATCCATTTTGCTATGGAGTCCTTGCTAAAAATTAGTGCCTTTATATCCTATGCTTCTCATAATACTCTATGAATTCATTTGAGCTAAATTATCCACCTTTATCAGATCTTAAGCATTCGATTGTTCTTCCAATCTCATTTTCAACCATGGATATAAAAATCTTGAATCTCTCAAAGGATTAATATTTGTCCTTCAAAAAGGTTACCCATGTCATTATTGAGTAGTCATATATAAACAACATGAAGTAATAATCTCCTTTATATCTTCTTATCTTGGTAGGACCACAAAGATCAGTATGAACTAATTATAGAGGCATTGTTTTTGCATACTCCTTTATTTGAAATTTGACCCTTTTATGCTTACCTAATTGACACTCCTTAGAAGTAGTATCTATAGGTTTGGTTATCTTGGGCATGTGTCTTACACACTTATTCAAGCTCACTTTGACTACATTTTCAAAGTTGACATGACCCATTGTCCTATACCACAACTAAATCTCATCAATCTTTCCCATCAAGTGAATATTACCATTCACTTCAATAAGATTGTAAATATTGCTCTCAGTCCTTTTCCCTTTTACAACTATTTTTCTAGATCTATTTAGCTTGTATCCTTATACATCAAATGTCACCTTATATCCATTATCACACATTTGGCTAACACTTAGTAGATTATGATTCAATCCTTTGACATAAAGGACATCATGTGTAGGAAATTTACCATGTATGTTCAAGGTTCCTTTACCTTTGATATTTAATGTTGTGTTGTCTCCCAAGTTTATAGATCCTTCCTTACATTTTCTCAATTTGGTAAACTTACTCTTATCACTAGTCATATGGTTTGAGTAGCCACTGTCTATCACCCACAAATTTTTCTCCTTAGCATGGAGTGTAGTCTAAGCAATCATGGATTGATTTTTCAATCTCCACACATCCTTGGGTTTCTTATTTATCTTCTTCTTAGAAACTTGTGAACCTTTACTCACACTGGGAGGCATGTCTTTCTTTAACTTATGTACTTTTGATCTTATAAAGCTATTTCTATAATGTTTAGCTATGTGACTAAAGTTATTATAATTATAACACATTACATTTGTATCTACCAAGGGTGTAAATGAATTTTTTCTTAAAATTTTGTTTCTCTTTGTAGTTACAACTCTACAATTACTATCATTATGAAAAAAATGATTACAACTATAATAATAACCATAAAAATAAGAGGAATACTTGGTCATAGCATTTTTTGGTACAACATGAGGAATTATTCTAAGTTATGGCTTCTTCAAGTTTCTCACCTTGGTGTGTGTATTCATCAGCATCAACTACCTTTGTCTTTTTCTTTTCTTCAGGCACCATTTCAAGTTCTGCTATTTTCACAATAGTTGTGTTTGAGTGTGTCTTTATGTCCTTGCAAGATTTCCTTTTATTTGCTTCTAATTCTCCTTTTGATTTGAAGTTTTCATACAAGTTAGTAGATGTAAAAGTTGAGGAACTTTTTCCTTTCTCATAACTAAGACCTAATATTTTTTTGAGGGATTTTGAGAGTTGATTAGTTCATCAAGAATGTTTGATCCTCCTGTCAACTTTTTAAAATTTTATTTAGTCAACCTTTAGATTTTTCGAGTTCTTTTCTCAAAGTCACTATTTCTACTTCAATCTTTACACATTCATTAGATTTAGATTTTAGTTCCATTTTGACAACATATTATATTATTTTAGCCTCTTTAACTTATGTCTTTAGGAAAATTACCATCTAATTAGATTTCTTAATACTTTTAGACATTTTCTCAATTTATTTTAGTTCAAGCTTCTTTTGTTTTGAGTTCTCTTTTCTTAGTTTGTCAATCTCATCTAGAGCACATATGAGCTCACATTCTAGATCCACTTCTCTTTATTCTTCTTCATTTGAGGTTTCTTATTCTTGTTTTAGAGAATTTTATTCTATTATCATTAATAGGACTTCCTTTTCCTTAGCCACAAAAGCATAGTCATGGTCATCATTGGAACTATCAATGTCACCCATTGAATCGCTATCTTATTTTATGTATAGACCTTTCTTATTCTTAAATAATTTATTTTTTTAGGATAGTAAGGCTTTAAATTTTTGATACTCTCTACGTTCTCAATGTTATCATTTTTATTATGAGGGCATTTAGTAAAAAAATGTCCTACTTTACCATAGTTAAAGCATTTGAAGGGTAACTTACCTTTGTCCTTTCCAGATCCTCTCTTTAGTCTTCTAAAACATTTAACTTCTTCTTTATCAGTATCCTCAGATTTAAATGTAGATGTTTCTTCCTTTACTTGCTTGGCTACTTTAAATGTAGATTCTCTCTTAAAGGTGTTTGTCTCTCCTATTCTAATCACATAGGCTATGAAGGTCCCATAAAACTAATAAAAAATGAGTTTATCTAGATCTCTTGCTTCTATTATAAATATTCTAGAATCATATCTTGATGGAAAATATCTTAAAACCTTCTTAACAATGATTGACTTTTTCATTTCTTCTCTAAAGCCTCTAATTGTATTTACTATTTCATCTACCCTGAGGAGGTAGTTTGAAATATTCTCCTATTCATTCATCTTAAGGATCTCAAACTTGCCTTTGTAAGTTTTTATATTATTTTGATTTAAAATTTCATATCCTTCATATATTCCCTTCAACTTGTTCCATATGTCTTGTTGCATTCTGATAGTGCATAACTTTAACAAACTCTATGTTTGATAATCCACAAAGAATACCTTTCTTTGCCTTGACATTGATCTCATATGCCTTCTTGGTAGCCTGATCAATAGGAGTTGTATTAGGGGTTATATATTTATTTACCACAAACATCCATACATCAAACCCTAACAAGGATAGATATGTTTCCATTCTTATGCTCCAAAATGAATAGTTAGATCCATCAAAGAGAGGTGCCTTATTTGATCAAGATACTTATTGAATAGACATTGTGTTCACTATTATAAGATCAACCTAAGTTGATTAAGATTCTTTCAAAATAACCCTAAGCTTTCATACCAATTTTTGGAACACAACTAAATATTTAGGGGGAGTGAATCAGTATATCAATTAAAACTAGTTATTTAAATACTTTCAATGTAGATTAAAAGATATATGTATATCAAATATAATATGAAAATATCATAACCACATAGATACTCATGAAACTATATGTATACATGGAAAAATTTCTAGGAAAAACCATGGTGAGAATAACTACTATAATATACTATTCTATTCTAGCCTCATAGTCAAAGCCTCACTAGCAAACCTCACTAGTTATAATGTTTAAGGACACCAATCCTAAAGAGACACCAATCCCATAATTTAAGAGAATGAAATCTAAGGAAACACCCACTCCCTAATCTAACCACCCACTTAGCTTATCTTATGGCACCAACCTATCAAATTTTTTTATGAAGTTACAACTCCAATGTACAAACTAGATTCATACATGAATCTAGATCTTTATTCTTTGTTACAAGTCTAATCTAAAAATGATCATTATCTACACATTCTCTTTGTGCTTTTCTTCCTCTTTGCTCCTCTTTATTCCTTTGGTCTTGTGTCTAGATATTTATTTATTTGACACACTTCATTGCCTTCACCAACCACTTTGCTCTACATTTAATTTGGCTTAATAGCCAATGCAATTATTTACCAACATTTTATTTTATCCTATATATCATATATTTAAACAAATGATCTAGGGTTCCACATATTATATGTGTTCACACTTGAATCATAACACATCACACCAATTCTAAAATTTAGTTGATTATGACTTGAATTGTAAGTTTCTTGCATCTTGATTCCATGCATCATGTCATATTTAAAAGTCTCTTTAATATATTCAACATCTATTAGACGCAAGTTTTGATGTATAAGCTCTTTAATTAAGATTTGATCAGTTGGATTGATCAATCTCATTGTTTGTGTCAAGATATAGAGCTTATACACAAGTTCTTTCATGTTTCTCCAACTTACCATTTGTCTAGACATGAATTTAAACATCAGTCATTGATGTTTGCTTTGGTGTCATGATCTGATGGTCTCTATTTAAATGGCTCAACTTTAAAATGCTTCCATTTAATCTTCTTGATTTAGGCTTTTGCATGCCATTTGATCTTCAAAGATGCATGATCTTTACTTCTTGATGTTAAACATTGATCTCTTTGTTCCTTCTGAGTCCATTCACTCTATTGGATATTTCTCATCCAAGGTTCTATTTGTTGTTATATATTTGAACTTACATGAACTTTACCTTAACTTGGTCATTAAACTTTGACACTTTGACCTCATCTCAATACTTCCTACATATTTTGATCCAAAACTCATAAGTTTTGATTAAAATATATTTCAAGAACATAAAAATAACACAGTAATAATGATTTCTCTAAGAAGAGATTTTTTATTACTCAAGATTATAAATATAAACATATGCTTATCTCTGGGAAGATATGTCTAATTTCATTTTTGGGTTACATATTCATTTATACACATTTTAAAGGTAGGAGGAGGATGTGAAAGGTCACCAATATCGAGGGAGATTAAGTGGTTTGACTTCCATGATTCACAACAATACAGAATTCAAGGAATTATTAGTTTTAGAAACTTACTATTTTTATACTGCACTAGTAAAATTGAAATTTGAGGCACTTCCATTGGGTTTTTGAGGGCTAAAACCCACCAAAAAAATCTTAGTGCCATCTCATTGTGTTCTCCTCATTTTTATATTTTCAATGGTTCAAACAGGGAATCAAGCAAAACTATGGTTTAAAAGTTATGGATCCCAAAAGTTTTGTCATCAATTAGGGTAGAACCGTCACCCGGATTATCACCTAAATTATTACACAGATCATCTTTAGATCATTTTTACTTTGTTGATCTCAAATCTACTCAGTATTTAACTTACCATTGTGTTGATAAACATTGAGCACTTTATATAATTTGATTCCATTTGCTCCATTAGATCTCCTTTGCATGATCACTCACATACTGTTAGATCTTCTAACAAGATTAATCATTAACTTTGACAAGCTTACAATCATTAGGTCTTTATCTAACAAGCTTTGTGAATGTGACACTTGTCACTTGTGTGCTTACTTAGAGGTCCTTTTGATAATTTGACCTCATCACACTCCATTGGATCATCTACATATGATGAAGTGTAGGCCATTTATCAATCTCAAACATAATATAAAGTTTAAAACTTAGGAAATATTAAGTCCTTTGATCATTTCTTGATTCGATAATTTCTAGGTTGAGGGGATAGTTTCATAATGATGAAAAAGGATTAATTTATAACTTAAGCTACTAGGTCCCGACTATAGCTAGTCACCATAGAAATAAAAAAGTGCCTATTGATGCCATGACTTAAACCCTTAGGGTTTTATTGAGAAACCTTATCTAGTCTGAGGGCAAAGATAAATCAATTTTCAACTCATTCCTTCTCAATTGAACTTGTAGTCCATATATTCAAGATGCTCATGAAAAACCCATAACATATCTATTTCTTTTACAAATATCCATAGATGATCTTTGTAAAAGCATGACAACTTTGCATGACTTTGTGTAGATTTTGTCCAAGTATGGAGACCATTTCATTTTTCCTAGAAGGATAAATTTTCACCTGCATAACTCTTGTCACACTTAGTCAGATGACCTACAAGTTAGGCATATGATCCTCTTACATAAGGGATTCCATCTATATATCCAACTGCTCCTGAATCCTTCATATATGTAATATATGACATCATGAAAATGCCTTTGAGTTTTTTTCTTTAAAACTAAAAATTTGACTAAGTGTTGGAAAACACTATCAAAATGCCTTGGAGCCCTACTTTGCTCAAGCATATCTTTTGGCATGTTATGTCACGTGACTTGAGATTTAGTGCATATGAACTAGGAAAAAAATGATCAAACTCATGTGATAATTTCATCTTAACACCTCCATGTGTTCAAATTATGACCTCATCAATATGCTTACTTAGCTTTGTTTAGCCTTTTTTGAAAATTTGTCTAAGTATAGAAACTTAATGGATTTTGTCTTAGTAGCAAACTTTGCATGCCTATATCTCCAATTACACTTCATCGCATGCCTCCAAATATAGTATAATTACTAGGGACTAATGTGATCATAACCATGTGACCATCTCCCCCATACTCATTCACACATGATAATGGTGACATCAGTAAAATGCCTTCTCATCTTTTTTTTCATAGACCCAAAATATCTAGATGATCAATGTGAAGAACCAGATGAATTCCATGCATGAAAAAAAACATTCCAATCATATTTGACCTCTAATAGGATCCTTTTCATATCCTCTAGTCACCATATACAATCCTAAATATCAATGACATAATCATAATATCCCTTTTGACTTCAATGACAATCATATTTCTAACAACTTTAAGTCTTAAATTTCATAGTTATAACAAGTTTTCTTTTCATTTTTGTGATTTCATTTTCCATTTGATCAATTTCACTATTATGTTTTTCAATTCCATAATTGACCTAACCTAACTCCTTCCAAATGATTTTTCTGCTCTATTTGATGAATTCACAACTTATTTTCATGATTTTGTAACTGCTAATTGAAAATTCATCAATCCCTAATTCATTTTCTACCCGATGATTTCATAACATTAACTTGTAATTTATTTCATGTTGGATGATTTTGTGATTACCATTAACAATTTCACAACTTTCGTTGTTGATTTTGCTAATGAGCATATCATAAATTCATTCAATCTAAATTTAAACCCAAATAAATACAATGGAATAAAAGAGATAAGGAATGAAACTGAACTTACTAGGGGTCCACTCTCCATAGGTCTATGATGCCTCCTCATAGCTTGATATCATGTTGGTGAAGAGGGATATGGTCCATTTTATTATCAAATCCAAAGCATAAATCAACTAATCATAATTTATTCTCAAATCACTCTAGAAATTCTTAATCCCCTCTCTCTATTTATACTCTACCACCCCTGAATTCAAATATTTCCCACCCATATCTTAATTTTATTCATTTTTTTAATCTATTTTTCTTAACATTTTAGGACAATATTAATCACAATATTCTAAATCTATATCAATTAATTACAACTATCAACTTCATAAACTTTTAACTAAAATTTGATAATCTATATTTCCCATGTTTTGATCCATAACTTATAATTGATGGGATAAATTGTTCAACATCTACTCATATGTCCCCTGATTCATGAGCATCAACTAAGTGTGCAGTATATGAGTGGTAAATATCCTCTTTCCTGACCATTTATCTAGTTTTCAAAACTAGGGGGATTTTATTAAATATACATTAATATTGAAAGTATGATAATGGTTCTATAACTTTTATTTATTGATGACTTTAATTACTTCATCATTTTATTCTTTCATTATTTTTAAGTGTTTATCCATTTTATCACACAAACACTTGAGGGGGAATCATCACATTCATTCTCATTCCGCTAGGGCAATTATTTATTCTCAATAATCAACGCTCTACTTCTAATATTCTTCAAAATAACATTAATTCACAACACCATTTCAAATAGGGGAAAATATAGACACCTAAATTATATTTAGTATTGAAATTTATCTATTAACACTAATTCTTTTTGAC
>JARHVA010005190.1:935000-982500 GCA_037957365.1 Torreya grandis | reverse complement strand
AACCAATGATAATGAGTAAGAGTAATTACCTATGTCTAAGTACACCTAATCAATCTAAATCAAGTGTATGAATAATCCATGTATATAGGAATAATACAAAAAAAATTAAAATTAAAATAAATTCCTACACTAACACCCCTTGATAAACACAACTTAGATGGGTACAATAAATGAGTCCTAATAACAAGCCCTAATGAGGCACCCATGTATAAATCTAATATCATAAAGTGGATAAAATTAGAAAACCCATAACAAAAAATTTCCCCCACCCCACTTAAAAAAAATTAAAAGAGAAAAAATAAGAAAAGATGGATAAAAATCCCCACTAGAAGCTACAACTTCCTATAGCCACCTTTTATCCTAAAAAGGAGATCTCTAGAGCGATAGTGGATCAATAGTACATGTATTGAAGAGTGGATCACCTTAGAATAGTAATGTGTTTTCTAAGTGCTTAATGGGTCTCTAACCAAGGTGTGGTCCCTATACAAGGAAATATACTCATCATGCATATTACATGGGCTAAATATTCCATGCAATTATGGTGCATATAAAGTAAATACAAAGAAAGAATGTGGAATACCTTATAAATGTGTATAAGATTGACCAGTGTCTAATGAGTCGTAACTTAATGTACATGCTCCCTTTAATGTTTGAAGTGTAACTTAAGTATGTGAATCCAAAAATAACTCTTCAATATCTATAAGGTGATAATAAGAGGGTGGAGGTATGTCCCCATCACTACCATAGTCATATGTGATAAATGAAGAGTCCTTAATATCATATATGAGCTCAATCTCAGAAATGTCATCAAGCCTAGATGAGTCTGATGAAGAAGAATCTAAATGAGAGTCAGGGATAAAGTGTGAGAAGGTATACATTCAATTTTGATGATCAATAGATCCTAGTTCCAATATATTATCACTATAAAACTCTCTAACATACACTAAATCTAGAATAAATTCAACTCACATAATTAGACTAAGGTAAGTAATTTGGAAAACTAATAGGAGATTAGTTGAAAGTGAGGGAATATGTAGAACATTATTGAATGTTCTTCTACTCAATTTAATAGACCCTCTCTTGAAAACTTGTGTATAAGTGTCAACACCCAAATGAATAATGGACATGTGACATGGTCCTAAGGAAGTAAAATCAATCTCTGAAGAAACATTGACACCAAAGTCAATGACCCATGCAGGAGTCAGAGGTATAATTACAATTGGGGCCTTATATTTCATTTTATTCTCACCTTTTTATTTTTCCTTTTATTTACCATTATCATTTATCTTGGAGGATTCTAGGGTTGATGAGATGGTTTGATAAATATAGGAACACCTATACTGTTCTTCTCAATAAGGCTTGTTATGTGGTTAATTTTATTCTCCAAACATTTTTTTTCATAATGCTCACCTATGAAACACCCAAATTTTAAGCCTAAGAAAGTGAGATTAAAATTTGGAGGCATGTTATTTTTTATCCGTTTCTTGATCCTTTTTATTTTGTTTCTTCTCTTTATTGTTTGAAGCCTTCTCTTTCCCATTCCCAAAAAATAGGTCTTGAGGTTTTAAGGACTTTATTTTGCTCATATGTATCAACTTATCTTGCTACTGAGTTAAGTTGACAACAAATTTATCTAAATAAGTACTTTTCCATGTGGTTCTAAGAGCACTTTTTATGGAATGGAAAGTGGAGACAAACATAAATTATTATCAACCCAATTTTGAGAGAATTGATATAATAAGTTGATCATTTTTCTTATCTATACCACATTATTTTTAGTACAACCTTATATATTTAAACTTAGTGAATAAATCATGTAGTCTGTCAAAGTCACTTGGGATCAAACTGATGAGCTCATTTTCTAGTTCATGAGCTCTCATCGAATCATGCTTCTCAAATATGTTTTCCAGTGTGGTCCATACTTCATTAGCTATTTTAGTAAATTCAATGTGAAAACATAAGTCAAGATAAATAGACAAGCTAATAAAATCATGTCCTTGATCACATTTATTAAACAATCTATTTATATCTCCATCTACTATAGGTTGAATTTCCTCTTTAATAGTTATCTTATAGAATCCTAGCTTCATTAGAGAAAGTTTCACATTATTTTTCCATTCATGGTAATTAAATGAAGTAAGAAGAAGAAATGACCAAAAATCCATGAAGCTATAAATGGAATTATAGAACTAAATGTGAAATAAGAAGACCATGCACCAAAGACCCCTTAGATTTGGTAATTTATGATTTTAGTGTGTTTACAATAAATATTGTTCTAATTGAATAAGCATGGAAAATAAACACTTTGGTAAAAATAACACTCAATTCTAATTTGCTTATCAAAAGTTATAATATTTTTATCTTTTCTACTATTAAATGGTCTATTTCAAAAAAGGCACAAAATGTCAAATGTTCTTGACTAAAAAGGATCATTCATAGCCTTACAACCAATTATTCAAACTAGAATTTAATGCCTAACCTCTTCAATCAAGATAGAGTCTTAACCAACTCACCTAAACACCTTTACATGTTTTTTAATGGAAAAAATATATTTTTGAGAGCCTAAATCTAACTATTTGATTATAAAGAATAATTAATAAAATATATTTTTATTTTTTTATGGAAAAAATAGGTATAGAACTTTATCATGGAAAATAAAACACCTTGAGAGACACTACTAGGATGGAAATATAGGTCTATAAATAGAGATATTCACTTCTTGAGGGAGAGATTTATAGCTCATGGAAGTTATAAGGATGATATTTTAATCCTAATCCACATGTGTAAAATACAATAGGTTTCAAATGAAATGCTCAAAGGTCACCACTAATTATGAATAAGTCTAAAAAAACCATCCATTTTAGACTGGTATGTAGGAAATTGGTATAAGAGATCACTATTTTTTCTAGCTAGTGTATGCCCAATCATGGCCTTATCTCTCCTTCAACCAAATAACATGAAACTAGTATCATATATTATTGGCATGGAAATGTATTTTCATTTCTCTTTTTAATGTGTGTGTGTGTGTGTGTGTGTGTGTGTGTGTGTGTGTGTGTGTGTGTGTGTGTGTGTGTGTGTGTGTGTGTGTGTGTGTGTGTGTGTGTGTGTGTGTGTGTGTGTGTGTGTGTGTGTGTGTGTGTGTGTGTGTGTGTGTTTCCACTCAAGGGTCTTGAGCATTGCACAAAAAACCACATAGATTAATGAAATAGCTTCAAAAAATGACTTGAAATTTCTTAAATGACCATGTAAAGATATTAGAATAATATTAGCTTGGATGTCTCTATCTATAGGGAAAAAATAGTGCCATCAAAATGTCTCACATATCTAGACTTCCTAAAGACTGGGTTGTGAGGAGATCAATAATCCAACTCCTTTTGGCTCAATAAAAAACATTATAATTTATCTTCAATGTGAGAATGTGTATCTATAATAATAAGCCATGGAAAGGAGATTTAGATTTAGGTTTAGGGCAGATGGATTTAAGAAGATCTTGAATATATTTAACTAGTTAGAAATTATTGACCTCAGCATGTAGGGATGTAGGTGAATGGAATCAACATGTAAACTATAATTCATATAATTATTTAAGAAAAACACTTTAAAAACATAAAAAAATATACAATAAATAAACTAGATTGACACTCTAATACCATATCAGAGCATTTGCCATAATATATGATTCAATGAAATACATAGATTTCTAAGCAAAAGCAAAAAATCATAGACATTATTGTGAGCGACAATAAGAATATTGAAAAATAAAGACAAATCATCCAACACACTCTAATGTATAATATATCATAAATAAATTTACAAATAAAAGAGTAATGTGTAACTCTTCCATGAATGATCACAAAGGCCTAGAATAAGTATGTAATTCCCAAGTCTGACATGACCAATCAAAGAGTAACGTTTACTAGCCAATGATAATGAAAAAGAATAGATACCTATGTCTAAATACACCTAATCAATCTAACTCAAGTGTAGAAATAATCCATGTGTAGTGTTGAACATTGTCACTGACTAAGGGAGAGTCCATTGAGCATTATCATTGAGTATTTAGCTTTAATATTTGATGTTATCATTATTTTCAAAGGTTCTTATGAAGACACATGGCTCTTTCATTTATGTCAATCTAATATCATTGATAGAAAATATTTTTATTCAAATTATTGGATAACTAATCCTTGAGGTATGTATGTGAATGGGTTATATTTCCAGCATAACAAGTGTTGTTTTTATATGGAGAGCAACAATGTGAAAGTAATGTTTGAAGAATGATAGTAATATAATTAAAGATCATTGAGTAAATATAGGTCATTAAATCAAGTGTAAAATATATTTTAATGGTTTTTCTTGACCTTGTGAGATGGTATTTGTAGGTGGCATGATGAATTAAGTAAGCTATGAATAAGAAACTATATGCTCTAAAGATCTATGTAAGTAGTTCCAAAGATGATCTAAATGAGATATGAAGATGAGAATGCTCCAAAGAACACTTGAAAATGTTTGAACATGAGATAAGTTATTTTATTTTATAAATGAGGTGATGAGGACCTTGAAAATGACTAAAGGGTCAGATCTAAATATTTGTGTACGTAGCTCCAAAGATACCCTAGTCGAGATCCAAAGATCTATAAGTAGCTCTAAAGATGTTATGTTGAATATTAAAAGTAGTGTGAGTGTATGAAGTTGATCTATCATATATAATATACATTGAAACATAGGAGAGTTTCAAGGTAAAGTCTACAATGTGGATAGAAGGTTTGATTCAAGGCCTGAAAGGACATAAAAGTTAAGGTTTAGAAGGCAAGAAGAGAGATGGTGGTAAGATGAGGTAACAATATCAATTTCCATGACATGAGTGAGTAGGTGAACATTTATAAATGTGAGTCAAGTTATTTTAATCACGTGAATTAAGTTTTAAATCAAGGTTTTGCAAGAAAATGATTGAAAAAGTGTTTCAAGGTTTCTTAAGTGCATGGAATGAGGAGTTATTTACCTGAGAAGGTTTTCTCAATGATTGTTGACATGTTAAACATCTACATGAGAACCTAATATTTCCATGGTATATGAATAAGGGTTCTAGATAAATATTCCAAGCATTTGTTTTTGGAAAGAGGAGATAAGTTTTATGAATGATCATTAAGACTATAAGATGATCTAAACCCTCATAAAACCCTAACAGTGACCTGGTGTTGAAGATCTTATTCTAAAGAGATAATAATGTTTTGATGTGATTATAATTTTTTTTGTATTTTGAATTAAATTCTCCCAAGCATCTTCAAGTGTGATTGGTTTCTTGGGTGAGTGAGAATATCCTATAAAAAAGTGCTTATCTTTGGATATTTGTTATAGGAGATAGATTTAACCAAGTCAAAGTTGATAAGTAGGTGAAGATCAAAGTGTGACACTTTTATTTTATGTTCATTAAGATTTATTGACAGGTTCTAGATCTTAGGTGTGCAAAATTTGTCATCTAATTTGGCGAGTCACTAACAGACCTAGTGGTGTAGATAGTAAGAAAATCAGGCATAAGTGAAAATATGTTTCATGATTTTTTTTCATGTAAGAGTGATTAATTTAAATTCATGATGAATTTTTTTGAGTCTTTAGTTATTTATCCATTGTTTATATAATCTTGGAGGTTAGTGTAAGTGGTTGAAAAATTAAAGCCAAAATGGCTTATCTAGCTAAGTAGAGTATGTGAGAGAGGCCAGCTGATTGGTCTATAAGACCAATAGTTTTAATTAGAATTAATGATATTATTGGTTAAGGTTTAAATAAGGATGTTATAATATTATTTTCATGTATTAAAATCCCTTTAATTTATTCAATCATATTTCATGTGTTCATGTTTCATTGACTTTGTTTTGGAGTCAGTTGGTATTTCTGAGTGAACATCTTCCAGAGAAGTATTTGATCCTATTTACCCTGATTTGAAGCATAAAATGAAGTTTGTGATGACCCTAAGGTCATGAATTTTCATGAATATATATATTTTTTTCATTTTTGTTTATCAAAATTAAGTATATGCCTTAATTGTTCAAAATGGAGTTTCTATATTTGCACAAGCCTTTTATGAGTAGTGATTTGAAGAGAGGTTCAAGTGGTAGTTGAACCTAAAAGGTATTGTTGACCTAAATTAAAGTTGGATAATGTCTACTTGAGTGGAATATGAATTTTCCCTACTATTTTAGGTGTTTATATATGATTAAATTAATATCAAAGCAGTGTTGTTAAGAATGCCTACTAGGTCTCCATAAGCCTAAAAGAAGAGTAAGGGCTAATTGATGTATGGTCGATCTATTATACTGATTGATTAATTATTAAGGCATGTTATTTTAATATTATAAGACATATTCATGTCTAAATATAATTTATTTAAATGTGTGGATGACTAATAAAGATATGATCAAGTGACTTTTATAAAAGCGAGGTAGTTAGGCCGATTTGGTATGCTTAGAGGATGCTAAGTGAGGGAGAGTAGAAGAGGATAAGTGAATGACATAGATCATTAGATAATATAATTAGATAATTTGGACCATGAAATATAAGTAATGAATATATAATATAGGTTTTTCATATGAGGATCAAGGCTAGAAGACCTAATGAAGTCATGAAAAGGGATAGTTAAGTGAAGAAGGTTGAAGGCTAGTTTGAGAGGGACTAAAGAGAGTAAAGATATAAATTAGTAGATCATAATATATTATATAATTATTAATTTTTTATTAATTTTATTTAACAATCAAGGTTATGAGTTAGTGTTGATTCATCTATGGGTTGGTGCCTCCTTACAAGTGGGTGCTTGCTAAAAGTCTAGCTGAGTTGGTGCTCAGCTAGTTGGGGTTGGTGCTCCATGTGAAGTTGGTGATTTACTAAATATTTATGATTTTTTTATAGTAATATAGTCAATTTATACATTATTGTGTTTTTCCCCCTAAAATTTTTCCATTTATATGTTATGTTCTTGTGTTTCATGCTCCTATGATTTGATGCTTATGCTTGCTAAGATATACATGCTTGTTAGAATGATTCATGTATGGTTAAGTAAAATTGAATGTGAAGTTTTGAATATTGATTCACCCCCATATTATTCATATTATTTCCAATAATTGGTATTAGAGTAGGCCCTTTAGATTAGTCTTAACATCTTAAAAGAGATCCTAAAAAATAGGGATGAATAGTTAACAAGCTCAAGGTGGTTTCTCTACCAGTAAGGCAACGTTATTCACTGGATGTAATTATGCCTTTCATAATGTCATAATGAAGATATATATAATGTTACAAGGACATAATATTTGGTAGTTAGTTATGGATGGTTATATTACACCTCTAATCCCACCAATATATGCAATAGATAAGAAGTCAAGTGAGAATAACTCTAAGGCATTGAATGTCATTCTATGTGGCCTATCAAAGATAGAGATAGTAAAAGTAATGCATTGTGTTTTATCCAAAGATATATGTGAAAAATTGAATACCATCTATTAAATATATACCAAGGTGAAAATGGCCAAGTCTTATACCAAAAAAATATAATTTTAAATCCTAAAGATGAATGCAGATGAAACTAGTGTATCCTACCTATTGAGGGTTGATGAAGTTATCAATATCATAAGAGGATTAAGAGAAGAAGTTAAAGACTATACTATTTTTCAAAAGTTATTTATATCAATAACTCCTAAATTTGACTCTAAGTTGTCTTCAATAGAAGAGATTCAATATTTTGACAAGCTAGAGATAGATGGACTTCATGGAATCTTGACTACCTATGAGAAGAGAACAAATGAAGTAAGACCTCTCAATAAGGAAGTAAGTTTCAAGGTTGAAAAAAATTTAAATTCCAAGAATGATAAAAATTAGGTATGATGTTGATGGACTCATAACTATTTTTTATAGGAATTTGAGATTTGGCTTAGGAAAGTACAAGGGTAAGTTATCCTTGAAATGTTTCAGTTTAAAAAGATTGGTCACTTTGTAACCAAGTTTCTTAATAAGGATAGATCCAAGCATAATGAAGAACATGATGAATCTCATGGAGATGACATAAAGGCCTATAATTCTAACAATAATAAGAGAGATTTCAATAAACATGAATGAAGGAAAGGATCATTAAATAATAAGAAAAGTTTCTATACCTAAGAAGATATCTCATATAATGTAAGTGATTCAAACACATCTGAAAATGATGATGAAAAGAATGAATCTAAATATGACAACAATAAAAATCTAATCATAGGCATAAAATTAAATAATTAAGGTTGTTCAAATAGGAAAGGGTCTTATGATTGATGTGGAATCATATGAAGAAGTATACTGTGATAGTGAAGAATTTAAAGTAGATCTTAAGGCTAATCTCATGAGTGCCTTAGAATAGTTGAATATTTTGAAAAATAAGATCAAGAAACTAAAGTCATTAGTTTAGGACTATGAGGAATATATTGGATTATTTGAGGAAATGTTGAGCAACACTTCCAAAGAGTATGAGGAGATCATCCAACAAGTTGAAACCCAAATAGAAATTGTGGTAGGAAGACTAAAGGATAAAGAGAAATATTATAACAAATATGAAATTAAAATAGAATCTTTGAAATCTGAGTTAGATCAAGCATCTATCAAGGTGAAGAGCTTTGTGAAATTTAAAAATAGAATTGTGGCTTTAGATGATATCTTGAATAGTCAAAAAAATTTAAGTGACAAGAAAGGTCTTAGTTTCAAAGAATACAAAAGAAGTCACCTCAAGTCAAAATAATGTCAACATGAAAAGATCTATCAAATAGACCAATGCTATAAGGTATGATAATTATTTCAATGGTTACTATTTTACATGTAGTTAGTTTAGTCATAGGGTAAAAAAATGTAAAAGACCCTCCAATAATGAGTACTCATGGAACTATGGAAGGAGAAGTAATTAGTCAAAGGGAGATAATAGTCATGATTAGTCAAATGGTATGTATAAAGTGGTTTTTTATAGCTTCCATAATGTAAAACACATTTAAAATTTTTGTCCTAACAAAGTTAGAAGATCATCAAGTCAAAACAAGAAGTTTGAAGCTCCTAGAGTGCAATAAAGAAGGCAAACGAATGTATGGAAACTAAAGGTAGTAAATATGAGTCATGATCAGTTAAAATCTCAAGTGGATTTCTTGATGAGATAGAGCATACCTAAATTAAGGAATCAAGTAAGAAATTTCAATAACACTTATTATCTACATGTGTTGACAAGGTAATCAAAGAAAAGAAGGATGATAATGTTGCTAATGAGATCAAACCTATAGTGCTAATTAAGTCTAGAAGAATGTTGAAGAATATTCAATTTTATGAAAAGATGGAGATTTGGGAATCTCTTGAGTTTATATTATTTTAGTACCCTATCAAAAAGGGGTGGATCGATTAAGCTTCATGGAAACATTCTTCTATTAACAGAATCATGAGGGTATATGAAAATAAGGTTTATTTTGAGAAGATTCTAATCTATATATGTTATAAGTGTTGGATAGTATTTGGCCCACATACAGAGCTTATGTTTGGTCTAAATAGATGAGAAGGGTCCCAATTATTGAGTGGATCAGGTGACTTAGAAATAGGCTCAACATTGTAAGTGAAGGGATCTAATCAGGTTTTCATGGTGAAAAATAGTTACAGGAATAGGTCGAAAAAAATCCTAAGATTACACTTAGCCGAATATTTAACCTTTTGGCTAAGTGTTAGAGCATTCAAAATTCCCTTGGATAAATTGTTCCACTTTATTTTGCTAAGTGTTGGAATTCTTTTAGGAGATTAATTTTAGGTTTTTTGGCTAAGTATCAAGAATTTTTTAAGACATTTTATTTGAAATAAAACTCCCAAAGGATCGTTTCTTTGAAGAAAGTCATAGGCAAAAGATTTGAAGGGTTTCTTTTAGAGAAATTGGTCTAAAACACTTTTCTTGAAGGATCATTATTTAATCAAGTTGACCAAAAGAAAAATCCTGAAGGGTATTTTTTAAGTTAAGTGTCAAATTTATTTTAGGAAAAAATTCTACAAAATTTTCCCAAAAACATAATTTTTTGGGGGAAAATGTTTGACAAAAGTTCTAAAGGTATGTTTATTTTAGACAAATTTTTTGAAACACAAGGGCTGCATAAATACTTTCAAAACAAAAATATTGATGGGTCATTTTCTTAGGAAAGTTTCCCAAATAAAAATATTGAAGGGTGTTTTTCTTGAGAAAGTGTCCTAAACATTTCCCTTAAAGGGTAATTTATTTTAGGAAAGGGATCAATGCAAAAAATTTTAAGGGTCACTTTTTAGACAAAGTGTCCTAGACATTTTTTTTGAAGGGTCATTTTTCAAACAAAAATCTCTAAGACAAAGGTTCAGTCAAAAGATAAAAGGGAACAAATTCTTTTAGGAAAATTATCTAGAACAATTTTCTTGAAGACATGAATTCTATCAGATAATTTATTGAGGCAAAAGACTAATCATGATTACTTTCAAACATTTTATCTAAGACAGATATCTTAAAGACATGAATTATATTGAACATTTTGTCTATAATAAGTTATCCAAGGAAAATATAAGGTAGACTCAATTCTTTTGGGTAATTGTACCATGATAATTTCCTGAGATATTTTGTTTAATGCAAAAAAGCCACAAATAATTACTTTAGATAAAGTGGCCAAGACACAAAGCCTATAATAAATTTCTAGTAAAAGGTCTAAAAGAAACAATCTAGAAAATTATGATCCAATAGAGTGACATTCGTGCAAGTGTCAAAATCAATCTCAACAATCATCCATTGGGGCCCAAAGATTAATGGTCACGTAGATGTCATTGATTTTCCCATGAACATTAATTGATAGGAACATAAATGTCAACTTTAAGCCTTAATAAATAATTGTTAATGTTCAAATATATCAGTGATGGTTGCATGGATGTCAAATACATTCATGTAGACATCAAATATGGTTGAATGGATGTTGAAATTCAAGCCATGAGATAGTTATTTACATTCAAAAATAGTCAAAGGGGTCTCCAACTAAGCACAAACTTAATAAGTGTCCAATTCTTAGGTACCCAAATCAATTCTAATGCTGAGTGGGTAAAGATAGGATAATGGGCCTAGATATATCAATGTCTCATGTTCAATCATGGATTCAAGATCAATGACATGTGAGAAAGTTAAATAGTCAACAAACCTTGAGTGTAAAGGCATGATCAACAAGAAACACAAGCACTTGAGTCTTAGTAGAGGATATATAGGTCATGTTCATTTGCATTAGGCAAATCAATAGAGTGAGATGAGTCAAGGGGTCAATTATTTTAGTCAATTTTTGATGGAAAATCAAATTAAGGCAAGCCTAAATGACTTAGATAGAGGTTAAAGGGTTATTTTTTTACCAAGGTGAGAAGTATGAGTGGATCCAAGATCAAACATGATCTAAATTGGGCCAAAAGTGGATATTTTGGGATCAGATGACATAATTAAGACTCTCTAAGGGTAGATAAATGAGATATGGTAGGGGATTGTCATCCTTCAAACATATTCATGGCTTGATGAACCATTCCTCAAAGTATAGATGGTGTAGCTCTGTTAGTTTCAAGATATGAGGATTTGGTCCTCATAATGAGTAACAAGTGGTAGTTAGCATGAAAAAAAGGTAGACACATAAAATTTAATGGATTTGTCAGCAAATCTAGCTACATGAAAGTGACCCTTATCTACACTCTCGTATGACACAACCAACTAGTAAAGATAAATTAACAAGAAGGCAAAACTCTAATAGATAGATACAATTATTATAACTACGTTGATGTTATAACTTAGCTATAAAAAAAAAATTCCCACCATTTCAACAATCATGGAACATTGTTTCAATAATAATGTAATGATGCAATAGACTGGAGTGACCTAGATCAATCAGGAAGCTGGAAGGAGCTTAATTTATGGAGGAAGTTGTAACAACTTTTCAAATGGATTTGAGTTTGTTTAATTAAATTTTGACTACCAAAACTCCCTCTCTCTTAATTTATTCTATAAATATAGCGTTCGATCTATTGTTTTGCATCCCTCAGGATGGTATGACTAGACTCTACCAAACTTATATTCAACACCTCTTGGAGTAGTGAATACAATATTTTGTAATCATTTGCTAATCTATATTTAGTGTTTTATGTTTGTTTAATATTCAAATGTGAATGTTATCTTCATCTTGCATGTATAATCTCAACCTAAGTGCTAGTAACTTTCTTTGTAGGTCATATTATGTGTCTTAGCATTGATCTCTCAAGAATATAATGGACAACTAAATTTAAGTGTCTTTAACTAGACCTTATTTTCATTGCTCACTAGTCTAAGTGTATCAAACTAACCTATATATGATATAATATTGTACAAAAACTATAATAATCATTTCATTATCTTCTTTCATAATCATGAGTGTGATAAAAAAATTGAGTTTAAGAGTGGATCTAAAAAATTCATGGTGCATCACCACATATTAGAATAGGTTTTACTTTATGTAAATTTCTTGACTCTTTTCACCCTAACCAGATTTAGTTTTTAAAAATAAAGGTTCAAATTATTAAGTTTGAGGAGATAGACTCATAAAAAATCTATAGGTTTGGTCTAGTTATAGGTATCCCATAGCAGTAGACTATTCCCATGTTAGTCTAGGTATGGGTTAGACTTGAACAAATCTGACCTCTATTGGGTGTGATCTAGATAGCTAATAATTTTAGCATGAACAATGGGAAAAGGTGTGAAAGGGTGTAAATATCTTGGTGTGTCTTTCCTCTGATCAAATTTTGGAAGCAAGCACATTAACACTAATAGATACTTCAAATCAAACTTATGGTTATGAGTAGACCAGGTATGTCTCCATGAATTTTCTAGTCCATTTTTACATCTCATTTGATATATGAGGTCAATATGAATATCTATGGTGAATATCCCTATTATCCACCTCCTTATCAGCAACCCCAATATGATCCTCATAATCCATATGACCCTTATCAGCCTTATCAAGAATCTTATCAAATTTAAGAGGATCCTTGTCAAGTTCCCCATGATCTATTTATGCCAGAATACTACCTTGATCCTTCCTATGGATAGCAAGGCCATCATAACACTACTTCTCATCAACCCTATCATGAGCTATCCATACCAACACTTAAAGTGAACTTTAATATTCCTTGACAAGCATGCACTAAAATTGTGCTCACAAAAGTTTTATGGCCAAGATATCCCTACTCACTTGATTCATCATCTAAGAGAGTCATTGAAAAAAATAAAAGAAGAATGGAGACCTATTGAGAGAAAAAATTTGAATAATATCATGGGTGACATGATGGATATAGTTGGTTATATTTAAATCATTGAGGATAAGATAAATGTCTTTAAGGAATAGCATGTTCAACCTCACCAATCTTATGTGCCTTCATATACACCACCTCAGCCTTCTTATGTGCCACCCATTCATCCCAAAGAGACCATTAAAAGTAACCCTTTGAATGTTCTAAGTTATCTATATGCTACTCAAAACATTCCTTCTTGGAATTATATCCAAGATAACTATCAAATGAAGGAGATTATTGTGGAATAGTCTGTTGTTAGGGTCCAAGACTCCATCCTTCCTCAAGAACATCTTATGAAGACCTTCAATGTTCCAAGCTAAAACTAAGTGGTGAAGTCATGGGGTAAAAAAAGTGAGGCAAATATCTATACAAACTTATCTCATCCCTCCTCAGGAGTCTTCTTGTTTTACCTATATTCATAATGTCACTAACCACCATAAAGATGGGATATTTCAAGAGATTATTGATAGGCAAATCAAATATTTGGAGTTGAAGACAAGGAAAGAGGATGAGAATTAGAATCAAAAGGTCAAAGGAGAACCTATATCTTTCCCATCTTGGAACCAAATCAGGCAATCAATAAAATCCAAGGTCTCTCAATCCCATACCTCCCCTCTTTAAGAGTCTAGGTCATTTCCATCTTGGAAATCCAATTAAAGTAGTAGGCAAGGACAAACATGATTTATTTTTCCATGATGATCTAAATATGAAACAAGTGTAAGAGAAAGTTGAGGTATAGGTTGAGATGTAAGTACAATAACAAGTACATGAGGAAGAAGATGTTTATATACAAAAGAGGGATGTCCTTGTTGGATAAGTTGATGATGTTTCCCATGATTTACATGATAACATAGAAGAAACCATATATCATGAAGGACAAGAGATTGTAGGTGAAGAACAAGCTAAAATTGAGAGCATGATCAATCATCAACTTGATATTAAAAATGAAATAATGTTGATTGACTAATCTGAGATGTCAAAAGAAGGCATGCAGCCTCATGTTTGTGGTCAAAAAATTGATATGCTTGATTTTGACATTTAGTTTTAAAAGGCTCTAATTAAACTATAGATTTATGAGAATAAATCTTTTGGTTTGTTTGATATCTTTCATTTAGGTTTTTATTTTCTAGAATATAGTCCATTTCAAGATGAGAGAAGTGTTATCATCAAGTAAGAGGTAGTTGTTCCCTTAGGAGATGACATGTTTGAATTTTTCAAACATGGTTATCAACTTTTCTCTCCAACTTCAGACATATTTCTACTCTTGGAAGTTAAGGATGAGCTCACAAGGCCTTAATAAGCCACAAGGTAAGGTCTATATCCATTATAGGTCAACCTTATGGATATGTCAAAGGAGACACTTCAAGCTAGTCTATATGTTTATGATCAATAATTCAGGAATGAGGAAGAACTAAAGTTATTCCTATAAAGTCCATAAATTTGGAAGAAGTATGATTGGGTTTTGGATTAATGTCTATAATTCATGCACCTAAAATTGGTAGTAGAGGAACCAGTTACTCCCCTAAGAAGACATGAGGATCCAATTTATCATATCTATAGAAAAGAGTAGTCAAAAAAGGCAAATATATTTCAAAGATCCAAGGTATACAAAATAGTTTCCCATTTGATCCAGGTGGAAAATAATTGTATATTATAGCCATATACATAATAGAATAAATTTTTGGTATAATTTTTCATGCTTTCCTTTAAGTGTCATTTTATAGCACATTTGTTTGTTGTCCCTATTTCATTCAGTAGGTTAGCTTCCTTCTAATAAGTGCCTTGGGCACTTTGTCTTATTTTTTTATTTTCTTGGTCCATTATATTTGTTTAAAAAAAGAGGTTAGATCAATATTGGTAGTCAATATGTTGGATCAAGAGTAGAGACTATGTGCCTAATGCACTAGACTAATCACATAGTCTAGGTTCTTTTTCATAGATAGGCATTCAACCCCTATGAGTTACCAAATATGTTGGCCAATATTTGGCCCACATAACAAATTTATACCTGGTCAAAATAGATGAGTAGGGTCCCAATTACTGAGTGGATTAGGTGGCTTAGAATTAGGATTAAAATTACAAGTGAAGGGATACAAGTAGGTTTTCATGGTGTTGAACAATTGTAGGAATAGGTCCAGAAAAAGCCTAAGTTTACACTTAGCCAAATATTTCAACTTTTTACTAAGTGTTAGAGCATTTAGAATTTCCTCAGATAAATTATTCCACTTTATTTGGCTAAGTGTTTGAACTATTTTAGAATATTTATTTTAGGTTTTTGGGATAAGTATCGAGAATTATTTCAAACATTTTATCCAAAACAAAACATTAAAAGGGTCATTTCTTTGAATAAAGTCCTAGGAAAAAGTTCTAAAGGGTTTATTTTGGATAAATTGGTCCAAAACACTTTTCCCAAAGGATCATTCTTTGACAAAGTGGACCAAAATAAAAATATTGAAGGGTGTTTTTCAAGCTATGTTTTAGATTTATTTTAGGAAAATTATCTGCATAATTTTATTGAAGACATAATTATTTCAAGGAGAATAGTTGACAAAAGTTCTAAAGGTAGGTTTCTTTCAAAAACATTATCTGAAACACAAGGGCCACAAAAATTCTTTTGAAACAAAAATCCTGAAGGGTTAGTTTCTTAAGAAAATGTCCCAAACAAAAATCCAAAAGGGTATTTTTCTTGTAAAAGTGTCCTATACATTTCCCCCAAAGGGTGATTGCTTTTAGGAAAGGGGCTAATGCAAAAGTTTTAAAGGGTCACATTTTAGATAAAGTGTCCTAGACATTTTTTTCGAAGGGTCATTTTTCAAACAACAAGCACAAAGACAAAGTTTTAGTCAAAAGATAAGAGGGCACAAATTCTTTTAGGAAAATTTTTTGAGATAATTTTCTTGAATGCATGAATTATATCAAAGAATTTGTTTTGAGTCAAAAGACTAAGCATGATTTCTTTCAGACATTTTATCTAAGATAAAGATCTCTAAGACATGAATTTTATCAAGAATTTTATTTGAAATAAATTATCCAAGGAAAAGATAAGGTAAAATAAGTTATTTTAGGTAATTATCCCATGAAAAATTCCTCATACATTTTATTTGATGTAAAAGAGATAAATAATTCCTTCAAAGAAAGTAGCCAATACACAACGCCTATAACAAGTGTCTAGTAAAAGGTCCAAAAGAAATGGCTTGGAAAATTATGATCCAATAGAGTGAAATTTGTGAAATTGTTAAAATTAATCTCAGTATTCATCCATTAGGGCCTAAAGATTAACAATCATGCAGATGTTATTGACATTCCCATAGATGTCAATTGATGTGCATGCAAATGTCAAATTTAAGCCTCAAAAACTAACCTTTGAAGTTTGAATATCTTAGTGACGGTCGTGTAAATTTCAAATACATTTTCATATATGTCAAATACAATTTCATGAATTTTAAAATTTGAGCTCATCAAATAGCTATTTGCATTTAAAAATCATCAAAAGGGTCACTGACTGAGTGTAGGCTTGACAAGTGTCCAAATATTGAGTGCCCAAATCAAATCTAATTATGAGTAGGTAAAGATAGGATAATGGGCCTAGACAAATCAATATCTCACATTCAATCACAGATTCATTATCATCAAAATATGATCAAGTTAAAGAGTGAATAAAACTAGTGTGTAAAGATATGATCAACAAGTCACATAAGAGCATGATTCCTAGAAGAGGATCTACATATAACATTCATTAAAATTAGGTAGATCAATGGAATGAGATACACTAAGGGTTAAATGATATGAGTTCTTTTCTAATGTAAAATTAAATGAAGGTGAGCCCAAATGACTTAGATAGAGGTCAAAGGGTCAGTTTTTTACCAAGGTGACCAAGTATGAGTAGAGCCGAGCTTGAAAATCATATAGATTGGGCCAAGAGTGGATATTTTGAGATTGGATGACACCATTAAGACTCTATAGGGGTAGATAAATGAGATATTTTGGGGTCTTCTCATCCTTCAAACACAGTCATGACTTAATGAACTACTACTCAAAGTACAAATAGCATAGCTCTATCAATTTGAAGATATGAGGATTTGGTGCTCATAATGAGTAATAAGTGGTAGATGTAATGAAAAATTAAGGCATACATGTATAATTCAATGTCTTAATTACCAAATATAGCTATATGAAAGTGATCCTTCTCTCCACTCTTACATGCTATGATAAACCAGTAAGGGGTAATTAACAATGAGACAAAACTATAATAGATGGATCTAATTATTATATATACATTGATGCCATAATATATCTAAAAACAACTTGATCCCACCATTTTATATACCATATAACCTCACTAAGAGAATAATATAATGATGTAATAGACTCGAGTGACCTAGATCAATCAAGAATTTAGAAGGAGCTTAATTTGTGGAGGTAATTGTAACAAATTTTGAAATATATTTGAGATCATTTGATTCCATTTTGAGCACTAAAAATCCCTCTCTATTTATTATTTTATTTGATAAATATATCTTTCAATCTATTATTTTACATCCCTCAGGATGGTATGACTAGACTCTACCATAATTATATTTGGCACCTCTTGGAGTAGTGAATAACATGTTTTGTAGTCATTTGCTAATTTGTATTTAGTGTTTTGTGTTTGTTTAATATTAAAATTTTAATTTTATTTTCCTCTTGCATTTGTAAGCTCAACCTAAATGCTAATAACTTTCTTTGTAGGTCATATAATGTTTCTTAGCATTGATCTCTCAAGAATGTAGTGGATAGCCAAATTTGTGTGTCTTTAACCAGACCTTATTTTCATTGCTCCCTAGTTTGAGTGTATCACACTAACCTCCATATGAAATACTATTGCATATAAACTATAGTAAGTATTGCATTAGCTTATTTCATAGTCCAGTAGTGTGATAAATAATCCTAGTTCAAGAGTGGATTTGAAAAATTCATGGTGCATCACCACATATTAGAATAGGTTTTATTTTATACAAATTTATTAAATTTTTTCACCACAACCAATTTTAGTTTTTATAAATAAAGGTCCAAATTATAAAATATAAGGAGATAGCCTCATAAAAATTATGAAAGGTCTAGTCTATTTATAGGCATACCAAAATGTTAGACCATTCCCATGTTAGTCTAGGTATGGGTCAGACTTGAACAAATATAACCTCTATTAGGTGCTATCTATATAGATAACAAAAATAAAGTAGATGAAGATGGATATTATCCATTCTTGTGTTGATATATTTATAGTTTGAAGTAACAACATGATGAGAGATCTAGGACTGGTATTAGGTACTTAAAGTTAAAGTGAAAAAAATTAGTTTATAAGAGGTAAGTTTATGAGATATGTTTGTTATGAGTAATTGACTTATATTTGTGAAGACAAAGGGGGAGTCTCTAGTTCTACATTTGTTATCTACTATGGGATAGACTTGTGTGTGGTCATCCATGTCAAGAAAGGTATGTGATATCGAGTCCCTAGTTCTTATAAAGAAGATATGCTTGGTCTAAGGGGGAGCTTGGTATCTTTGTTTTCTTTTTGAAGAAAGTGATTATTTTTTATATGCATGGAGATAAGGAGAGATTGTATCTGAGATGATAAATATAATTTGTTTTTTGAGATTTTTATGAATCAATTGGGAGAGTGACCTAATTGAGAAGGTTTTGAGAATGGTTATCATAAGTAGTTGCTATAGTTTCTCAAAACTGTGTGTCATCTAGTGCCTTTGAGAGATAGTATTAGCTCATAGGCAAAAGAGTTTGATTTTAGTAGTTGTAGATGATATTTGATGTCTACTAATAATAGAAGCATGGTGGATGCTTGGTTTGAGGGGGATCTATTCACATTATTAACTGAGATTAATCTATGTTGAAGTGGTTATGTAATCTTAGTTCATTACGAAAGAAATGATTTCTATGGAAGACCTTTGTCATTAATGTCAAAAGGGGATAAAAGATAAGAAAAGCCAAGAAAGGTAGAAAGATAAAAAATGCAAGAAAAGGAGAGAGATAAAAAAAAATGGAAAGGGAGAAGGAAAATATAAGAGCTAGGTCTAATAGATGATTACCATCAAGAGTGGTTGCTAGATTTTTTTGACTATTTTTGCCATCAATGACAAATGGGGATATTATTGAACATTGTCATTGATTAAGGGAGAGTATATTGAGCATTGTCATTGAGTGTTGATCTTTGATATTTAGTGTTGTTATTGATATCAAAGGTTATTATGAAGATGCATGATTCTTTAATTGATGTCAATTTAATATCATTGATATCAAAGGTTCTTATGCAAATTCTTGGTCATATAATACTTGAGGTATGTATATGAATGAGTTATGTTGTCAACATAATAAGTTTTGTTTCTATATGAACAATAATAATGTGAAAGTATTATATGAAGAATGATAGTAATATCGTTGAAGATCATTGGGTAAATATAGGTTAGTAAAACAAGAGTGAATCATCTTTTAATAGTTGGTCTAGACCTTTTGAGATGGTATTTACAGGTGGCATGATGAAATAAGTGGGCTCTAAAGAAGAAACTATATGCTCTAAAGATCTATGTAAGTAGTTTTCAAGATACTCTGAATGATCTACAAAGATGAGAATGATCCAAAGAGAATTATCCAAATAACACTTGACAGTGTTTGATCATGAGAGAGGTTGTTTGAGTTTTTACACAAGGTTATTAGGACCTTATAAATGACTAAAAGGTCAGATCTAAAGATCTATGCATGCAACTTTGAACATACCTTAGTCAATCTCTAAAAATATTTAAGTAGCTTTGAAGATGTTTTATTTAACATTCAAATAAGAGTGAGTGTATGAATTTACTTGAGAATACACAAGAGATATAGAAACATAGGAGAGTTTCAAGGTAGATTCTATAGTATGGATAGAAGGTTTGATTCAAGGTCTAATAAGACTTTAAAGTCAAGGCTTAGAAATCAAGAAGAGAGATGGTGGTAAGATGAGGTAATAGGATATTTTTTCATGACATGAGTGAGTAGGTGAACATTGATAAAGGTGACCTAAGCTATTTTACGTATGTGCATGAATTTTCAGATAAAATTTTGCAAGAAAAGGCTTGAAAAAGTGTCTTAAGGTTTCTTAATTATATAGAATGAAGAGATGTCTACCCGAGAAGGTCTTTTCAGTGCTCATTGACATATGTAACATATTAATGAGAATATAATCCATCAATGATAGATGAGGAAGGGTTTGATCTCAAAGTTCCAAGCATTGGTTTATAGAAAAAGGAGATAAGTTTTATACATGATTGTTAAGACTAGAAGATAGTCTAAACCCTCATCAAACCCTAACAATGACTTGATGTTGAAGATCTTATTCTAAATAGATTATAATGATTTGATATGATAATAAAAGTGTTTTGAGGTTGAATTAAATTATCCTAGGCATCTCCAAGTGTGATTGGTTTCTCAAGTGATTGATGAGATCCTATAGGAAAATGTTTGTCTTTTAGAGATATGTTGTAGCAAACACAGTTAACTGAGCCAAAGTTACTAAGTGGATGAAGATCAAAGTATGAGACTTGTAATTATTTTTCATGAATATTTTAATATAGTTTATAAATATTAGGTGTGTAAAATTAGTGATCTAAGTTGGTTAGTCTCTAACAAATCTAGTGGTGCAGATAGTAAGAAAATTAGGCAGAAGTGATGTGTTTTCATGAAAGAGTGATGCATTAAAATGCATGAAGATGATGTTTAGGTATTTAAATATTGATAAATTATTTATAAAATCTTTTAAGTTAGTGTAAGAGGTTGAAACATTGAATCTAAAATGACATATCTAGTTATGTAGAGTCTGTGAGAGAAAATGTCAACTGATAAAACCAATAGTTTAATTAGAGATCATGATCTAATTTTTTGAGGTTACTTTGGTTATGTTATAATATTTTGTTAATTAATTGAAATAAATTTATTTTATTCAATCATATGACATATGTTTATGTTTCCTTGACTATGTTTTGGAGTCAATTGGTAGTTTTGAGTGAACATCTTACAGATAAGTATTGGACCCTATTTGCCCTGAGTTGAAGCATAAGATGAAGTTTGTGATGACCCTATGGTGATGAGGTTTTTGAATATATAAATTTTTTCCATGTTTTTTTTTAAAAATTAAGTATATATCATAGTTTTTCAAAACAATAATTCTATATATGCACAAGACTTTTATGAATAGTGATTTGAAGAGAGGTTCAAGTGGTAGTTGGACCTAAATGGTATTGTGGACATAAATTAAAGTTGTCTAAGGTATATTTGAGTGGAATATGAATTTTTCATTTTATTTTATGTGTTTTTATATGCTTAAATATATATAAAAGGGTAACTTTTTGTTAAGAAGGCCTATTAGGTATCCATAAGCCTAAAATAAGAGTAAGGGCTAATTGATGCATGACCAACCTATTATATTTACTATATTATGATTAAGGAATGTTATATTAATATTATAAGACCTATTCATGACTGAAATAATTTATTTTAATGTGTGGATTACTAATAAATATACGATGAAGTGACTTGTATAAAATCAAGGTAGTTGAGGCCTATTTGGTATGCTTAGAGGATGTTAAGTTTGGGAGAGAAAAAGAGGATAAGAAAATGATATAGATAATTGGTGATTATAAGGAGGTAATGCATACCATTAGAGAGAAATCATGAATATCTAATAGAGGTTTTATAAATGAGGATCAAGGTCAGAAGACCTAAGTGAGCCATAAAAAGGGTTAGTTGAGTGAAGAAGGTTTAAGGCTAGTTTGAGAGGGACTAAAGAAATATAAGATTTTAAGGAGTGTAAAATCATCTATTTTAGAATAAACAAGGGTTTATGAATGTTATAAAACATTTATGTATTTTATTTGGTGATAATCATATAGAGTGTTGGTGCTTCCTTGTAAGTGGGTGCTTGCTAAAAGTTTAGCTAAGTTAGTGTTGAACTAGTTGGGGTTGGTGCTCCATGTGGAGTTGATGATTCAATAAAAAATGATTTTTATCTTATATTACTTTATTACATTTACTTTAGTAGTGGTTTTTTTCCACTAGAGGGTTTTCCACTTATATGTTGTGTTCATGTGCTCATATATTCAAGGCAAAGTCTTAAAGTTACATGTTTATTATTGAAAAAGACAACGCCTCCCAAACATGAAAAAAATAACATTTTAAAAAAATTACTAATATTTTACTTTTTTATCCTTAAGTTCCTATAGATATACCACATTCATCAAATAAAAATATTTGCATGCAAGTGTAGATTAAAACACAAAATGAATTTCAAAATCAAACTCTCTTTTTGGTAGAAAACCTAGAAGATATTTCATAAATACATCCCAAAATTATCTCAAGACACTAAAATCTCATAGATTAGGTTGGTTATCCTTATAAAATTATTTCATCTAAGTAGTGTAAATATTTTAGCCCTTACAAACTAATTTCATTAGATGCAAGCCTGAAATGGTCTTATAGGCCATAAGTCTCATAATACCTTGCATTTATAATAGATTTACAATGTCATCAAGTCATTTCACATTTAATAAAATAATAAATATTAAATTTATGTTTGTAATCAATAATAAATTCAAAATACCTAAATTTTGTTAGTGAAAATTTCAATTTTGTCATAAATACTTAAACATCAAATTCAGTTTGTTAAATGCATTCCAAAATTAAAAATCCATTCCCTATGCTAAGTTATACCACCCATCCATTTGATACTATATAGGGTTTAATTTTTTAACATACCATAAATATAAGGTGAAATAAAACTAACTATTATAATATAATAAATTAAAACATCCAATGAAGAACTAGAAATTAGATCTTAAAAATCAATTTGGGTGGAGTGAAAGTAAGCATTTTAATTTTCAACTAGATCATAAACCTAATGATTACCATTTGATTATTTAAAATACAATGTAAATCCTTCTTAAATTGGCTATCACTGAATTAATAACATTTAAAACACCTTTGTGGAGGAAAAGGTATTGTATTATCACTATTGGCTAGTTGACAAGAGTTGGCTTGGGTAGAATTCTAGTTTTTATTACCTTACTTGGGAATTTTTTGAGGTCTTAAACCTATATTTCATTTATAAAATTGACTATGATAAATATTAATTTTCAAAAAATTCCTCTTTTGATATGGATTATTAAAATTATTTATAACAAAAGAGTAATAAGTATTGGGCTTTGATTACATATGATTGTTGTTAATTCTTTACTTACCCTAAGGAAAGACATCTCTTACTCCTATACTAAGTGTATAGATTCAATTTCCATAGATGGGGTACAAGGATTTGTCATGTTGACATCATGCATTAGGACATCATATAATACTAGTTTTAGTTTTTTTTCATTTGTCTCCTTGTCATGCATATAGTTAACATAATGTAAGATATTAAGATACCTATTCTTATATTATGTGGCCATCATAGTGCCTTGATTCAACAACTAAAAATTAGTGATGTTTTACTCATTATAATTTGTATTCAGATATTTCTTCTTGAATTATATTTAAAAAATATTTAATTATATGTTTAGTTGTTCATACCCATTAAGAGCACAAAGGTCATTGCGCTACAAAGAGAAATCAACTATTAATAGATGGAATTTTATATAGGCATTGACATTAGAGCTCATATTATATAGGGTAAAATATTTATATAGGTCTACAAGCTAAGGTTTATAAACATCCCCATATTCTTCTCCATCATAGGTATGAGGTTGGATCTTATTGATATCCATCATGATAATATTAATGGCACTTTAAGGTTCAAGATGTTCATAATCTATTTTATTTTGATCATCCCTCAACTTGTTTTTTCATGACCATCCATATTTTTCAAGTGGTTATATTAGGATTAAATACTCTAATTGATGGTGGTGAGCACCCTAATAATTATATAAAAAACCTTATCATCACCTATTGGTATATTATCAACATTATTTTCAACATTATCAATGTTGGAATTATTCTCAACATTATTTTTATTGATATCACTAGGAGTGGGTTTACTCCTTATTTTGGTTTTATTGGCTCCAATACCCCTTATATTTCCTAAAATGGGATTGTTTCAATTATCATCCTTATCAATTTGTCTCTTCACCATATTGAAATACACAAGATGACATTTATACAAATAGTTTCCCTAGATATCCCAAGGGTAGGTGTGAACTAGGAATTTGACTAAGAAGGGGAGATTAGTATTGTGTTAGTAAATGAAATCAAATTAAAAACACACTAAAATAACACCTTCAAGCCTATTTACTAGGGTGATATTAATAACAAAAAAAATGACAAACATAACTAAGAAGTAAGGAAAAACAAGAATCCTTCACCTTCCTTGGATGCTCCAAATGATTTTGTAGTAGTGGCTTGATCAGTTTGTGCTCATGAAGTCTGTTGTAATGGAGCTTGAATATCCTTCACCTCCTCTTCACACCTTTGGATTTGGGTTGGCTTGGATTGGAATTAATTTTTCATGGTAACACTAAATACAATATCTTTTGGAATCATTTGTGGATTATAACTTTACATTATTAAGACTTAAAATTTTTGTGGCAAGGCCTCTTATTTAAATATTTTTACAAATGAGTATAATCAACCTGAACCATCCATCTCAGGATTGTGATATGTAGCTAAGGATTAATCCAATTTTTTAATTGAAACTCATAAATAGGCTCATCAATATTTGGGATAGAGGAGCAATGAAGAGGCATGAAAGGGCTTTGATGAGGCATGGGAGGCATGAATCCTGATATTTGTGGCATTTATGGCCTAGGGATGTCTTCCCAAGAAATGAGGTCACTTGATGATGCAATTATTCAATATTAATTTATAAAAATAAGTATTTAACAAGTTTATATGGAAATCTTAATTAAGCTCTAATTTGGTTTAACTAGATCTTAAGCATGATTAAGCACTTTGTGCACAAATTACTCAAATTGATCTGAATGTCTTGTTATTGATCTAAAATTTGACTAGATTAGAATTGGAATTAAATGTCATATGTGTTGGATCTATTATCCCATTAAGTATTTTACCAACAACAAATAACAAAGGTACAATTCTTGTGCAAGATATTTGATAGGAAAGAGCAATCCATATCACCCAAGTACAAAATTAGCATTTTGACTCAGAATGATTTGATCAAAGTTATATGGCCCATAAATTACACTACCCCATTTAGAGATACCCAAGCAAAAATTAGAACTTGAATATATAAATTTAAAAAAATTTAATGGGTTTTAGTGTTTTTAGGCTAAATTGTGCATTTTAGGTGGAAATTGGTCAAAAGCCTAGTTGAAAGTTATTGATGGCTAGATTTATGTGTCTACAATTTACCCCTATTTGGGAAGATGTTAAAAATTGTAGGAAAATAAATATATTCTCAAATAATGAGAAAAGGCTTGTATGCCAAAAAGAATATGATGGTTGAAGAATAAAGATCCAAATGGTGTTTGGGAAGCCTAGGATGATGCCCCCTTGAGGGAGTGGTCATCACATTTGCTGATGGACGGTCCCTCAAAAAGAAATAAGAAGAAAGGTGGAATTAACCCATGGTTGAGATTAATCCAAATGAGAAAATAATTTCATGTATTGATTTAAAAAGGATGTTGATTTGCCCAAAGATAGATATAATCAAGAATAAAAGTCAAAACTAATGATTCACCCATAGGCGGTTATAATCATTAAAATGAATTAGATTTTTTAAAGATGATGGTGCCCTAGTTAGGGATTATTAGCAATCATAACTAAAGGATATAACCTAGAATATAAATTAAAGATGAGAGGGCATAAAGTGATGAAGGAGATGGATAGAGGAATAAGATTGATTAGTGTGAATGATTCAATTATACCTACCAATGTGGAGATGCTCATCCTAATTAGAAATGATATAACTAGAATGGTTAATGGGTTGATTTGATCAAGGGTGTGTTGGGAGGATTTGTCAAGGTGCCAAGGAGAAAACTTTTTGGCTCCATTTATTGTAGACCTTCTTGAAGCTAATTTTTTTTGTAGCATGTGATGGTAGGCTTCATGATAGAATGCCATGAAGACTTGGCCAAAATATGCATAAGGAATTAATCCAAAACCAATGAACACTTGAAAACAATGAACCAAGATAAAAAAAACATGATCACAATGTTGATGGATGAATATAGATGGACTCAAGAATAATGTGCTCAGGGAATCACCTAATAAACACATATAGACTAAGTCAAGGCAATAGTGTTGAAAATAAATGAATAAGGAAGAAAATGAACAAACAAATAAAATACACAAAAAGCACACAAATACATAGACAACTTAAAATAAATAAACAAACAAAAATCTTGAAAAAAATCAAAAGAACTCATCCTAACAATGACTTTACCCCAATAGGGCAGATCGAGGATAACTAACTAGGCTTAGATAACATAATTTTTTATAGATTTTTGAAATGTTATGAATGTTTTTGGAATTTTGAGGTATCTTAACTCATTAGAGAATGACAATATACCTACTCACAAAATAGTGAGTGTTTGGCTTAGGTTGCTCACAAAATAGAGAGAGCATATGGAACAGGAGACTAAGGTGACCTTATCATGGATTGAGCATGACCTACTTAGCCTTAAAATGTCCTCAGATCATAGTAATTCCATCTACATAAAAGGTGAGGAAAAAACAACTAGGTCCTAATAAGTTATCAAATCTAAAAAATGGCTAGTCAAATGAAAACAATGATGGCAAGGTGATGTGGCAATAAATGGTACACAAGTGTTGCCCCTAGTTTGCCCATAGGCAGTTATAACTAGATTACGACAAAATAGGTAAATGATACTAATTTTCGCATAGGTGGTTATAACCAAGCTCACATAAACAAACTTGATACAAGATGGAAAATGAAAGATATCTTGCCAGATCAATTGTCACACTACTTTCAAATATTGTCATTGTAAACATGGATTTGATTGATTATTAAAACTTGATCAAAATCCTCTCACAAAAGGTGTGAAAAGAACCAAAGTAACCAATATCAAAATATGATTAGGTAAGATGACTAAAAATAGGATTTATTATAGATAGGAATGGAATGATAAAATGGTATGATCTTGCTAAGGATAATGATGGTTTGACAAATTGGATAAAATGGTAAGAGGGTTTTTGCCAAGTGAGAAGGTGATTAGCTAGGATATGTGATAATGTAAAAAGAATATGTAACAATGGCAATAGCATGGTAATGAAATGGTATGGTACATGAAATGGCATGGTACATGTTTTTGGCCTGGGTGTGGTTTTTGTTTCTGTTATTCCTACTGATGCAGAGATACACGCCTTAATCAATAAATGATACAAATAGAATACTTGATCATGTTAATTTATAGCCCACACCTCATTTGAATAATTTATCCATCAATAACTATCTGTATATTTGGATGCTAAGAATGCTTTTTTGATCTTCATTGGTCATTGATTCTGATTCCTTCAAACATTGATACAAGGTATCTTTATAGCCTCTATAAAGGAAAGTGTGACCATGGATGGTAAATAAGGATAAATAATAGATGGTAGGTTTGATTGTGAAATGAAATGGTAGATTATAATGGAATGTGGAATGGTTGGGAAATAAATGAAAATCAAGATGTTTAGTCACACGTAATTTTGTTGATGCCATATTTAACATAATTTTGGTTGTGGTAGGGTTGAATACTTGTTATCTCAATAAGACCATCATATTTTTCTGTTGTTTAGGCCTAAGAGTAACTACCATCTAATTAGGCTATAGATAGGAAGCTATTTTGATTTGATATTTGATTTTGTCTTCATCAAGTAGTGAAGAACTTTTGTGCTTAGCTATTAGTGCCTCAATGAAGTTTTCACCAATGAAGTCTTGATTATCCCACTAGGAATGCCATTATGTTAAGTATGAATTTGAATAAGAAGGGGATATTAGTATTGTGTTAGTGAATGAAATCAAATAAAAACACACTAGACTAACACCTTCATGCCTAGTTACTAGGGTAAGATTAGTAACAAAAAACAAATGACAAACACAACTAAAAAGTAAGGAAAAACAAGAATTCTTCATCTTCCTTAGATGCTCCAAATGATTTTGTAGTAGTGGATTTCTCAGTTTGTGTTCATGAAGTGTATTGCAATGAAGCTTGACTATCCTCCATCTCTTCTTGGTACCTTTGGATTTGGCTTGGCTTGGATCAAAATCAATTTTTCATAGTAACAATAATTGAAATAGCTAGTGTAATCATTTGTGTATTATAACTTTGAATCTTCAAGACTTAAAATTCATGTGGTAAGGCCTCCTATTTATATGTTTTTGAAAATGGGTAGAATCAACCTAAACCATCCATCTCAAGATTGAGATGTGTGGCTAAAGATTAATCCAATTTTTTAATTAAAATTCACAAATAGGCTCATCAATATTTGGGATAGAGGAGCAATTAAGAGGTATGGAAGGGATTTGATGTGGCATAGCAATCATGAATCCTAATATTTATGGAATTTATGGCCTAAGGATGTCTTCCCAAGAAATTAGGTCACTTGATGATGCAAATATTCAATATTTATTTATAAAAACAAGTATTCAACAAGTATCCATGGAATTCTTACTAGGCTATAATTTAGTTTAACTCGCTCTTAAGCATGATTAAGCACTTTGTGCAGAAATTACTCAAATTGATCAAAATGCCTTGTTATTGGTCCAAAATTTGACTAGATTGGAATTGGAAGTCAATGTTAGATGTGTTAGATCCATTATCCCATTTAGGATGTTACCAACAACAAATAACAAAGGCACATGTCTTGTGAAATATATTTAATAGGGAAGATCAATCTAGAGCACCTAGGTGCAAAATTGGCATTTTGACTCAGAATCATTTAATCAAAGTTAGCTAGCCCACAAATTACACTATCCCATTTAGAGATACCCTATCCAAAATTGGCACTTGAATATATCAATTTCAACTTTTAAAATGTTTTTAGTGTTTTTAGGCCAAATTATGCATTTTAGGTGGAATTTGGTCAAAATCCTAGTTGGAAGTTATTGGTGGCCATATTTAGGTGTCTACAATAGGAACTTATGCTCTAATTCCACTATTGTAACCTAACAATTAAATCTTCAAATTTTTGGAATAATCAAGGATACATACTACTTTTTTAAACAAGTGAGAACTTGGTAATCATACGTTACTCTATATTATTCCTTCATGATAAACACATAAATTATCTTTATGGGGTCCACATTTATCATATTGTTTACTAAATTTAGTTACACCTTACTCAACCATAAGCATACAATAATATTGTATTTATTTTAAAGGATTTGAAGTAGAAAATTTGACTAATATTCCATTACAATATTATATTTTTTCCCTATATCAAATATATTGAATTATGGATCATAAGGATCATGTAATAACTTTATCCAAGATGGAGGGTCAAAGTTATTTCACCCATTGGTCTTTGTGAAAATATTTTATTAATTATGCACTTTTAATTTAATAAAAAAATGGGGTCCGTTGGATAAGTATAAGGTAATGTTTTGAGTCCCATTAATGGCATTATAAAAATTCCATAACAAAAACCTATAAAATATTCTCTTCACATATTTATATAAAAAATATTCAATACACTCATATTACCAATAAGATTACTACTATTTCTTTCAGAACATGCCCTAATTTTTTCAAGAAATAATGAAACCTCTTTTACTCAAAAGTTTAGTCTTTTCATTTAATCAATTCTAGGCTTGATTTATTTAGTGATCTTATTGAAAAGAGTCCTTAATAAGTTTCATTATTAATGCCATACTGGTTCTATTCTTTAATATAATTATGAACTTAAGATGTTCATCATGTGTACTTAGTCAAAAGGAGTTTGTAATTAGGGCCTCATTAAAATAAATTTATGAATTTTACTAAATCTACTAAGTCTTGGTTTATTTATGATTCTATTTTGAACTAAATTAAAATATCCATTATTTCTTACCATTTCATCTTAGTTTTTATGTTTTTCATTCAACTATTTTAGTGTTTTCATGACCTTTTTAGTAGTTTATTCCATATCTACTCCTTGTCAAAGTTAAAATGACTAAAAAGTTTCATGGTCTCATTTTAAAACTTAGTCATTTTATTTAAATGGATAATTTTTAGCTTTGAGTAAGGTACAAAGACTAGTTTATACTCATGGAATTGTTTCTTTTAGCTTTTATTATTTGCTTGACTTGGTCAATTTCCATAAATATTAAATTCAAAAATATAATGTCTATATTATTTTCCCATAGGAAAATAGTAACTTATTTCCTCATGAGTCCTTGGACAAGTCTAAAGCTACCAAGTGTTAACCACTTACTTCCTTAGGCCCTTATTTGCCTTAGTCATTTTTTGTTCAAGTCCTCAATCTCTTGAGTAAGTGGTATGAAGATATGTGTCACAATTTAATCTCCCCACTTCCCTGGGCTCTTTCAAGTTTCTAGATAGGCCTCAAACTTCCTAGATTCTTAGAATTCTAATAGGTGTGATGATTCCAACTTCTCACTTCATCATAGATTCCAAATATACAATCCTAAGGCTTCAAATTTATGGATGTAGGATATCATATGACATGGTGTAATCCCATAATTTAATGCCCCCAAGTATCTTTGTATACCTATGATCATTAACAATATTCCAAATGCCCAAAATTAAGCCAAGTTTCATTATCTTATCTCATTACTCCCAAAAAAGATCTATATGACTTCAATCATTCATAAAATCCTATGGTGAGAAAGATCTTGAAAAGTGTCATGATCTCATTCCACTAGAACCCCATGAAAAAAATAATATATATATATATATATATATATAGATGTTGAGTCAAACTACAGATGAATAAGGGGTTGCCACATGGTATGCCCTAGCTAACTAAAGGAGATGTTGGAATCCATGTTGTTGTTGACTTCACCAACATGTGCCATTTTAAAACTAAAAATGGGGACCCTATTTTATTATTGGATATTTTTATATGGGGTTTTGATGGTCTATTTAATTGAGCTCTTATTGAGTGGAATTTTACTAGACACTAAGTTATACATGATTATTCTTGTTCATTTCTAATGCTTTTACATTCTGCTCACTTTAGTCAAAGCTTTCACATATGAACATTAATGTCTAACTTGCATGTTTATTTTAATCCTATGAGGTCTTATTCCTTGATAAAATTCTTCAATATTTAACCATTTGAGAGTTTGACCTTAAAACCTTATTTTATGTGAGTGATTGGTTTCAATTCCTATATTAAATGACTATTTCTCTTATAAAAAATTCTTGCAAAAGAACTACTTACAAACACATTCAAATAAATTCACCTTCTCTATTGTGATATAAATGGTATATTTTCTCTTTATGTGGAATATGGTTGCTCAATCCTTACACCAATTTAAATAGGGAATGGCTAGCATTTTTTATAATCAAATTCACTCTTGATGTATTTCATGGCTCTAAGTCACTTAAGATTCACTTGGATTTTTGATAGCACTTCATTATCTTGAATGTGGATGGATGAAAGTGAATGATTGCATGCCTATTTATAGTATTTTTTTATGATAGATCAAATAGTGTATGATTATTTGAATATTTCAAATTATCTAAATAATCTATGATTAAGAATGATTCATCATCTATGAGGATGATGACCATTTAAAATGGTTGAGATAAATAGGTATATGGTTAGTTGAGTCACCAAGAATGGGTCAAGGTGTTTGACAAGTCAAGGTATGACTCAAGGGTAGTTGAGGAAGTTATGGGACTGCTTGGGTTAGTTAACATGTGAGGGATATAAAGGTGTAGGATGTTGGGTGAGGTGGAAAATATAGATTCCATAATTAAACTTATATTAAAAGTGTGCATAATTGATTAAGTTTAAATTATTTAACTAATTAAAAAAGGATGGAAATGACATGAATTTGAATTTAAACATGTTCAATTAAAATTAGTGTTAATAGGTGCATTTCGATACTAATTGTAGTTTAGGTTTATAAAGTTCTAATTTTAGCCTAAATTAAATAATGATGTGGATGATTTTGTATTGAAATTATTTTAACATAGATGTGTCAAACTTAAGTAATGTCATCTATTGGTTTTAATTATAAACATTCAGTACCAAAAAACAAACGTGTTGTAATTTATTTATATTTCATATTTGGACTAACTAAAAATAGAGGACAACAAGATACTATTATTATGGTAATTGTTAAATTAACTAAGTTTAAAAATTTTAAACTAGGTAATCTTATTGATGATTCCCCTAATTTTGAAAACACATTTGTGAAGGATGTTGTTTGATTTCATAAAGTTCATAAATTTATCATCTATGAGACAAATAAATTGTTTACTTAAAGGTTTTATCTAACTTTGACTTTTATTTTTGGGACACATTTAAATTTAAATTCAGCTTGTCATCTAGAAATGGATGGCCAAATTGAAAGTCTAAATCAAGTATTGGAAGGCATGTTAATAATGTATGTAATGGATCAACATTATAAGTTGGAGGATTATATCCACATAGCTTTATTTTATTATAACAAACTTTCTCATTGTTTTTGACTAATATGACACCATTTAAATATATATATGGGTATAAGTATCAAATTCCCCTTAGGTGGGACATTTTAGAGATTATATTTATTACATGACCTAATACCCTATAAGGATATTTAGTAAAATAGAGTTTATCTATCAAATTTTTAAAGCTACATTGGATAAAATAAGAGAGGCTATTTTGAAGAGCTCTCCTAGAGAATTTAAATTTTTGTATAATATTTTTCTTAAAGTTAGACCCTTAAAAAGTTTAACTAATTTTTACAATTCATCCAAATTAGTTCCATGTTTTTTTATCCATTAGACATTTTGGAAAATAATTAGTCCTATTTATTACCACCTAAATCTTCCTCTTCCTTATATAATCCTTTTTTAAGTGTGTCATGTTGATTTAATAAGAAAACATGTGTCTGATCCATATTTTTGTTATTAGAATAGACTTGAGTTGGTAGAAGAGGAAACCTTTCATATGGACCCAATCAATATATTATCCCATTTTAGTATTAAATTGAAAAATATGGACATTCAATAAATGTTGATCAAATCAGATGAATTTAGTGAGAAGAAACCCATATGGTAAAATTAAGAGCTTTTCAAGCACAAATATCTTCACACACACACACACACACACACACACACACACACACACACACACACACAATTAAAATAACCTTACCTCTCTCTTTTAAAAGATAATTCTCTCTTTTAAATGATTTAATAACTTGATCCTAAGACCTGGCCATGAGAGAGAATAATACCTTGATCCTAAGAGTTGAATATTGAAATGTTTATTTTGATCACACTATATATAATATTGGTAAAGTGAAACCTTATTATGTGGTAATAGTGGAAAGATGATCTAAAAATGTCTAACTCTAGGTGGCCCCACTTGAGAGGTAGAATAATAGTGAATGGTATAATCATATTAGATGATTATTCATGTAAGGTTTCGTATAATTTTTTCTTACCTACCTTATAGTTGTATATTATGTTTCCCATGTATTGTACTAACTCTAATCTAACATTGTGGGTTTTATTTCATCCCAAGTACTATGTAATACTTGAAATAAGTATGGTCCTTAGTAATATATGAGTTCTATGGATATAGTATGAAATCTAAAGATATATTGTTCTATAATGTTTTTGGGATTAACATTGGATAAATATATTAAATAATTATATTTATTTCTATAGTTATAAGATTATATGGTTTAATAAATTATTTTTTTAATTCTATAAAGTATTTTAGTGGTTATGTTCTAGTGTATAAAGTTTTGGTTTAAATTTTGTATCAATATTGAGTTTTTTTAAAGATATACTTTTGTTAAAATAAAATATTGATTATTGCTTCCAAAAAGGGATTAACAAATTTTCAATCTTGAAATCATGTAAATTATTAGTAGAGTGGAGTAATCATTAATGAATTCATTGAATAAGAACACTAAACTATAGTGTGTCTTACATGAATGAGGTTTCTATAATTTTATTTAAAATACACAAGGCTACAACCCACACATATTGGTTGAATTTACTAAGAGTTGGGATAACATAGTGGTTTATAATCAAGGTGTCCTTAGGTGCTTCATGAAGGATAATAAAATAATAAAATAACCCTTTAACATATTAAAGGTGAAAATTGATGATAAAAAAGAAGATTTCAAGGAAGAAAAGATCTAATTTAAGAGGCTAGAGGAGAAATAGATTATCGTTGAAAAAGATAATGAAATAAAAAATAACATAGGTAGCCTATTAATTTTAGTAAGGTGGAAGTTGATAATTGTTTTAGTATATTGGTTAATCTTAAATAAGTCTTAAAGAGGAATATGAGCTGAGCAAGCCAAGTAAGAAGGCTAAAGCTACTACTCAAAATAACAAAGAAAACCTAGAAGTAAAAGGTATAAAACACATGGAAATGGTGTTGAACCACGTGGTTGATAATTGGAATGATGACATTGTTAGTATTTATAATTAGGTGTTGGTTTTTGTCTATTGTCCATTTTTTAGGTTTAGTGGTGGTTTCATTGTTTTTGGTTTCTTTTTCATTGTTTTGTATTTGTTATTATTTACTTTTGATGGCATACCTCTAGGTTCTTATATATTTATTATGGCTGATCTACTTATCTTTTTTTAATAGGGTGAGGTATGTATAAAAAAACCCCCCTTACCAATAATTATAAAAAATATGACTTCTCGCTCTCTCTTTTAACACATGGTAATAATTTTATAGTTTATGGTATTAAGAGTAATAGGAATGGATATTATTGTTATTCTCTCTAAAATCTAATTACAAATATAATGAATTACTCTATTTATAGATACATGAAGTGACTATTTAGTGTATTTTCCTTAAGGAATATAAATATTTTCTCCTTGTTATATAACCATTAGTGGGACTTGAAACTTTCCCTTGTACTTATCCAAGATACCACTTTTATCTAGTCAAGTCAGATTTATTGTTTGGTAAGATCAGATCATAAGGACCAATGGGTGAAATAGATTACACACCTCATACTTATCAAATTTAATTACGTGAGCATTGTGATCCATAATTAAATGAAATCAGTATAGGATAAAATGATAAGATTATGATGGAATCTTATTGAAAGTTTCTACCTCAAATCCTTTATCATAAAATAATTTTTATGTATGATTATGGTTTATTTGGTCTCGATTTGTTTCAATAATCATATGATAAATATTAAATCCTTTAAGTTAAGTTGTGTGTATTATACAGGTACAGTATGGAGTATTGTATCCTTAATTATTGACCACTTATTGTAAAATTAGTGCATACACTTGAATATTAGAAAAAAATGAAGGTTGAAGTTTTGAGTTTATGATAGTGGTATTAGTGCACAAGTTATTACTTTTGAGATCTCTGGGAAAACTATTTGTCTAAATGTTAAATTATGTACCTCAAGATAGTAAGGACAAAAACTATTACTGGTGAGAATTCTAACAATATTATCAAATGAAATATAAGGGGTATGGGATAAAAATTAAATAAGATAAGGAATAAACTCCATCCTAAATATAGAAAGAATAATAATGATTATAATAAGTGTAACAACAACAATGTTGATTTTATTTTTGTTAAACTACTAGAAGGGAATGATGAAGTAATGGACATAATTAGTTATGTGATCACCAAAATCCAAGAGAGAACATAATCTCATGATAACTACATGAATAATATATAAGCTCATTAAAATTAAAGTTTAGGGGATGATCACATGGAATTATAAGGTGAACATCTTAGACCACAAGTTTCCATTGATCCTATAATCAAGGAGCTCTAGAAGATCCCACATACTACCTATGTTTGTGGATAATTTATGTATGCTACTAAAAATTTGCTTCTAAACATGAAGAAAAACTTCACCTTGACTAATATGAGATCCAATGCCAAAGTTCATATAGGAGTCTATTAATTGGTAGATGATTATGCCATGTGGTATAATCACCTTTGTCATTTTAATGGGTATGAACTTACAACATCTATTGGGATAGTTTCTAAAGGTAATGTAGGAATGTATATTTGAATTAAAATTATAATGAGTATAAAATCATTAAATTTCAAATTTTGAAGTAGGGTACCATGACTATCACGTAATATAAGTATAATTTTCTCAGTCTCTTATGTTATGTTAAATATATGCAAGATGAGGATACAAAGGCAACTAAGTTTAAATTAGGCTTACATGAGATCCTAATGTATTATTTAAAAATGATGAATCATCACATCTTAGCCATGTAAATTGATTATGTGCATCAAGAAGATAAAAAAGATAAGTCTCACCCTAAGAAAAGGAAAGAATTTAAGAATAACAAGATACAATCCAAGCCTAAGAATTTTATCTATCAGGTTGTAAATAGTTTTAATAAGTCATATAAGGAGAGGAATTTTATTATAAATAATACCATTTTTGGAATATTTTATAATTCAAATAGAGGTTCAAGACCTCAAAATTTTCCAAAGTACGGCAATACATAATGGAATCATCACAAGCAAGTTCCTATGGACTAGACACTAGTGATAATATGGTACTTTTTACTCATCAAGGAGATGTGAAATATGATAAATTTAGAAATAATAAATTTAGGAATCATTTAACTTAGTTTTAAAATAATGATCCTACAAAACATCATGTTTATATTACAATTTATAATTAAAATGTGGACTTATAGTTCACCCTGATTGAAACTTGACATATAATTTTTACTTCTTCTTTCGATCTTTTAAATGATACTTATGCAACAGAGACTTTATTTCTCCTTATATTACCATTAAACTAAAAACCAAACCCTCTATATAAATAAAAGGATGGGATATAGATCTTGTCATAGGTTGGAAATTTTTAGTATTAGAATGCATGGATCAAATTGAACTTGATATTAATATTTAAGACTAAATTAATTTTTTTAATAACATTTATAGGCTATTATGACATAATTATTGATATGGAAAGGTTAAAAATTTCAATATAATTTTTATTATTTAAGAAAAAAATTTAATGTCCTAACAACATTGGAAATATGGTAGAATTATAGGTTATTTATGAGACTTATATATTGTAAGGAAATTTAATCCATGAGGCTAAATAAGACATCTCATAAGGACTTCAAGGTTTACACTATTAAGATGTAATAACTTTATAAGGAAAAATAACCCACTGTACAAGACTTTCTAGTGTTTTTAGAATTATAGGATGTTTTTCTTGAAGAATTTACAAGTTTATCACCTAGAAGTGAGTTTTATTTTTTAATTGATATTATGACTACATCTGCACTTGAATATAAATTCCATTAAATGAATGTTGTAGGTCTAAAATAACATAAGTTTTAGTTTTAATAATTTAATAACTAAGGTTAATAGGCTGATTGTTTCACCCTATGGATCCCAAGTTATATTCATTTAGAATAAATATAAAACTTAGAGAATTTGCATTTACTATAGGGTGTTAAAGTTCAAAATTAATAATAAGTATCCTACACTAAGGATTGATGATCTCTTTAATAAAATACAATATTTTATTATTATTATTTAAAGTTTATATTTTATAAGGGTGCGACCAACCCTGAATAACATATGAATATGTACATGCTACAACATTCAAAACTTAGTATGGTCATTATGAGTTTATTGTCATATCATTTGGCTTGACTAATTCAGAAGTTGCACTTATGAAATTAATAACAAAAAATGTTCAATAATTAATTGGATCATTTTTTTTAGTTTTTATTTATTTTATCTTTGTCTAATTCAAAAATTAATTGTAGCATGGGAAACATTTATGCTTAGTCTTACGAAATACTAATAAAACATAATTTGTATGGTAAGTTATAGAGGTTCTAATTTTATTTAAATATAAATCACTTTTTAAGGAAAATAAATTATAAATATGTGATTTATTTTAATATTTCTAGGATAAAGGAAATAAAAGAGTGGCATACTCCTACAAATGTTCATGAAATATGAAGCTTTATGGGATTAGTTTGTTAATACCTAGTTTTCCTTGAGAATGTTTCTCAAATAGATTATACTATCTCATTTTTTTAGTGCAAAGGAAATTATTTTAGTCAACCTCATCAATGGATGAATATTTTCAAAGACTAAATTAGTTGTTAATTCCTTATGCTATTATTATTTTTATAAATCCTAATGGTAATTTTTTAATTCTAGAATCATGCATCCATTAATAGTTTTTTTGATATTCTTACAAGATATGATAAATTAATTTATTATGAATACTGTAAACTCAAAATACATGAATAAAATATAGTCCACAATCTAAATTTTGCAATAGTTTTATATGAACTCAAGCAGTGGAAATATTTTATTTACAATAAATATTGCAAGGTGAGATTTGATCATCACAAACTTTAACAATTATTTTCTCAAGATGATTTAAATGAAAGTTAATTTATATGATTATAATTTATTATCAAATTTTATAAAAGCATTTATTATGTTAAAGGTAAATAATTTTTAGTGTTTGTTGCCATTACCATGTGAACTTATCTTGATGCACTTTATATTCAAATATCTAATCTCAAAAACATGTGTTAGTGAAACAACTAATTGATTACATTTGTAAGAAAATGTGTAAAATTAGCCAAGGAAATAGTGGCTAAGGATTTGTATGATTATTAATTGGACTCAAATGAAATTTTGAGGCATCAAATAAAAAACTACAATCCAATTCTAGTAATTTAAAAGAGTAAGTATTGGAAGACATGCATACTGCACTTCAATTTTCTCATCCAATTATTATTAAAATGACACTTGAACTAAAAGGTTATAATATTTTACTAAATTAAATAATTATGTGGTTTATTTTGTTTCAAAATGATTAAAATGCTAGCATGTTAAATTTGAGCATTATCATCAAGGTAATTTTTCCAATGCAAATTGTACTAGAAAATAAATGACATGTAAAACTATGGGTTTTTCATTGGGACTGCATATGTATAAAGGCTAAAATGATACTATTCTTGAGGCAATTGATAAATTTACTAATTTTTCATATTTCATTTTATGAAATATTACTATAAATGACCATAATTTTTCCAAAACAATTGTAAATAACATTTTTTTCCTTAATAAAGTCCTAAAATTTTATTTATGATAGAGATAAATTATTTACTTCAAGTACTTAGAAAACCTTGACAGCTAATTTTGACACATGTTTAACTTTTAATTCATCTTAATATCCATAAATAAATGGCCAAAATAAAAGGCTAAAAGTGAATTGGAATACATGTTAATAATGTATGTAAATTATATAATGTATAAATGGGTGGATTATATCCACTTATTTGAATTTGTTTATTAAAACACATCATTCTTTGATGAATATGTAACCTTTTGAAGCTTTGTATGGATAGAATTGGTGAAATACCCTTGGTTACAAAAGTATAGAGATCAGATCTATTGAAAAACCTAAAACCTTTTAATAATTTAATGAAAAAATAGATTGTATTCATTAAAAGTGAAATTTTCCTTAGATATACACAAGATTTATGTTGATTTGATATTATGGAAAAAATTAGTCTTATTTATTACCACATATAATCCATGATGTGTTTTATGTTTATATTTTAATAAAATGTGTTTAATCCATCTCATGGTTTGTATTGGAATATATTCAAAGGTGGAAAAAGAGAAGAACATTCATCTAGACCCAATCAATATCTTATACCATCACAATGTTAAGCTATAGAACCAACATATTTATCAGGAGTTTATCCAAAGGGATCAACTAACTGAGAAGAGTAACACATTGGAAGATGAAAATATTTTTTAGGAAACACTATTTTCACATTTTTTATATTCTTCCTAAGATGAAAATGAGTTATGGGTTAAGAGGATGTCATACGCCATAGTGTGTGACCTTAAATAACATTATTAAAACACCATTATAACAGTTACCCTTGTTATTTTAATGATCTATAACTTTGCTTTGATAATTACGTAGTTATTATATTTTATTATTTTCATATTGGATATTTTTTATGTTTGATATTTACATTTTTAAATAGTCATGATTAATCTCCTTGTAAAAATGTTTATAATGTTTTTTTCTCGATTTTAGGTAGAGAAATAATGAGTTAGGCTTGTGAATATAAGAGTTGATTAAACCATGAAAATTGTGACATGTATATAAAGGTAATATGATGAGATAGAAACAAACTTAACCTTCCAAAATTCCATTATTTATTTATTTTAATGTGTTGGTCCATTACTATGTGTGAATGTTGGTGTTAGTAGCTATTATTAACACTGAACCAATAGTTATCATTGTTTTATATGTTATGGGATAGTGCAAGTGTTTTTTGAATTTAAATGAGATGGTATCAGTTTTTAATATTGTTGTTTGTTTTATTAAAAATAAATTGAGGGACCCATTTGTATTTATAAAGGGGAATTAGTCCTAAGACTTTTCCTTGAGGGACATTATAAGTACCCTCAATATTTTTTTCCAAGTTTGTAATTATTAAAAAGGTTATTATTGGGTAAAAAGTGATTAATAATTATAAATTTATTTAAATTTTTTTAATTTTATATATTTAGAATCCATGAATTCATTGAGCTTGGTTTGTCATAGTAGATATGAAATCAAGAATATTATGAGAGAGAAAGAGGATAATGATGAAGGTAATAGGTTTCACCTGCTATGATATATTGTTAGTGCACTCTACCAAGGATTATGGGAAACTTATATTTTTGGTTTGTAGTTCATCTTGATCCTAATTTTTTCATTGGTGAAACTATGGAGGACATTAGTTTCTTGACTTATAGTCACATTGAAATTTTTTGAAAGATTCTTTCAAGTGGAAGAGAAAGGAATGGAAAAATATTAAAGAGGAAAGAAATTTAACTCGTATCCATCATTCAAGAAATGATTTTAGTTATTTAAATTTTATCTTTATTATTATTTTATTATATTTTGTGTGCAATGTATATTTTTTTGGATAAATGGAATCATAAAGAGATGTAAGAATTCAAGTTAATCAAGATATTTAAGGTATTTCAAATCCCTACATTCATAACATCTTCCCCTGTAATACCTTATCCAAACCCTCTTTATATGGATCTCTCTATTTACGATTCTTCACTTGTAATGTTTGGGTCAAAGAACTTTGATCTTTTTGGGAGTTTAACTATTGTTATCAAACCTTAGTTGTTCTTGCATTGGATGTGGTGTTAATTTTATTTAATAATCCACCACCTCACATGGTATTAAAACTAATGATTAAGTTTATACTTCAGATGGTCTCATTGATTTATTGGAAGAATGTCTAGATTTTTATCTCATTTATGTACTATATGTTGTAGTTTTTCTATTAAACCATATTTTAACTAGTGGAAAGATAATATATTCTATCTCACACACATATTTTCTTATCTTTGTATAATTTTATTGAACCATTCTTTTCTTCAATGGATTCTTACATGTTTATGTTGATGGTTGGGGTGGTAAGGGCCAATGATGGTTGGTCTCATAGTAAACTCCTCACTTTTCATCATTTTTTCCCAGTGTAATTCCTAATACGTATTTGGAATAAGTATTTTGTCTAATCCATTTGATCTCTCCCCTTTGTTGTTTGCTTAGAAGCAATATTGTAATGGTTCTAAAAATGGAGGGATGAATGTTATTGTGTTATTATTTTAAGGAAAATTATTATATGTGCTAATGAAATATTGAGGTAAATAATATTTTATATTTGTTATCATATACTGATAAATATATCATCATACTATAATATTATTATTGTAATACATTTTTGTAGGTATTTAGGCCTTATTATATGTATTGGATTAAACACTAGTTTCTTGAATAACATAGTTTTTCATGATTAAAGGATTAAAAGAGGATTTGATTTTACCTATATGATTTATTATAACCTATTATTTAGTACTTTATTTTGGTGAGTTCCTTAAACTTTATAATATATATTTTATATAGTCTTTACTTTTCATAAACATTCTATATTTGTATACACTGTGTCATTAAATGTGTTTAAATTTGATTGTATTTTTAATTTGAGTATATTTATTCCCAATATTATTTTTAGTTGCACTAGAATTGGTTGTGTTAATATGATGTGCTCAAACTTAAGGTGAAGACTTATATTAGTAAATTTTTAAATATGCATGCTGATGTTTCTCTTTCTTTATTATGATTGAATCTATATTGACTATGGTGACAATTATTAGTATTTCAATTTTCTTTTTATGGAATAGAGATGAGACCTTGTTGGTATATAAACATGTATATTTGATCATTATTTCACATTAGTGAATATGAAACTACATTCCAAATTATATCTATTTCATATTTTTAAATTAATATTGTGATTGGACTTACTTTATTTAGAGTTGATTTTGTCTGTAGTAGGATAATTGTGTGGACTTACTCAAATTATTGTAAATTTTTATAGTTGGTGTTTTTTTTAAAAGGGCACTTATTATTATAATTATTTATTATATTAAGATGTATTTTTATGTTGCCTTTATTTTTTGAATGAAATATATTCTTTTTATTAAAATTAAAAAATGTATCATTTCCATTTGCATCACTCTTAATTGTATAGTGACTTGACTAATTACTGTGTTGTTGATAAATTTAAATCCAATAGTAAAATGATTATAAAACATGAGTTGTTATGAATAATAGCATAAGATAATAAATTCTAAAAATAATAGTTTATTTATCCCAATATTATATTGATGGTGAATAATTATTTGTAAAAAAAACATTGAAGTCACCCTAAATCATGCATTTTCTTGTATTTATTTTGAGAGCACATGATTTTCAAGTTTGGGATGAATTTAAAACATAAATAATTATATATTTAATTTTTTTAATCTTTAAATATTAATTATAGTTTATCATATATTTGGAGGGATATGAGTGTGTTCTAACTCTTGTGCATAGTACCTTACAACTTCACTTTAGAACAAGGATATTTTATAGAAAATTTTACATTAGGGGACCATGTTATTTTTAAATGGTAACTAAAGTCTATAGTGGAGGATTTAAGGACCATTTCAAATAACCTGGGTTTATGCCCCAAAATTTGACTAGAGAAAAATTTAGAAAAAGAATATATTTTAAATATCCAAATAAATTTGATTAAAAGTATGGTACCAATTTTAATCTTTTTCCTATATATTAAATTGGAAAGAATTTATAAATCTAAATTATTAAATAATGTAGAGTTATTTTTTATAGTTTTATTTCCAAATAAACTAGAAATAAGTCTATATTATTTGAAATAATCATAAGTTTTAGAAAACTATTAAGATGCCCATGTCATTTTAATTCATTAATATATGTTTATTTTGATAACCCTAGATGGAATAATGTTAAAATAAAATATCATTGAGTATAATAGTGGAAAGAATATCTTAGAATTCACATCTATAAGTATTCCTACCTGAGTGGTATAATAAGATCAAATGTCATAATAAATTGAGATCAATGTACTTGAAAGATTTGGTATCTCTATTTCTTATATACCTCAAAGTGTGTGTGTAAGTGTGTGTGTGTGTGTGTGTGTGTGTGTGTGTGTGTGTGTGTGTGTGTGTGTGTGTGTGTGTGTGTGTGTGTGTGTGTGTGTGTGTGTGTGTGTGTGTGTGTGTGTGTGTGTGTGTGTGTGTGTGTGTGTGTGTGTGTTTATCATGTGTTATGTTAAATATAATATAAAATTATGGGTCTTATTACATTTCAAGTACTATTGAATACTTGAAATAAGTATGGTACTTAGTCTGGTTTTGTTATTATAGTGAGGAAGTTAAATATATATTGTTTTGTAATATTAAAAGGAATAACATTGGGTAAAGATGAAAAATAATTTTGTTTGCTTTTGTATTTATAATTATATATTGTGTAAGAATTCATTTGCATAAATTATCATGGCTGGTGTGTGTTAATCTTTAATTTTTTTGAATTTTTGGTTTGACTTATGTAATAATGTTAACTATTTTTAAAAAAATCAATACTATTGTTAAAATAATATTTTGATTACTTTTTTCGTTAAAAAGGTTAATAGATATTAGGTCTTGAAATCATGTAATTTATTTTCAATCTAGATAAGTAGTGCTAAATATGATATCATTTTTTTTCATAGCATATGAGAATAATGTGATAGTTTGTGGTATTAAGAGTTATAAGATTAGATATTATTGTTTTTGTCATTAAAATCTAATTAAGAGTATAATTAATCATTTTATATATATATAAATAAATGAAGTGGTTATTGTTATCAACCAGATTTTCACCTTAAAGAGGGATAATTTAGCCTTTTTAAATTTGAGATAACATTGAAAAATCTCATATGTTGTGGGTAAAATTTTTATATGTGAGTCTCCAGATTATGGGATAGCTCCCATGCATAACACCTACAATTAACCTCTAATCTACTTGATTTGAAGGAAAATAGATAGAATTAAATTAAAAACTTATTTAATGGAGGTGATGCACCAATTTAAACTTCACAATCCTAATTGGACCTGCACTATAAAAAATAATTTGTAAAATTGATCTCAAAACCCAAGGTTTTTCTAACAAAAGTGTTTCAACATGAATGTAGAATGTAATGTATTTCTCAAGGTAGATGAATCCTAGGTATATTAATAGACACTAATAGTCTTATTCACATTTATATACACATAAAGCAACCAATTAATAATCATGTGACTTGCTATAATACAAATTACTCACACAAAGCATGAAAGAGTGAGATGAATGAAAGGAAAGATAAATATCACTTGTCATCCAACCATAAACTACTTAACGCACTTATGAAATAATTTTAGATACTAAGCCATATTGAAATATTTATTCCAAAGGAAAAATTATTATTCAACTCGTCAGGGTTTCACAATACCAAATGTGGATGCCATACAATGCCAAAGGTGGTAGCTTATATAGATAAATGAGGAAGAGAGAGGGGTATGAAAGAGGGATATTTCCAAGTGTCTCTTAAGAGATTTAAAAAAAAGGAGTTATAAACTATTTTAAAAAGTTTTCCAAGGAAATGTGTTTCTCTTCTGAGGATGCTTCATCTCCCACATTGTGTAGGAGTTAGATTACTTACTTGACAACTTGGTTATCTGCTTCAAAATTATCCTTTACATGTGAGGGGAGACAAATGGAATTATTGATCATCATATATCCATTAATAAATTAAAACCTTATTTTTTACACTTATCATTCATTTTTAAACTCCCCTGATTTGACATTTTAGGGGCAATCATCACATAACTTCTTGGGTGTTAAGAAACTCCTTGATCCATTACACCTAACCTTGTCCAAATGGATCAAAACATGCCTTTTATTTCATCAATGAAATATTTTTTCATGAAATACACTAAAATACATTATAAAACTTGAATAAATTCATTTGGGTTCATGTAATAACCCCTAATATTTCATTTTTCTCCTCAAGCTCTCATAAGCCTTCAAATACTTATATCCCTAAAAACCTATAAACCTCCTTGTGTAGGAAAATTTAAAAATGATAAAGAAAAAATGAGTATATATTTCAGGACCTAGTATGGTTTTACAACTCCATGACAAATTTCATTCCCTTTTTCTAAGTGGAAGTGTGCTTATTTTGTTATTCTCTTCCCCCAATTAAGACTCAATTAGGCCTCCTTGCCTAAAAGATTGAATTTATACTCTAGACATTCACAACACATGTGAAACAACCAAATAGTGTGTGATTAAATTTATATATCATAAAAACAACCTCTATTAAAAATTTTATGTCATGATACCTTGTGCAATTATGAGAACCATGAAATAGTCTCAAAACCTAGTCTCTTTTTAAGCCTTTTTAGACTACCTTGAAGAAACAATTTTTTTTAGCATCCTCAGGGTGGATTGTAAGTGTTTTTGGGTTTAAATATGTGGAATACAACCCACATAATTTATTAAAATATTTTTCAAGTATTTAATTGTTTAAAACCCTACATTTCACCTTAAAACCTTACAAAACATAACATTAATTGCAGTCTATATAGTTGTAGGTACAAGAAAACTTCATGGTGAGGACCTTTAGAGATTTTAGAATGATGTTTTTTAGGTTTTAGGAACAACTTATGTCATATAATTCACTTTTTATTCCATTCTCTCACATTGGGTCCTTACAAGTGTTTTAGGAGGGTTTAAAGTGACTTGGATTCTTAATAATTATTCATAAACCTTGGGCCCTTAATCCCTAAACCAATGCCACAATTTTCAAGTAAATTATCCCCATAAAATTTACATAGTATCATAGGATCCCATATATATTTTATGTGTGTGTGTATCCAAGTGCAATAAGTTAGGTATTGAGTCTCTGTATTGCCATTGGAAAATAGTTTACAATCTTACGCATTGTTCATGAAGGATATGGATCCAATAAAACAAAAAATACCAAAAAATTTAAGTTTGGGGAATTATTTATCATCCATAAAATCCATTTTGATCGATGCATAGTGTCAAGGTTATATGAAACAAGAGAAATTTTGGATCTGGACTGCAATCATGCACTTAAAGAGCTCGAGGTGACCTTCAAGTCCTAAATGCCTCTTTTCCTATCTTCCCATATCCATGGATGACTCTTTAGGATATATGAAAAAAATTAATCTTTTCAATGTCCTCAAATTTTAATGTTATCTTCATTATACCTCCTTTATCATGACTGCACCTACACAACTGTGTTCTTGGTTTTAGGCTCTACAGGCCTAAACAATGTTTATCAACATTACCCATAGTTTTGATGGGCCTAAGTGATATATGAAATAATATTTGAATTATAATATCATATAATATGTATTTCCTTCTTCCATAGTGACTTTATCCTTCCCAAACCAAAAAAACACCTCTTAACTCTAGGCAAGTGTATAAATGATAATTGATTATGTGAATAGGGCTCAAATTAATTTGGTCTTGACCAATATCTTTGGTAATTATTTAAAGTTTCCTTTTTATCTATAATTAACTCTAAATCTTTTTCATTTTCTTGATCTTTAACCCTAATTTTTGTATTGTGCTCTT